>OX638130.1:45990650-46320650 GCA_951804985.1 Dryomyza anilis
AGTACAATTAATAGCGAAATATATGTGAAGGAATGCTTGCAAAAGAGATTGCTTCCATTTTTACGCCAACATGAAGTGTCCACATTTTTTTGGCCTGACCTCGCTTCATGTCACTACAGCAAAACGGCCTTAGAGTGGATCCAACAAAATGCAGTGATTTTGGTGCCTAGAGAAGCCAATCCACCAAACTGTCTAGAACTCACGCCGATTGAGAGATACTGGGCTTTAGTAAAAAGGGAGATGAAGACAACAAAAAAAGTGGCCAAAGACCTTCAAGACTTTAAAAGAAAGTGGTCTTCAGCAGCTGTGAGGGTGTCGGACTTTACCATTACAACATTAATGGAAGGGGTTCCGGAAAAATTAAAACTTTTTATTAAAAAATATTTCTGGTTTTTTATATTTTTTTTTAAATCTAAAAATAATTTGCAAAATAAAATATTTTATTCTATAAAAATTCGATTACTAGATTTCTAGATTTTTTCATTTTCATCTCAAAAACTGGAGACAATTTGAAGAAACTGACGACATTTTCGAAATTAGAGTTACAAATACATTAAACAAACTTTGGAAATTTTACTTTTGGATTTTTTTTTTTCAAAACAAAAAATATGTAAAAATTTAGAAAATTAATTTTTAAAATACGATGCGATCAAAATACCATCTGGAAATTTGGCAACAACGTTAAATCAACCAAAATATGGGATTTTTTTTCAAAATTTTAAAAAGGGTCCTTTTTAAGGACATTAATTTTGAAGTGCAAGGATAATTACCACGGGCCACATATTCAAGTTTAGAAGTTACAACTATTTAATAGGTCTAAAAACTTGTTCTATTAGCGGATTTCTATCATTTCTACTTTAAGAGATATTGAAATATGAACAGCCATAGAACATTGATTTTTGGACCATTTTATGTAACTTTGAACCACTGTATCTCTGAAAGTAGTGGACGAAAAAAACAAAACATTTTTTAAAATCAGTGAAACTGACTTTAATTTATCAATAACTTCCGTAGTTTTTCGATTTAATGTTTTTCGATTTTTTTCAAAATTTTAAAAAGGGTCCTTTTTAAGGACATCAATTTTGAAGTGCAAGGATAATTACCACGGGCCACATATTCAAGTTTAGAAGTTACAACTATTTAATAGGTCTAAAAACTTGTTCTATTAGCGGATTTCTATCATTTCTACTTTAAGAGATATTGAAATATGAACAGCCATAGAACATTGATTTTTGGACCATTTTATGTAACTTTGAACCACTGTATCTCTGAAAGTAGTGGACGAAAAAAACAAAACATTTTTTAAAATCAGTGAAACTGACTTTAATTTATCAATAACTTCCGTAGTTTTTCGATTTAATGTTTTTCGATTTTTTTCAAAATTTTAAAAAGGGTCCTTTTTAAGGACATCAATTTTGAAGTGCAAGGATAATTACCACGGGCCACATATTCAAGTTTAGAAGTTACAACTATTTAATAGGTCTAAAAACTTGTTCTATTAGCTTTAAAACGAACGGATTTCTATCATTTCTACTTTAAGAGATATTGAAATATGAACAGCCATAGAAAAATGATTTTTGGCCTATTTTATGTAACTTTGAATCACTGTATCTCTGAAAGTTGTGGACGAAAAAACAAAACCAACTCGTCGGTACATATCTAGGTACCCTTCGAATATGGCGAGTTCCAACCGCTGGTAGGTTTGGTGTGGAATGACCCATATATATATGTATATATATATATATGTATATATATATGTATATATATAAATGTATATGTATATATATATGTATATATATATATATATATATATATATATATATATATATATATATATATATATATATATATATATATATATATATATATATATATATATATGTATATATATACATATATATATATATATATATACATATA
Organism: Dryomyza anilis; assembly: GCA_951804985.1. NCBI lineage: Eukaryota > Metazoa > Arthropoda > Insecta > Diptera > Dryomyzidae > Dryomyza > Dryomyza anilis. The sequence goes on from OX638130.1 coordinate 45,992,571, forward strand.
CATTTATATATATACATATATATATACATATATATATATATATACATATATATAAATATATATAAATATATATATATATATATATATATATATGTATATATATATATATATATGTATATATATATATATATATATATATATGTATATATATATATATATATATATATATATATGTATATATATATATATATATATATATATATATGTATATATATATGTATATATATAAATGTATATGTATATATATATACATATATATATATATATATATATATATATATATATATATATATATATATATATATATATATATATATATATATATATATACATATATATATATATACATATACATTTATATATATACATATATATATACATATATATATATATACATATATATATACATATATATATATATACATATATATATATATATACATATATATATGGGTCATTCCACACCAAACCTACCAGCGGTTGGAACTCGCCATATTCGAAGGGTACCTAGATATGTACCGACGAGTTGGTTTTGTTTTTTCGTCCACAACTTTCAGAGATACAGTGATTCAAAGTTACATAAAATGGTCCAAAAATCATTTTTCTATGGCTGTTCATATTTCAATATCTCTTAAAGTAGAAATGATAGAAATCCGTTCGTTTTAAAGCTAATAGAACAAGTTTTTAGACCTATTAAATAATTGTAACTTCTAAACTTGAATATGTGGCCCGTGGTAATTATCCTTGCACTTCAAAATTGATGTCCTTAAAAAGGACCCTTTTTAAAATTTTGAAAAAAATCGAAAAACTACGGAAGTTATTGATAAATTAAAGTCAGTTTCACTGATTTTAAAAAATGTTTTGTTTTTTTCGTCCACTACTTTCAGAGATACAGTGGTTCAAAGTTACATAAAATGGTCCAAAAATCAATGTTCTATGGCTGTTCATATTTCAATATCTCTTAAAGTAGAAATGATAGAAATCCGCTAATAGAACAAGTTTTTAGACCTATTAAATAGTTGTAACTTCTAAACTTGAATATGTGGCCCGTGGTAATTATCCTTGCACTTCAAAATTAATGTCCTTAAAAAGGACCCTTTTTTAAAATTTTGAAAAAAAATCCCATATTTTGGTTGATTTAACGTTGTTGCCAAATTTCCAGATGGTATTTTGATCGCATCGTATTTTAAAAATTAATTTTCTAAATTTTTACATATTTTTTGTTTTGAAAAAAAAAAATCCAAAAGTAAAATTTCCAAAGTTTGTTTAATGTATTTGTAACTCTAATTTCGAAAATGTCGTCAGTTTCTTCAAATTGTCTCCAGTTTTTGAGATGAAAATGAAAAAATCTAGAAATCTAGTAATCGAATTTTTATAGAATAAAATATTTTATTTTGCAAATTATTTTTAGATTTAAAAAAAAATATAAAAAACCAGAAATATTTTTTAATAAAAAGTTTTAATTTTTCCGGAACCCCTTCCATTAATGTTGTAATGGTAAAGTCCGAAACCCTCACAGCTGCTGAAGACCACTTTCTTTTAAAGTCTTGAAGGTCCTTGGCCACTTTTTTTGTTGTCTTCATCTCCCTTTTTACTAAAGCCCAGTATCTCTCAATCGGCGTGAGTTCTAGACAGTTTGGTGGATTGGCTTCTCTAGGCACCAAAATCACTGCATTTTGTTGGATCCACTCTAAGGCCGTTTTGCTGTAGTGACATGAAGCGAGGTCAGGCCAAAAAAATGTGGACACTTCATGTTGGCGTAAAAATGAAAGCAATCTCTTTTGCAAGCATTCCTTCACATATATTTCGCTATTAATTGTACTTGATGTCACGAATGAGCTGCTCATTTTTCCACAACTGCAAATTGCCTGCCAAACAAGGAATTTCTTTGGGAATTTTGTCATTTTTTTTTTGATTTGAATTTTTCAGCGACATTTCCTCGAGAATCGGTTGTATAAAATTCCTGCCTAGGTAGCTGAGAAAAGTCCGCTAAAACATAAGTTTCGTCGTTCATTATGCAGCAATCGAATTTTAAAAAAAAAATCTTGGTTCAGCTTTTTAGCTGGTTGTTTTACGGTTTCATTCTTGACGGCATTTCTATCCGGAACTTTTTGGACCTTTTACGTCTTCAGCCCAGCTTCTTTCTTAGTCCTGCGCACGAAAGATTCTGAGCAATCCGCCTTTCTCGCCAATTTCCTTCCGGATATGCTTGGATCTTTCTTTAAAATACTCACAACCTTCTTCGACTTTTCACGATCATGTGGTCCTTTTTTTTACCAGAACCTTTTTTTCCGATCAATACTCAGGTCTTCCTTAAAGCGGTTGATAACGCGAGAAATGGTCTTAGGGTTAGCCCCTACCTCCTTGGCAATTTTTTTAAAAGACCAACTAGGTAGTTTTTGAAAAATTTTAATTATATTTTCTCGAACTTCCACTTCGTTTGCCATTTTCGCGTTAAATAAATTTTGTATTGACTATAACTGACACAAATTATTTTCTGCCATTTAATTCAGAGCTACTATGATCAAATTTTTTTAAATTTGAATCTTGCAATAGCACATTATGGGAAGATATGTAACGGACAATTTTATTCGACGCACTCCTTACCATTATCCCAAAATCAATATCTCAAAAACTAGATTCAATATGATAAAACTGACTCCATTTTAGAAATAAGAGTTACATATATATTCAAGAATATAGAAACTTATAGTGTAGAAAAAAAAAATATTTTTTTCAATACAAAAGTAAATAAAAATTTAGAAAAAAAAAATATTTTTTAAAATATCATGCCATCAAAATACCATCTTGAAATTTTGCAAGAACATTTATTATAAATTGACGAAAATTTCGCATTTTATTCAGAATTTTAAAAAGGGTCCTTTTGAAGGACATCAATTTTGAAGTGCAAAAATAAGGACAACTTAATTTTTCTAAAAGCTTGTTCAAAAGGGTTTTTTTATAAGAGTGTTACAAAAGTTTTTTTAAATAAAACAAAAACGGTTTTGGATATCAAAGAAATTCTTTATTCCTGTAAATGTACGTTCGATGTCATAATGTATGGAACTCGATTTCTTTCATTATGTATGGAACTCGATTTCTTTTGCATGGCACGACGGGCACGCTTGCAGAAGTCCAGACGCTGAACCCAATTTTTGACGGTTTTCAAGCATAAATCGGTCGATACTGCTGCAATTTCACGTTCGATATTCGTACGAAGTTCATCAATCGTCGCTGGCTTGTTGGCATAGACCATAGACTTGACGTAGCCCTACAGGAAATAGTCTAACGGCGTCAAATCGCACGACCGAGGCGGCCAATCGACTGGACCATTTCGTGAGATAACACGTTCTCCAAACTTGGTTTCCAATAAATTGATTGTAGCATTCGCTGTGTGGCTTGTGGCGCCGTCCTGTTGAAACCACATGTCCTCCAAGTCCATATCATCCAATTGGGGCCAAAAATATTCGGTTATCATTGAACGGTAACACAGTAACGTGCCGGTCTTCATCATCACGAAAGAAGTACGGCCCAGCCCAATTCACGAACATACGACGCTTCTGGTGGTCAATGGCATGAAATGGCAAACCTTACTGAAGAGAAATGTCAAAAGAGCGGCAAGAAATAAGGCGTCGTTTGCTGTCCCTGTTGAAAAACCCATATTAGCTATAAAACGAGATATCAGCGAAAAATTATTATTTTTTTTAATGGCACTAATGGTACTAATATACTCTTATATTAATGCATGTGAATTCCGTTCGCGTGAATCAATTATTGCAAAATTTATGGCGGTTTTAAGTTGGATATTAAAAAAAAAAATTCTTAATATCACGGTTTTCACTTAATTTCGGAAAAAATTGTATATATTAATAAAGCGCATGAAGAGTTACCAATTAAGTCAAAATATATAATTAATTTCTAATTATTGCTGAATTACACTAAAAAAAAAGTTTTTTTTTTTAAATAAAACTTTTTCGTTGTTTTTGGACACATACGATTGAATTTATTTTAAATTATATATTAATTAGTCAATTAAGACAATTTAAAATAAAGCATAAAAAGAAATATGTTAATATCTCTATTGGTTTAGCAATTCTAATTCATAGAGATAACATTTTATATAGTGATCCTTTTTGATATTATGAAAATTTAAGTAGGTGCGTAAAATCTACAATTTTCAAAAAATTTTAATACGTCTCACTTTTTTGGTTAAAACAATGACCAAACGTACGAATGTTGAATATTAAACCTTTTTCGTGCAGTACTGTGTATGTGCTTCAATGAAATATGTGTTAACAAAAATGTCACGATTTCACCATAAAAGGACTTAAGTTAGAAATTTTTGATTGCAATTAATTATTTGAATTGAAATCATTCTACGCCCTTTAAAACATTATTTACCATAAAAATTACCAAAAACCAAATATCCAAATTTTGCACTATTTTCAAAAAGTCCATAAAATTTTTGCATTTCAATATATTTATATGCGCTACTGTTTAATTTAATTTTGTTTAATTTTGACATCATGTGTGACCAAACAAAAAAATCTAATGGATTCAAATCCGGAGAGCTAGGAGGCCATTCATCCTTACCAAGAAAATCAGTCAAATTGCTTTTCAACCAGTCTTGAACTATTTTAGCTGTATATGCAGGAGCACTGTCTTGTTGAAAAACATAGTACTCATCTCCGTACAAAATGTTGAGATTAGGCAAAAGAATCTTCTCCAAAACTTCAGTTTTATAATATTCAGCGTTTACTTTGACTCCTTTATTGATAAAAGATAACGGAAGTTTTCCTTGTTTGCAAATGGATCCCCATACCATCACAGAAACGGCACTTTGAAATCTTTAAAAATGTTTTTGGTGGGCAGGAACATCTGTGGTCGAAACAGACCAAACTCGATCATTTTGAGCATTGTGCGACTGCTCCAAGACAAAAAGTTTCTCATCAGAGAAAATAAACTCGTCACCACCGTGCCAAGAAATAATGTGAGACACTCTTTCCCGTCGTTTTATCATGGATGCTTCGGAAACTCCATGAACTTTGCGTTTCTTGTAAGCTTTGCATCCTAGGTCCAATTTAAGAATGTTATGGGCAGTTCCTCTTGAAATATTTAGGTCAGAAGCAAGAGTTCTTATTATTCGTTGAGGATTTCGTCTAATTCTCTCTTTGACAATCTTAATCACAGATTCAGTCCTTACGGAACGATTTCGACCAGATCTTTTACGGTCATTAATAGAAGAGGTCTCCTTATATCTTCGTATGGTTCTGTATATAAAATCACGTTTTACACCATGCCTTTTTAACTCCTTAAAAATGCTGCCTGCGTTTTTTCCTTTTATAAATAGGTTTATTACGATTGCCCGAAATTCTTTCATCGCTGATTGCTAATTAACACAATTTTACACAATGTCGATATTTTAAGAAATGATTGCCAAATTTTCGACGAATAAATTTTGACATTAAAAACTTTGCCTAATTTTTGACATTTAATTCTATGTTAATTACTGAAAGTGTATGAGAATATATTGGACACGGTGTAAATCACTGCAAAGCTGCTCAGGACTTGCTTTCGCAAACCATTTGCGAAAGTCGTGTTGATGTTGCTATCGTATTTGACCAATACAGAGAAATGCCAAATAGTGTATCGGCGTCAGATTCAACTGGCAAGGCGGCGGTTTGGGCGTGCGGAAAACGTGCGATTGAAGAAATTTCAGAGAATATGGAGGACGGCTACGTAAGAGCAAAAATTGGGGGCATACATGTATGCAGCTGTTACGCACCACCAAGTGCTACGCTGCCACAGTATGAGCGCATGCTAGACTGCTTGATAAGGGATGCAACGATACACAGCCCGGCAGTAATTGCTGGTGATTTCAACGCATGGGGAAGCCGAAAGACAACCCCAACAGGGCGCATACTGTTGGAAGCATTTTCTCAGTGACATGGTGCTGGCGAACATCGGTAATGTGCATACCTTCAGGGCGAGAGGAACAGGATCCGTGGTTGACCTAACGTTTGTAAGCAATGCATTGGCAAGGAATGTGGAATGGCGCGTTAGCGAACACTACATACACAGCGACCACAAAGCACTACTATTCACCGCTGCAATCACACGCACACGAACCGTCGACCTGTTTCGAAAAAAAAAACAGAAGTTTCTTGGGCGTCCAAGAAATTAGATGCATTTGTGGAAACCCTCAAACAATGCCAACAAATAGAGGGTTTCAGCGGAAGAAAAATCCGAGTACCTCTCTCTCAGAGTAGGGCAGGCATGCGATGCTTCAATGCCCCGTCGCAGATAGGCGAGTAACAGACCGCCAAACTACTGGTGGAACAAGGATATTGCAAATCTTGGAACTCTTTGACTCAAAGCGAGAAGGCGCTGTCAACGAGGCAGAAGTAGACCAGGCTTCAATCAAAGTCAACTCAAATACAAACTAGCCCGGACTTTGCTAAAGCAGGCAATACAACAACGCAAACAGGCAAGCGAATAAGCTGAATCAGACCCCTGGGGACAGCGTACAGAGTCGTAATGTCACGCATTAGGGGTAAGAGATCACCCCAACTGAGCAGCCCAACACTCTTGAGACAAGTTGTTTCAACACTGTTCCCACAACATAAGAAGAACTCACAGTCGAGTAGTAGCGCCACAACTAGGTGAAATACTAGAAGTCACAGTTGAAGAATTGCCGTAATTTCAAATAGAATCGGCGACAATAAGGCCCCGGGCCCAGACAGCATTCCAAATGCAGCACTTAAGCTGGCTGTTGCAAAGGTGCCCAGTATGTTCATAGAGACATACAACCAATGCCTCGCCGAAGGTGTATTTCCGGTTCGATGGAAGAAGCTGAAGCTAGTACTCATCCCAAAGCCAAACAAGCGTCTAGGAGATCCATCGTCATATCGACCTATATGCCTACCCGACACGGCAGGGAAGATCCTCGAAAGAGTAATTGACAACCGATTACTAGAAGTCTTTGAGAACAAAGACGGCCTAGCAGTTCGCCAATTTGGATTCCGTAAGTCGCGATCTACCATCGATGCGATTGGGATGGTGACACAATAGGCGAAGACAGCAATTGAAGGAAGACGAGCCGAACAGAAGTACTGCGCACTATTAACACTCGATATTAAGAACGCCTTCAATTTTGCAAACTGGGGACGAATAAAGGATACACTACGAAGACTTGGCACTATATCAAGTTACTTTTCAGACAGGTACTTATGTTATGATACGGACGACGGACCAGTATCGTACAAGGTTTGACGCGCATCTGGAATATGTTTGCAATAAAGCATCTAATGTCAGTGCGGCGCTATCGCGAATGATGCCCAACGTAGGAGGACCAAGGCAGAGTTAAAGACTTACTATTTCTGAAGTGATGTATGCTGCACCAGTGTGGTCAAACGCACTCACGGGCAAAAGCAAATGGAGAAGAATGGCTGCAGTATATCGACTAAGCGCATTTAAGGTTTGTAGCTCCTATCGCACGACGTCAGACGAAGCAGCATGCGTGCTGGCAATGTGTAATCGGATTTTCGATATTTCGATAATTTTCTGTGTTATCGTTTGCTTTATACAGCAATGAACACATATAAACAAAAACAAATATTTTTAGTATGCCATCCTTTAAAAGCATAATTAGTTTTTATTCAATTGGTTTTTATACAAATTTTGTGCCAATATTTTGTTTTTATATTTAAAAAAAAATCCTTTGATTTATATGTGTTTACTGCTGTATAAAACAATCGATAACATATATATATATATATATATATATATAATCTATATATATATATATTCTATATATATATATACATTATATATATATATATATATATATCTATATATATATATATATATATATATATATATATATATATATATTCTGTATATATATATATACATATATATATATGTATGCAAAGTTATGATTCGGCGTTAAACTGTAGGTTCCGCTATTTGTGTAGAAATATAACATGTTTAAATGGTGAGACTGTTCAGCCTAGGTTCTTCAGAACTGTATCGCTAAACTAGTATTATTATAATTATTATTAGGACTATCCATTTTTTTATTTTCGAGGTCATTTGTTATTGTCTCCTAAGAAATCTAAACTGTTACAATAAATTTAGGTTTATTTTCAGGACTGATTCAAGTTCCTAATGGTCTGTGGTCTTTATTAAACAATAACAAATATTTAATACAATGCTTTAATATGTACAGATTGTATATGAAGGCCCCAATTCTTCATGTTCAACACAAGATTCTAATCTTCGTTGCAGAATTTGAATCCTGGCAAAACCATAAAACATATTATTTATCTCATCAAAAACAATAACAAACTTCTATTCTGAACCTCAAGTAATAATATATTTTCGTAAGGAAACAAAAATAATAGTTTTCGTAAGGGCGTCGGTTATATGTTTCAATGTGAAAAACATTTTATTTACATATTTATGTTTACATATTATTTTATTGTAAAAAAAAGTAAATTTAACGCTAAAGTCTTCTTTACACAGTATTCATTTTTTCCTTTTTCGTAAGGAAAAAAAAATATAATAGTTTTCGTAAGGGCGTCGATTATATGTTTCAATGTGAAAAACATTTTATTTACATTTAAACATATTTATGTTTACATTTTATTTTATTGTAAAAAGTAAATTTAGCGCTAAAGTCTTCATAAAACAATATTAATTATTTACTTTCTTTTTAATTACATTTCTTTATTTATATTATATAATTTATTTATTTATATATATTATTTATTTATAACATTTATTTTTTTTTTGTTACACATCTTTTATTTATACTTAATAAATTTATTTCCATCTATTGATCTGTTTTGAGTTCAGTGAATTACGGATTAATTAGATACTTCACAAACAACTGGTATTAACATTGATTGGCGGTACTTAAGCAAATTCATCCACCAAAAATAACGTGAGTGTTACTGAGTGGTAAAAGTAGGCAGCGTTGTTATCTAATTGTGATTTCACAATGCCAAATATACATATAATTAATCCGTTATCATACTAATTATTTTATTTTTAAATTCGTTGTCACCCACGAATAAACAAATACAAATAATTCAAAGAACCTTTTTTACGTTGGATGTCTTAAATAGCAGAAATTACAAACATACATATAGTAATATTTGATGAAATATATCTGTTTCTACAGAAAAATTATAGTAAATTTATAAATATCCGCGATTAAAGCAATTTATGTTTAAATATCCGTATAATAATATTTCAATCTGAACAATATAATTATACAATTCAATTATAATTTATTTATATGGGGATTTCGAATTACGTTATAATTATATTCAAAACATATTCAAACAGATCTTTTCCATCGGTGTAGAAGTAGGCATAAGACTAATTTATAATTATATAATTTTAAGTCCTAAAATATCATTTGAAGAGTTCTGGAATTTTAAACCACAAAAGTTAATTCGTCCTTCTCTCACTCGATTGAAAAAAACAATATAAGTAGGGATTACTATTTTTGAAGGGGTTGAAGATCCTTTGACTACATTATATTTACAATTTTTAGTATTCGTTTTGACTTTTTTCATAAACCTGAATATTGAAGTCCAAAGCTAGCATGTTAAAATTCATGTTTTGTATGAATAAATATCCTTAATATTCAAAAATATTTTAAGTAATTTCATGGATCCTATACATTTAGACTTATTGGAAGTAGACTTTCAAAATTCAGATTACCATATTAAAAGGGAGGAAAAGTAAGATCAGCTTTATTAAATGAAAACTTATCTTCAGACATTTTTTAATGTATTTTTTCTGAAATATTGTGTAGTTTTATTAAATACAAACAAAAAAATGGAAACAACAGTAATTTTTGGGGTGGGATGGGGTGTGTTCAGCGAAGACCATTTTTATACCCTACACTAAGAGTGAAAGGGTATATTCAGTTTGGTACGCCGTTTGTAACACCCAGAAGGAAGCATCTCCGGTATGGAAAAGTATATATATTCTTGATCAGCATGACCTCCTGAGTCGATTTAGCGATGTCCGTCTGTCCGTCTGTCTGTCCGTCTGTCTGTCTGTTGAAATCCCTACTACTTTTAAAATTGAAGAGCTAGATAAATGAAACTTATAACTTAGATTACTAATATACCTACGCTGTATGTGCGAGATCGGTCCACTGTGACCTATGATCCGACCACTTATGTTCAAATACCTCATATAAAATGTACATATAAAGATCAATTTTTATGTATACGTGCTTAGGTAAACTTTTTTGGTCAAATATATATTGATATCATGCTCAAATACATGATAATAATGTTTTCCGGCGAAAAGACTTGTGGTTCACAAAAAAAAATCGAAATTCGGTACACCTACCCATTTGTAAATATGGGTATCAAATGAATGGAAATTCGTCAGCGATTGAATGTTTGTAGTTATTTTCAGGATTCGTATACTCTGGTGACCTATATATCACTTTGAATGGTAACCACACATATGTGTAGGGTATTTATAGTCGGCTTAGACCGACTATAATTTTGATAATCCTAACTATCATAATTACACCTACTTTAAAACTGGTTTTATTTTGTTATTTATTTAACTTAAATATAAATTATTTAAACTTTGATATATTTTTTAATCGACGAACAAAATAAAAATATTTCGAAATATTTGCACATTTAGTGAAAGTAAAAATTAATAATTAACACACTTATTAAATTTAACAGCAAAGTTAATATTTTAATAATTTTGTATAAATTAAAAAATATTGTTAATCAGTGCAAATTCAATAAAATCATTTTGTAGATAATCTCAAATTGTGTTAAATATTGGAATTTGATCCAAGTTTTATTATTTTTTAATATTGTTCCAAAACCTAATGGCCGGCAAAAAAAAGACAAAATTGTCCGAGCAAGCCTGAATACGTTGAGCAATTAAAGCATGAACGGACATTAATAAAAAACAACATAATTCTTATTAAAACGGCATTAGAACAAAAAACTTTGGCGCATAACAATTTAAAGTCAACTTTAAAATTAGAATCGACTTTTATGACAAATTTTGTATAGAATAAAATGTCAAAAAGCTGATTTTAAATTTAAATTTAAAGCAATGATACTTTTCGCGGAGAATTGCAAGATATTTGCGTTAGTGCCAAATCATTAATAATGTTAGTGTTTAGTAAGAGGCGTAAATCTAGTGTTACTTTTATCGTGAACTTTTGGAACGATAAAAGCTTTCCAAATCACCGAACAAAATTATCCAAAAGCGCATTGTAGCTACAATAACTGTTTATATCTCGCAAAAGTTGATTACACGTCAAATAATCATTTAAAAGTTTCTTTTTAAGGTCCGTGTCATTAATGCCATTTATTGTATGACGTATTACAGCAGTATCAGGAAGATCGCCTTTACTGTCAATTGACACCATTTTATAAAAATATTCTTGTGCTGTTTCACTTTGATTTCGTTTTGTATAAGTTATTTTAATATGTATGTCAGCAATATTCTCGGTGCCCGGAAAGTTAAACAAAAATTTGTCCGAAAATTGTTTCCATGTGTAAACACTTGTTGCACCGCGAATATCACTGACTGATCGTCCCACTTGTACGCGTTTATTAACATTTCAATACGATTTAAAAATTGATTTGCATTCAGCGATTTGTCTAATGATGGATTGAATTCCGGTAACAATGCAATTACGTGTGGAACCGATGATGAAATACCACTAAACGGCTGTGGTGCAAAAGAAACACTCAGATTAACCCTTGGCGGAAAATGCATATAAAAAAGTTCGTGTGCATATGAATTTTATACTCCACTATACGGCAGTGAAACAATCGACACACTCGGGTTAACGTTGACATTATTTGAATTTCTGTGTATAGAAGAAGTTGTCGATGTACGCCGGCGGGACGAAAGAAAAATGCGTGTTATCTATCGTCGCAAAATATGAAACCGGCGTCTAGTGCGGACACACTCGGGTTAACGTTGACATTATTTGAATTTCTGTGTATAGAAGAAGTTGTCGATGTACGCCGGCGGGACGAAAGAAAAATGCGTGTTATCTATCGTCGCAAAATATGAAACCGGCGTCTAGTGCGGAGCGGAACGCATCGCTGCGAAAGAGTCAAAAGAAGATACATACGACGGCGGCAAAGCTGCAACGACTGTGCCGACTGATTTTGAATTGTTACACATTTACTTTGTTTTTCGACACACTTTACCGTACTATTTGGCGACGACATCGATGGTGATTGAAATTCGCTTTGTTGAAATTTGATCTTGAAATTTAGCATGAACATTTATATTAAATCAACCAAAATATGCTATTTTTTCAGTATTTTAAAAAGGGTCCTTTTTAAGGACATTCATATTGAAGTGCAAGGATAATGACTACGCGCTACATGCTCAAGTTTAGAAGTTAAAACTTAATTAGTCTAAAATCTATTGGCTTTAAAACGAGCCATCAACGGAGTTTCTAGCAATTCTACTTTAAGAGATATTGAAATATGAACAACTATACAAAAGTGATTTTTGGTCCATTTTTTATAACTTTGAACCACTGTATCTGTGGAAGTAGTGGTCTAAAAAATAAAAATAAATTGGTCAATACATATCTCAATAATCTTTATCAGTAGCCCAAATTTCATTGAAATCGAAAAGGTAAAATCTCAAATTTTACCGTTTTGGTCGATTTGGTATATATATATTGTTACGAAAAGATGTAATTTGCCCCATAGTGCAAGCAATCAACATTAATAAATAAGACGCAAGACAATTCAGCGCACTAAGCAATGTGTTAGAAAGAGACGGAAGATCATTCAGCGCACTTAGGCAGTGTGAGAAAGAGATGGAAGATCAGCGCATTAAAACACATGAGTGCGAATGAGATGCCAATAGCATGCGTCACGAAACGAGTAGAAAGTTCTCGAAACATGTCGAAGCTTGTCGAAACGTGTCGAACTGATGCATGCAGTATATAAGGGAGCCGCATCTGAGGCACGGCACTTTAGTAGTGATTGTAAAGTGGTCGAGTGCATCTCGTGTGATAAATGTCAAGTTAAATGGTGGACATGCAGCTGTTGTTAGAATTTGTTATTAGTAAAGTTGTTTATTAAAGTGAATTAATAAAGTAATTTGTTATAATTTAAACCAAACATATGAGTGTTTTATTTTGTACACAATCCAGAGATACGAACTTGTAGTAAAGTTTTCCGTAGACTGAATTTTCGTAACATTGGTGTCAGAAGTGGGATTGTGATACAAAATGGTAAAATTTGAACAACTTAAAGTCGACCAGCTAAAAAAAGGAGCTAGCGAATCGTGATCTTCCAACTGATGGTACAAAAGTAGAGCTGCAAAAGCGCTTAATGGAGGAATTTCAGTTCCAAGGAATTAATCTCACAGAGCACGAATTTGAAGTGGAAGCTGCAACAGCGTCATCGAAAAATCTGGACACAAAAGAAAAAGTTCATTCTCAAGCTTTTGACATGAGCCAGTTGATCGGAGCTATGCAGCAACAGTTTCAAATAAAGGCTCAAGAAAATTCCAAACAATTTCAAGAAAATTGCAACAAAATCGAACAGGAGCTTCAAGAAAATTCCAATCAACTTAAAACAGAACTTCTATAAAATTTGGAGAAAAAAAAATGGAGAAACTTCCGTTCAACATTTTCAAGCTGCAATTTGAGACCACGGCTGTATATAATCGATGGAACAATGAGGACAGTGTAGTAGCACTTATCGTGGTGCTTAAAGGAGGCGCAGCGGAAGTATTGCAGACTGTTCCAGAAAGCGATAGAAATAATTCCACAGCGGTTATGGGTACATTGCAGCGCAAATATGGCAGTGATCACATGACGCAGATCTACAGGATGGAACTGAAGGGCCGAATGCAACGAAATGATGAAACATTACAGGCGTATGCAGCGGACGTTGAGAGACTTGCACATTAGGCGTTTTCCGATTCAGGTCGGATATCAGATACACGGTAATCGATACACGGTAAAAAAAAATGTATATACACTCCACGAAATAATTATACGAACGTTGTAAAAATGCATATTTTGAAATAACGAAGACATATTTATATGAACATTTTATTGATTAAGTTTTAGTTATTTTATTTTTATAAGAAAAAAGTATAAAAAAAACAGGAAAATTCTAATCTTAAAAAAATAAAACCATAATTATTCATTGAACGAAAAAATTATTCACATTTATCTTAAATGATGGGATCTTCTTATGGAATTAATAATTTGTATTACCTCCTGAATTTAAAATAACCTCTTGACAACGTTGTGGCATGGATTCAATCAATGTTTTTAAGGTCTGGTGCTCTATTTTTACCATTCTTCCTCAATGGACATCTTAAGTTGGTTTACTGTCCCATATTGCTTTCTATTCCGAAAAACTCTGAGATAATATGACCCAAATATTCTCAATTGGGTTGAGATCAGGACTACAGGCCGACCACTCCAACACAGGAATATTCTGTAGTCTTTGGTGAAAGAAGCGGTGTGGATAGCGGCGTTATCCTGCTGGAAAATCCAGTCATTTCCGACCATAATTTCTCTATTTGAGGTAAAACATCTCTTAGCAAATCTAAGTACATTCTAGAGTTCATGTTTGTCGAAATGATCTTGCTTTGCATTATATCCAAAAGCAGCCCAAACCATTCGGGTTCCACAACCAAAGTTCCTAGCCATCCTAGTTTGTCGCAAATGCCGCTTGTCATTCCAACAAAATTGATAACCATCAGGCTCATCTAAATTAAACTTTTTCTCATCCGAGAACACCACCCGCTTCCACTTATCATCACAAAATTGATATTTTTCAGCAAAACGTAACCTGGCAGTTTTGTGACGTGGTAAAAGTCTTGGATTGGGTAATCTTTTCACATACTGCAGGTTCACATTGTTGTGCGAAATATGTTGTACGCGTCGTGTACTTACATTTAGATCCAATTCACGTCGAATATCTGCTGAACTATTAGAATGATTGACTGCCAATCTTCGAATTTCTCGATGATCCCTTGCAGTAAGCGCAGGTTTTCTACCAGATCTTTTCCTTTGAGCATAATTCTCGCCTTGTTTTAATACATTGTGAACTGTAGAGAGATTTCTACCTAATGTTAAAACTATTTTGCGTATAGAGAGCCCAGAATATCTATAAGCTTTAATTCTTCCTTGTTCTTCGAACGACAACTCTGTACCTCTGGCCATTACAATAAATCTGATCAATCTGGTTTAAAAAATTAAAATATAATGATAATATACCCAAATAAAATCACAATTTAAAATCTGTAGCTTTACTTTGTAACTGAAGATATTTTAAAGATTCTTTTATTATTTGTACGTATAAATATTTCACTTGACTAATTAGTTTTATTGTCTGCAGCTCACTAAATTTAACAACAATTTAAGGTTAGTTATTGTATTCCGCCAGCGGCGCTTCAGTTTCGCATAAATTCAAAAAATCTCAAAATAAAAATATATCTTTGTTTTATTCACTAATGAGAAGAATGAACTTTTATTTGGAAATAATTTTTTTTTTGGAAATAAAATTTCGCCAGCGGCGCATCAGGTTCGCATAATTACAAAAAAAAAAAATTAAAATTATAAATTTGTTTTATTCATAAGAGAAGAACGAAATATTATTTACAAAAAATCACGCGATTTTTGGAAATAAAATTTCGACAGCGGCGCTTCAGTTTTACATAAATTCAAAAAATATCAAAATAAAATTATATATTTGTTTTGTTCATGATGAGAAGAACAACATTTTATTTACAAAAAATTAGCGTTACAAATTTACAAAAAAATTGTATTTAAAAAATATAAATAACAAAAAAATTTAACAAAATAAATAAATTCGCATTTAAAAAACAATCAAGAGTAAAAGGCGCACAATGAATGATACACTCAATAATGACCTTAAATCAATCTCCGAGTGGGGTCTTGCAAATAGAGTTGATTTTAATGCTAGTAAGACCCAATGTTGTCTGTTATCACACAACATAATGGACTCAGTGGATATTGCGCAGTCAGCTGCTCTTGACGTTCTGGGTATATCAATTCAATGTGACCTCCGTTGGAATGATCACATATTTGATGTGTCGAAAGAAGCGGCCAAGTGCCTCGGTTTTTTTGAAACAGTGTAAGACATACTTCCCACCCGCTGACTTGCGCATTGTCTACATCACCTATATTCGGCCTAAGATGGAATACAATTCGCACATATGGGCAGGGGCTTCAAAATCTTCCTTGGAGTTCCTGGATCGAATCCAACAACGTTCAATAATTTAATAGGGGATGAAAAGATTTTATCCTCTATTGGTTCTCTTGAGTACCGAAGGACCGCAGGGTGTGTAAGCCTGTTTTATAGGTATTACAATGGTAAGTGTTCGAGGGAAATACATGGCCTGATTCCACCTGGTCGTGTATTCTCTCGTTCTTTTCGGGCATCGAACCAAGCCCACCCCTTCGTAGTTCACTCGGTTGTCAACAGAACCACGCATTACAGAGATAATTCATTCATTAGTCGCACGATACGTTTGTGAACAATCTCCCTGCGTTTGTTTTTCCCGACATTTTTAATATTGGGAAATTTAATGCAAACATCCACCGACACTACTCCATCTTTCCTCCTCCTTTAACATATAATCCTTTCTTACGATCAACACTGTGCATTGCACGAATAGGGGGCATTCCCTGAGCGTTGGTTAATTTGTAAAAAAAAAAAGTCTCAATATTTTAGATTTTGACTTAAACTGAATTCAAATTATTTTGAGAATTAACAATTTTTATATTTCATTCAAATAGTATCTTATTATTTTATCTAGTCAACTTTAAACAGCTTTATTACTAATTTTAATATCCATTTAGTTATAATATTTTTTTTAAGTTATTAGTATTAGTGTCAATTTTGTTTGATTTAGCGAGGAATGAGACAATTCTTAAATAGCGAAAATTATTAATATGAAAATATTTTGCAACAGTTCTAATCTGTAATCATTTTATTACATTTGTTTTTGAATAGATTGATATCGATTTAGGAATCCTATTCCCCGGGAAATCAAACATTTTATTTTCAAAATGGGACTCTATCAGCGAACAATTGGTTAATACTTGCAAAAAACTGATGAAGTTTCCAGCCGCTAAAAATTTAATAAACAACTTGTCAACTGATTCAGAAATTCCATTTGAAATTTAAAAGACATCAATTGAAATTCTGAAATTTTATTTGAAATTCAAAAGTCATAACTTGATATTCAGAAATTCCATTTCAAATTCAAAAGAAACCAATTGAAATTCAGAAATTCCATTTGAAATTCAAAAGACATCATTTGAAATTCAGAAATTTTATTTGAAATTCAAAAGACATCAATTAAAATTCAGAATATCTATTTCAAATTCAAAAGACATCAATTGAAATTCAGAAATTCCATTTGAACTTCAGAAATTCCATTTGAAATTCAAAAGACACCACTTGAAATTCAGAAATGTCTATTTAAAATACAGAAAATTGTAATTTAAAATTGATAAATAAATTTCCATTTGATAATCAGAAATTTCCATTTGAAATTCATAAAATTTGCATTTGAAATTCAGAAAATTACCATTTGAAATTCAGAAATTTCTATTTGAAATTCAGAAGTTTCCAGTTGAAATTCAGAAATTTTCATTTTAAATTCAGAAATTTCCATTTGAAATTCAGAAATTTCCATTTGAAATACAGATATTTCCATTTGAAATTCAGAAATTTATATTTGAAATACAGAAATTTCCATTTGAAATTCAGAAATTTTCATTTGAAATTTAGAAATTTTCATTTTAAATTCAGAAATTTCCATTTGAAATTCATAAATCTCCATTTGAAATACAGATATTTCCATTCGAAATTCAGAATTTTCTATTTGAAATATAGAAATTTCTATTTGAAATTCAGAAGTTTCCATTTGAAATTCAGATATTTCTATTTGAAATTCAGAAATTTCTATTTGAAATTCAGAAATTTTCATTTGAAATTTAGAAATTCTAATTTGAAATGGAAATTTCTGAATTTCAAATAGAAATATCTGAATTTCAAATGAAAATTTCTGAATTTCAAATTGAAATTTCTGAATTTCAAATTGGCTTTTCTGAATTTCAAATGGAAATTTCTGAATTTCAAATGGAAATTTCTGAATTTCAAATGGAAAATTTTGTATTTCAAATGGAAATATTCTGAATTTCAAATGGAAATTTCTGAATGGAAATATTCTGAATTTCAAATGGAAATTTCTGAATATCAATGAAATGTTCTGAATTTCAAATGAAATTTTGTGAATTTCAATTGGAAATTTATACATTTCAATTGATGTCTTTTGAATTTCAAATGGAATTTCTGAATTTCAATTGATGTCTTTTGAATTTCAAATGGAATTTCTGAATTTCAATTTATGTCTTTTGAATTTCAAATGGAATTTCTGAATTTCAAGTTGTCTTTAGAATTTCAAATGGAATTTCTGCATTTCAATTGACGTCTTTTGAATTTCAAAAGTAATTTCTGAATTTCAATTGGTGTCTTTTAAATTGCAAATGGATTTTCTTAAGTTCAATTGATGTCTTTTGAATTTTAAAAGGAATTTCTGAATTTCAATTGGTGTCTTTTTAATTTCAAATGGAATAACTGAATTTCAAGTAAAGTCTTTCGAATTTCAAATGGAATTTCTGAATTTCAATTGATGTCTTTTGAATTTCAAATAGAATTTCTGAATTTCAATTGATATCTTTTGAATTTCAAATGGAATTTCTGATTTTCAATTGATGTATTTCTTCTAATTTAATTGATCTTTTCTGAATTACATTTGTAAATGGTGTAGATGCTTACTTTAAACTATTTTATGTACTGAATTTATATTATCCATTTTATGATATTAATACGAAACATGCATTGCCTACTGAGTATGCTGATTTCATGTATCTTGTGAAAAATTGAACTTAAATTATACCCATACAACTATTTGATTTCTCAATATTTTAGATTTTGACTTAAACTGGATTCAAATTGTTTTGAGAATTAACGATTTTTATATTTCATTCAAATAGTATCTTATTATTTTATCTAAATGCATACAAACGAATATAGTCAATGCCAATTTTAAAAATTAAAAATATTAATGCTTAAAATACTTTAAACAGCTTTATTATCCAATTTATATAATTATATATTTATAATTGCATTTATATAATTTATTATACTTTGTTTTGAATTTACATTGTTACATAAAAATTTTGAAAGTTCACTGCTGGAAAAATATTATAATGTCTTCATTAAACTGCTACATTTGCAACTCATCCTTTCTATCAATAGATATATTTAAAAGTCATTTAACTATTGTTTTCTGTTTTCAAAAATATTCCAAATTAGTTTGTTATAAGAATTACTGTAAAACGACATTTTAGGATTTCTACAGTTATAAAAACCACATCTTAAATGTACATTGTCGGCGTGAACATAAAATCATTCAACAGTTACATTTCACTAAAGATAGTGAATCTTTCAATGAGCTTTCAAATTTAAATGTGAATTTTTTCTAATTTAATTGGTCTTTTCTGAATTACATTTGTAAATGGTGTAGATGCTTACTTTAAACTATTTTATGTACTGAATTTATATTATCCGTTTTATGATATTAATACGAAACATGCATTGCCCACTGAGTATGCTGATTTCATGTATCTTGTGAAAAATTGAACTTAAATTATACCCATACAACTATTTGATTTCTCAATATTTTAGATTTTGACTTAAACTGGATTCAAATTGTTTTGAGAATTAACGATTTTTATATTTCATTCAAATTCAATAATATCTTATAGTCCTAAAGCAGATCAAAATATGTTTATAAATTTACTACAAAAAGACAATACTAATATTATATGTGAATCATTAAAAACCAAAATAATGTTTATAAATTTAGTACAAAAAGACATTACTAATATTATATGTGAATCATTAAAAACCAAAATAAGTGATGAAGACGTCGAAAGAGTAATACAAAAAAAAATTGGCATAATGATTACAATGATGACATAGAAATGGGCAATTTCTTACACGAATGGAAAAAAGTTCTAAAATCCAGAAGGAATCAAGAAGTATACGGGGCGATATACAGTTAAACCGAAAAATCATTAATTTCAAGAAAAGGATTTACTTTGTTGTCAAAAAGTAACTAAGTAGAATTAGTTTTGAATTTATTTATTAATTTCTTAGGTATCAAAAATGTTATGTTGTTTTCGTTCCAAAATTGAATGAACACGTGTTCGTATAGTTGTTAATCTTGCTAGATCGCTATTATGTTTTGTTTTGCGTTATCCGTCTGTCAGCGCCATTTGTTCGTGTGTCTGTTTGTCGATATGTTGAAAGTAACTTAAAGCAATTATTTCGAAACAGACATAAAAATATATATATTAGGTAATTTATTTTTTGTTTAGAATTTAATTACCTATATGTATTGTATTATATTAAATGACTTCTTTGAATACTTAATTTAATTGAATTGTTTATTTTATTTGTATTATTATTTAATTTAATTTATGTATATTATTCTCACTATCAGCGCCAACTACCGTGGGATCAGCCTACTCAATATCGCATACAAGGTTCTATCGAGCGTATTATGTGAAAGGCTGAAGCCCATCATCAACAGACTGATTGGACCTTATCAGTGTGGCTTCAGACCTGGAAAGTCCACCATAGATCAGATTTCACATTGCGCCTAATCCAGTAAAAGACCCTAGAAAAACAGATTGACACCTACCACCTATTAGTCGACTATAAAGCCGCCTTCGACACTCCGATAAGGGAACGATATCTACCGATATATACCTGCGAAATTTATAGGGATGACCAACACACTTTGTTCAGTAAGAATAGGAAAAGACCTCTCCGAGCCATTTCATACTGAACGAGGTTTCAGACAGGGTGACCCCTATCGTGCGACTTTTTTTAACTTATTGATGGAGAAAATAATTCGAGCTGCCGAAACTTCGTCAAAGCGGCACTATTCTCAACAAAAGTGTCATGCTGCTCACATATGCCGACAATATTGATATCATTGGCAGGAGCACACGAGCAGTCAGAGACGTATAAATAACGACAAAATTTAGTATTTTTAATACAAATGTATTAAATTTTTGTATAGAAATGCAGTAAAACTATATAGTTATTTCCCATACAAAAACAACTACACCGAAGGTAAAAACAAATACATTTGCTTTTGGATGTAAATCAAAGACACATGTATTTATTTTAAATACATTTTTATTTATTTTTATTACAATAATTTTTTTGGTGTACTTATAGGGTCATGTGGGTACACAAATCAATGGTAATTGTCTCATGGTTACAAATATGTAAAATTTAAGATCTATCAAGTGTAGTGTCCCATGCACCATTTTATGTTTCTAGTATTTACACATTTGTGGGTTGAGTTTCTTTTTATTAATATAGGAACTACTATTTAACTTTAAAGCATGCATATTTTTTAATTTTTTTCTTTTTTTTTATATATATTTTTTATACATTTTTTTATTCTGATATTTTCCACTCCGATCCAAGGTTGTATATATTAAAGCGCCGCTGGCGAAAAATTTAAAAGTTTAATATTGTTATTTATGTTCTTTCTGTATTAAAAACAATAAACTCAACCCACAAATGTGTAAATACTACGAACATAAAATGGTCTAGAGGGCGCTATAGTTGACCGGTTTTTTTTAAGGTTGCCAGGGGTCCGAAAAACTTTTGTTTGCTTTCTCATTTTTTTTTTTTTTTGCAAAAATATATTTTTTTATTTCACTTTGGCCGGTAAAGCAGATAGTTACGAGATGTTTGCAAAAACAAATGCAAAGTGAGTTGGCATAAGTGGGCGGACGGTGAAAAATACCGGAACCTTTTTTATTGCAGAAATCGGTCGCACATATCGTGGGATGCCTAACTGTATCCTCTGGTCCATAAATTCTAAAAGGGATCAAAACTCCATTTAAGACCAAGAAATTTTTATTTTGTAAATCGATCCACGGTAAAAAAATGTATATACACTCCACGAAATAAATATACGAACGTTGTAACAATGCATATTTTGAAATAACGAAGACATATTTATATGAAAATTTTATTGATTAAGTTTTAGTTATTTTATTTTTATAAAAAAAAAGTATAAAAAAAAACAGGAAAATTCTAATCTTAAAAAAATTAAACCTTAATTATTCATTGAACGAAAAAATTATTCATATTTATCTTAAATGATGGAATCTTCTTATGGAATTAATAATTTGTCCTGAATTTAAAATAACCTCTTGACAACGTTGTGGCATGGATTCAATTAATGTTTTTAAGGTCTGGTGCTCTATTTTTTACCATTCTTCCTCAATGGACATCTTAAGTTGGTTTACCGTCCCATATTGCTTTCTATTCCGAAAAACTCTCAGATAATATGGCCCAAATATTCTCAATTGGGTTGAGATCAGGACTACAGTCCGACCACTCTAACACAGGAATATTCTGTGATGTAAAGTAGTCTTTGGTGAAAGAAGCGGTGTGGATAGCGGCGTTATCCTGCTGGAAAATCTAGTCATTGCCGACCATTATTTCTCTACTTTGAGGTAAAACATCTCTAAGCATATCTACGTACATTCTAGAGTTCATTTTTGTCGAAATGATATTGATTTGCATTATATCCAAAAGCAGCCCAAACCATTCGGGTTCCACAACCAAAGTTCCTAGCCATCCTAGTTTGTCGCAAATGCCGCTTGTCATTCCAATGAAATTGATAACCATCAGGCCCATCTAAATTAAACTTTTTCTCATCCGAGAACACCACCCGCTTCCACTTATCATCACAAAAATTGATATTTTTCAGCAAAACGTAACCTGGCAGTTTTGTGACGTGGTAAAAGTCTTGGATTGGGTAATTTTTTCACATACTGCAGGTTCACATTGTTGTACGAAATTTGTTGTACGCGTCGTGTACTTACATTTAGATCCAATTCACGTCGAATATCTGCTGAACTATTAGAATGATTGACTGTCAATCTTCGAATTTCTCGATGATCCCATGCAGTTAGCGTAGGTTTTCTACCAGATCTTTTCCTTTGACCATAATTCTCGCCTTGTTTTAATACATTGTGAACTGTTGAGAGACTTCTACCTAATGTTACAACTCTGTACCTCTGGCCATTATAATAAATCTGATCAATCTGGTTTAAAAAATTAAAATATAATGATAATATACCCAAATAACATCACAATTTAAAATCTATAGCATTACTTTGTAACCGAAGAAATTTTATAGATTTTTTTATTATTTGTACGTATAAATATTTCACTTGACTAATTAGTTTTATTGTCTGCAGCTCATTAAATTTAAACAACAATTTAAGGTTAGGTATTGTATTCTGCCAGCGGCGCTTTAGTTTCGCATAAATTCAAAAAAATCTCAAAATAAAAATATATCTTTGTTTTATTCACTAATGAGAGGAATGAAATTTTATTTATAAAAAATCGCGAGATTTTTTGAAAATAAAATGGAATACAATTCGCACATATGGGAAGGGGCTTCAAAATCTTCCTTGGAGTTTCTGGATCGAATTCAACAACGTGCAATATATTTAATAGGGTTCTCTTGAGCACCGAAGGACCGCAGGGTGTGTAAGCCTGTTCTATAGGTATTACAATGGTAAGTGTTCGAGGGAAATACATGGCCTGATTCCACCAGGTCGTGTATTCTCTCATTCTACTCGGGCATCGAACCAAGCCCACCCCTTCGTAGTTCACTCGGTTGTCAACAGAACTACGCATTACAGAGATAATTCGTTCTTCAGTCGCACGATACGTTTGTGGAACATTCTCCCTGCGTCTGTTTTTCCCGACATTTTTAATATTGGGAAATTTAAAGCAAACATCCACCGACACTACTCCATCTTTCCTCCTCCCTTTAACCTATAATCCTTTCTTACGATCAACACTGTGCATTGCACGAATAGGGGGCATCCCCTGAGCGTTGGTTAATTTGTAAAAAAAAAAAATATTTTGTCGCTTCAGTTATTGGAAAGTTAGCGGCCGACGTTGGTGACACGTTGAAGTTGTTTAGAAGTTGGGCTGCGTTTAATATCGCAGCTGCGTTTGTTTTGTTCTCGTTGTGGATTTATGCTGTTATTGTGCGATACCATTTTGCATAAAAATGTGTCGTCACAATATATCTATATATAAAGTTTTTTTTGTTTCTCTAATTAAAAGGTGAAAAATTGAATTTTCACAATATAAGAAAAGCTTACTTCGTATTAAATATCAAAAATTTTTCTATGTTGAAAATATACAATAAATATTATTCTTTTTTAGATTTCAAATGTTGCACGACCAATTTTATTATTACTTTATTATTATGATGATGCGGTCCATAAGGGCATATTTTTTTGTAATTTTCTGAGTTCATATTCGTCACGAAAAATCAGCCATTTATTAAAATAAAATGTTCAATATATATTACTACTACAGCTGCGTCCAAACCATATTATAAATTAAAATTTGATACAGAGTAGCTGTATGGTGTCGCATTTTTTATTTTTTTTTTTTTTCATGTCAAATTTTAAAATTTTTCAGTTCAGTTGTTCATAAGTATTCCTTGACGACGGATGCGTAATAGATTTTGTGTTCGGACATCAGATGCTAAGAATTTTGTTCGATTTTGCATCTAGCACCACTACCGTCAACTGGCGTGACTTTGACCCGAAAAACTGTATTACAAAATACTTATAATTCGCTATTTTGTAAAGGAATTAATATTTCATTATTTTATAAAATATTGTAAGTATGTCCTCTTTAAGCATAAGCAATCAAAATTTCATAGTGTAATAACAGTTATTATAAAAAAATAAAAAATAAAATGGTTCAAAATCACCTCGCGGGTGAGGTGAATTTGGCCCAAACATGTTAATCACCAAGTTTATCTATGTTTTTATGGAACTAAGATGATACTATTATCATCATAAATATTTGACTGAAAATCCAGATCACTTGAAACCCATATATTTCGAATATTAAGTATGCTAATAAGGATTAATATGAAAGAGATAAACAACATTTTGTATTTCTTAATATTAAATGAAATTAATGAAATTAAACATATAACACAAAATAATCAAGTAAAATAGTCAACTGATATGTAATATCAATTATAAAAACAAATTATGACTGTTTTATAATAAACACACCTATTTTAGTAATGGGCTTATGGGGATCTATTTTTTTTTTATTTCTAGATAAATAATGGTCACTTAGTCTTGTAATTCATTATTAGCAATTTATATTATTATGTAAAAAAAAAAAACAATTAAAATTCAAACACTTTTATTTTAAAAATGGGAAAATACAGTATATATTTGGAAAAGAATCGAACAAATAAACCCACAATTTCAGATGAGTTAATTTAACATTGGGTATACATTTTCGAATTATTTTATGTGGGTTAACCGGGTCAAAGTCACCCCATGTATAGTTTGGGGTGACATTAAACATTAATTTTAAGAACAAATAATTAAAAATAGTAATGGACTAAAATGACAATACATATATAATCTATTAGAAAGAAAATATATAAATTTTTAACATACACAATGTAACGTATTGATATCATACGTATGTTTTACATACTAAGTACATTGATTTTGTTCGTAAATAAAATTAATGCTTTTTGGCTACATTTACAAAGGTATTAATATGTTGGAATATAAGAGTTAAAAGTTAAAGAAACAGCATTACTCATATAGAAAATGCTTCAAAAAAAAAATTAGTTTGTAAAATAATTGAAATCTGGAAGTCACTTGGATGCTGAGAAAATTTGATTGCAAACATTATTTTTTGTTTGGCCAAAGTCACCTCCTGAAGTCTAAAGTCACCGCAGTTGACGGTACATTATATCAGTATGAAATTGTATATATCTGCGTGCAATGCCCTCCATTTAAATAAAATATTTCATAAACAAATTTTAAAAAATATTACGAAAATTTTCAGTAAGATAAAGTTTAATACATTTTCGAATATCGAAATCGTGCGATAATTTGATAAAAAGTACCAAAAACGGCCTTTTTTGTAATTGACAAAATCGCAAAATCTCGACGTATAGGGAATTTTCTGAGTACGCAGCAAGAATCAGGAGACCGAAATCAACCAGAAATGATAGGTTTCATTCCAGATTAAAATCCTTGTAGAACTGTGTAATTTATAATAATACAAAATCGAATAACAAAATATCCATTTTAACAAAATACGGCAAAATAATACGAAAACCCGAATTTAATTAATCTACCAGTATAAAATCCACTCAAAAATATCAATACAAAAAATTTACGAACAATAAAATTGTCCGATAAAACCCTTTTTTTCTACATTTTGCAACTAATTACTACTTTACACTCGGTAGGAAAATGGGGTATAGGGTGAAAGAGTATTCATTCAGCTATTAGATGCAAACAATTTCAACTTAATAACTTGCAAAAGTTTTTAGTTGTAAGCACTCAAACTCAAACAATTTTACTTAATTCAGTTATTACGCCTCCAGCGGTCAGGTTATTTCGTATTCGGCAGTAAAAGTGGGTATGGGGTGAAGGTTATTCGTTCGGCTATAAGTTACAATCAATTCTAGCTTGAAGATTTTTGAAGCATTTTACTTATGAACGCTCAAATTCGAAATTTGGAAATAATAGACTTTTCTTAAGTCTTCCAAGGCATAAAAACTAAAAAAGTTTCTTTCGTAAAAACACAAAAATCCGTTTGAACCAGTGATCGTGTGAATGAGTTAAATGTGAGCGGCAAAGACTGGTATTTACTTTTTAAAACGGAATGTCGCTTTATGCGTTGTGTAGACATAGCACGGCATATCGAGGGCTTATATTCAATACAGTCTATCTACAAAAACACAGTTTTTCAGTAGAGCGAAAAATTCGCAAACAGTAAAAGTGGCGATCAATATTTCTTCTGCAATATTAAATAAAAATGGTCTTTAAATGATACAATTAAAAAAAAAAAATTCAGCAATTAAACGCTATTCAACGTGCTATGGCAGATAGAGATTATTGCATTCAAATGTGATCAATGTCTATGAAAAAATGAGAAGATAGAGCATTGTGACGGACAAATTTTGTGGTAAATTTGTCCCACACATTTAGCGCAGAAACAAGACAAACAAGGGAACAAACGCCGGACAGTAGGCAACACTGGCGAGGGGACAGCCGATAAATTATAGCAACGATGGAAATGGCGGCGTGGTGAATTGCGAAAACGAGTGATCGAGGCGACAACGAAGGTCAGAAAGAGACAACGAGTGTCATGCAAGAACATGGGGAAAAGCCGACGAACGAAGTTCAAGTCAGTTCTTGGGTAGCCGTCGTCAAGGAAAGTGGAGTTGGATCTCCGCTGTGGTTTTGGTACAGTAAGCTCTTCCTGGGAGGAAAAGCCTGCTATACCAAGGAAAGGGATTCGACAGGTACGTGGCAAGTGATACTCTAATAGACAAGTAATCGGTTTAGAGGAGTGACATTTGTTTCCACGCTCAGGTTGAATTCTTTGGCAATGATTGTCGGACAAGTGGAGATATGTAAACGCTTTCCACTAGGGTCGACACGCTGCACCACCGAGACCAAAGCACGATAACCGGAAGCAAAGCTACATCGAGACGTGTCGTAATAAGTATTGTTAAACGCAGGCGAACAACCAACTAAGCAACGGGAAATTTAACAAGAGGAATCTCGGACAGACGAGGGTGCGCAAAGTCAAAAGCACGCACCTCGTGGTAAGTCGCCATTTCTGTCAACACCAACGAGCGCCAGTGGAACGGCCGTGAAGCGTCAGTCACGCGCATAACCAGCGAGTTGCGCACGACGAAACAACGAGTAAAGCCAGCGAGCCGGGACGAAGAAACCGAAAACACCCGAAACACCAGCGACACGAACTCATCGCATCAGTAGCAAGCACCTCGTGGTAAGTCGCCATTTTGTAATTCATATAACCTGACGAGTGCTAGTGAAGCACCCGCAGTGAGCACCAGTTGCGCGTCACGCCAGCGAGTTAAGTATAACGCTACAACGAGTAATCCCACGAACAGCGGCCACGAGCCGAAGGCACCCGAGTTACCAATCGTGCGAACGAGACGCAGTAGCAGTAGCAGCGGCCACGAGCCGAAGACACCCGAGTTACCGACCGCGCGAACGAGTCGCAGTAGCAGTCAACGAGCAGCGGCAACGAGCCGAAGACACCCGAGTTACCGATCGCGAGAACGAGTCGCAGTAGCAGTCAACGAGCAGCGGCAACGAGCCGAAGACAACCGAGTTACCGACCGCGCGAACGAGTCGCAGTAGCAGTCAACGAGCAGCGGCAACGAGCCGAAGACACCCGAGTTACCAACCGCGTAAACGAGTCGCAATAGCAGTCAACGAGGAGCGGCTACGAGCCGAAGACAACCGCGTTGCCGACGGTCCGAACGAGTCATATCAGCAGCGGTGAACGAGTCGCCGACGACACGAACGGGTCTTAGCCGAAAGAGTAAACGAGTTGCCGACGACACGAACGAGTCATAGCAGTAGCAGCTGCCACGAGTCGAAGATATACGAGTAGCCGACACGAAAGAGTTACAGCAGCAACAGCGAACGAGTTGCGGACGACACGAACGAGTCATAGCAGTAGTAGCGAACGAGCAGCGACCACGAGCCGAAGACAACCGCGTTGCCGACGGCCCGAACGAGTCACAGCAGTAATAGCGAACGAGTTGCCGACGACACGAACGAGTCATAGCAGTAATAGCGAACGAGTTGCGGACGATACGAACGAGTCGCAGTAGCAACCAACGAGTCGGCGAGTAACGACAACCAACGAAGATCGGCAGCGAGCCGAAGAGACCCGAGTCATTGACCGAACTACCCAGTAGTGACCGCCCGAGGAGAAGCAACCAGTCAGCCGGCAAAGGAGCCGGGGACAGAGGAGTGACCACGGGCGGTACCGATACGCCGTGACGCAACCTACTTCGGCACGCGCCCAATAAGCAGACGGTTGCGCAGACCGAAGAAACCAGCCAGAACATCGTAACCCGAGGGTTCAGCGTCGGCAGAATATTTCCGGCGGGGACCCGCTTATTTCATTTATTATCATTATATCACCAATATTATTATTTGTTAGTTTAAGAACTATTAATCCATTAAACCCAACTATTGAAATTAAAAACGTGGGTGTTTTCACTGAACTAACTAGGCTACGAGTTGAGTTTATCTTGCAAAGGTTCCCCTGACACAAATAAATAATTTGTCGACCTACCCCTGGACCGCCGCTGAGGTTACCCAGCCTTTGACCGCCAGGTAGTTCGAAAAGCCTGCTATACCAAGGAAAGGGATTCGACAGGTACGTGGCAAGTGATACTCTAATAGACAAGTAATCGGTTTAGAGGAGTGACATTTGTTTCCACGCTCA
The DNA here is from genome assembly GCA_951804985.1 of Dryomyza anilis. Lineage (NCBI taxonomy): Eukaryota > Metazoa > Arthropoda > Insecta > Diptera > Dryomyzidae > Dryomyza > Dryomyza anilis. Next base: position 46,022,075 of record OX638130.1, read on the forward strand.
GGTTGAATTCTTTGGCAATGATTGCCGGACAAGTGGAGATATGTAAACGCTTTCCACTAGGGTCGACACGCTGCACCACCGAGACCAAAGCACGATAACCGGAAGCAAAGCTACATCGAGACGTGTCGTAATAAGTATTGTTAAACGCAGGCGAACAACCAACTAAGCAACGGGAAATTTAACAAGAGGAATCTCGGACAGACGAGGGTGCGCAAAGTCAAAAGCACGCACCTCGTGGTAAGGCGCCATTTTTGTCAAAACCAACGAGCGCCAGTGGAACGGCCGTGAAGCGTCAGTCATGCGCATAACCAGCGAGTTGCGCACGACGAGACAACGAGAAAAGCCAGCGAGCCGGGACGAAGAAATCGAAAACACCCGAAACACCAGCGACACGAACTCATCGCATCAGTAGCAAGCACCTCGTGGTAAGTCGTCATTTTGTAATTCATATAACCTGACGAGTGCTAGCGGAGCACCCGCAGTGAGCACCAGTTGCGCGTCACGCCAGCGAGTTAAGCATAACGCTACAACGAGTAATCCCTCGAACAGCGGCCACGAGCCGAAGGCACCCGAGTTACCAATCGCGCGAACGAGACGCAGTAGCAGTAGCAGCGGCCACGAGCCGAAGACACCCGACTTACCGACCGTGCGAACGAGACGCAGTAGCAGTCAACGAGCAGCGGCAACGAGCCGAAGACACCCGAGTTACCGATCGCGAGAACGAGTCGCAGTAGCAGTCAACGAGCAGCGGCCACGAGCCGAAGACACCCGAAATACCGACCGCGCGAACGAGTCGCAGTAGCAGTCAACGAGCAGCGGCAACGAGCCGAAGACACCCGAGTTACCGATCGCGAGAACGAGTCGCAGTAGCAGTCAACGAGTAGCGGCCACGAGCCGAAGACATCCGAGTTATCTACGACACGAACGAGTCGCAGTAGTGGTCAACGAGCAGCGGCCACGAACCGAAGGGACACGAGTCGAAGCCACCCGAATAGCCGACAGCACGAACGAGTCACAGCAGCAACAGCGGACGAGTTGCCGACGACGCGAACGAGTCATAGCAGCAGCGGCGAACGAGTCGCCGACGACACGAACGGGTCATAGCAGTAGAAGCGGCCACGAGTCGAAGATATACGAGTAGACGACACGAACGAGTTACAGCAGCAACAACGAGCAGCGATCACGAGCCGAAGACAACCGCGTTGCCGACGGTCCGAACGAGTCATATCAGCAGCGGTGAACGAGTCGCCGACGACACGAACGGTCCTTAGCCGAAAGAGTAAACGAGTTGCCGACGACACGAACGAGTCATAGCAGTAGCAGCGGCCACGAGTCGAAGATATACGAGTAGCCGACACGAACGAGTTACAGCAGCAACAGCGAACGAGTTGCGGACGACACCAACGAGTCATAGCAGTAGTAGCGAACGAGCAGCGACCACGAGCCGAAGACAACCGCGTTGCCGACGGCCCGAACGAGTAGCAGTCAACGAGCAGCGGCAACGAGCCGAAGACACCCGAGTTACCGATCGCGAGAACGAGTCGCAGTAGCAGTCAACGAGCAGCGGCCACGAGCCGAAGACACCCGAGTACCGACCGCGCGAACGAGTCGCAGTAGCAGTCAACGAGCAGCGGCAACGAGCCGAAGACACCCGAGTTACCGATCGCGAGAACGAGTCGCAGTAGCAGTCAACGAGCAGCGGCAACGAACCGAAGACACCCGAGTTACCGATCGCGAGAACGAGTCGCAGTAGCAGTCAACGAGCAGCGGCCACGAGCCGAAGACACCCGAGTTACCGACCGCGCGAACGAGTCGCAGTAGCAGTCAACGAGCAGCGGCAACGAGCCGAAGACACCCGAGTTACCAACCGCGCAAACGAGTCGCAGTAGCAGTCAACGAGGAGCAGCTACAAGCCGAAGACATACGCCGACGACACGAACGGGTCTTAGCCGAAAGAGTAAACGAGTTGCCGACGACACGAACGAGTCATAGCAGTAGCAGCGGCCACGAATCGAAGATATACGAGTAGCCGACACGAACGAGTTACAGCAGCAACAGTGAACGAGTTGCGGACGACACGAACGAGTCATAGCAGTAGTATCGAACGAGCAGCGACCACGAGCCGAAGACAACCGCGTTGCCGACGGACCGAACGAGTCACAGCAGTAATAGCGAACGAGTTACCGACGACACGAACGAGTCATAGCAGTAATAGCGAATGAGTTGCGGACGGCACGAACGAGTCATAGTAGTAGCAGCGAATGAGCAGCGACCACAGGCCGAAGACGTACGAGGGCCGACGATACGAACGAGTCGCAGTAGCAACCAACGAGTCGGCGAAAAACGACAACCAACGAAGATCGGCAGCGAGCCGAAGAGACCCGAGTCATTGACCGAACTACCTAGTAGTGACCGCCCGAGGAGAAGCAACCAGTGAGCCGGCAAAGGAGCTGGGGACAGAGGAGGGACCACGGGCGGTACCGATACGCCGTGACGCAACCTACAGCGGCACGCGCCCAATAAGCAGACGGTTGCGCAGAAAATAGCGTAGACCGAAGAAACCAGCCAGAACATCGTAACCCGAGGGTTCAGCGTCGGCAGAATATTTCCGGCGGGGACCCGCTTATTTCATTTATTATCATTATATCACCAATATTATTATTTGTTAATTTAAGAACTATTAATCCATTAAACCCAACTATTGAAATTAAAAACGTGGGTGTTTTCACTGAACTAACTAGGCTACGAGTTGAGTTTATCTTGCAAGGTAACCCTGACACAATTAAATAATTTGTCGACCTACCCCTGGACCGCCGCTGAGGTTACCCCAGCCTTTGACCGCCAGGTAGTTCGTTACAGCATATTGCACGTAATTATAGTGGAGACAGATCAGAAAATGTTGATGGAATTAGCGATTTGTTAATTTTTTTATATCTTGATGTAACGGTAAAAAAATTCACCGACTAAATTTGTGTCCTTCCCTTTTCTATTCACGAGGAATATGATGGTTAAAGGCCTTAATATTTCGCAATCTAATCTGAAGTTTATTTAGGATTAAAATGCAAATAAAACAGTTAACTCTGGTATCGCTATTTTAAAATCATTAATGTTATCCAAAATATTTAAACTAATATCCTACTTTGAAGGATATGGATGTATTGACCCCAAATATCTTACGAATTCTTAACATATCTGAAATCTTTCTTTAAAAATGGTACTAAACATCTTGTCTGAAAAAACCATAAAGACAAGCTTTATTTCTTCGGTACATACTAAATGTAAATTTCGTCCTTTTAGGCTTCATATTAGGATAGGAAAAAATATTTGAAAAGTTAGTTCTCCGTATACAATAAATTATTTTTAGTAGCTCCTATGGCTTCTATGATATTATTTATCCATTGAGAAAATGTGATGTCATCCTTTGGTAACCGATTTCATTGTTTTTAAATAGATTTCATATCCTTATTCATACAAATTGAGTCGTTTATTTGTGAGTTAGGATTAGGGAATACAACTTGTACCTGTTTTCGTAATCCCGGGATTTCGGGATTCAACATTTTTCAATCCCGGGATTAGTTCAAAATACAAGTAATTTAGAAAAATATTTGTTTTACTCCATACTCAAACCATAATTTGACTTTCTTTTAGTTATTTTTAAAGCATTTAAGATATAATAGCTGGAACGCCAACGGTTCGATTTTGAGAAAACTTGACAGCATTCGATTGAACTAGATATACCTAGCTTTTGATCTGGTTCTCGTTGTTTCTTTTTGTTTTTTTTTTTATAGAAAATAGAAAATAGATAGATAATGATTAACAGGAACTTAGTTTTAAGATAAGAAGATATTGTCTAAACTAACGATAAAAATAACTAAAATTCTGATACTTTTCTATATTTTGAAATTTGCTATTTTAACCATTTTTCGTAAAAAAACAAAATAAATTACATATTGTGAGTTTTATACACAAAATAGTCTTTATTAGATTTCTTCTCAAAAAGTTACGAAAAAGAAACAATTAGTATGCAATAATAATTAATAATAATTTTGTTGCATTATGTTTATAAAAAAAAAAACAGAACACAAATTAGAGAACACAAGAAACACAAATATTTAAAGAACAACCGATAAAAAAGTTTGTAATATCGGTTGTGAGTTTGACTATGTTCAAACCCCCATAAACTATTTATATTATGATATGCTAAATACAAACAAAATATTTCAAAAATGGTCTAAAAATGTTCGAATTTATTTACAAATATGTAGGTATATAAAAACTTATTAAAATTTTAGCATTTCTGTATATATTAAAATTTGTCTACATAGTAAAATAACAATTGGGTTAAAAGTATTTATTTTTAAAAAAATTTTAATAAATCGAATCAAATAAAACGTATAATAATGCAATGCCAAAATTACTCTAAGTAATTATTGTTATCTAGTACCTTATTTTTTAATCCTATTGATTTATCTCGTATATAAGACTTTTGTTTTAGTTTTTCAAAATTGGGATAAATAAAATTTTATTACATGTTTTGTATTCAGAGCTCTCGAATGAATTTTATATCGTGTCGTTTGCAGTACTATTACAAAATAGTGATTTTTTGCCAATCCCGGGAATAGTACTTTTTAATCTCGGGATTTTCGGGACTAGAAAATGGTCGGGATCCCGACTATACTTAAGCCTATTAAAATTGTTAAAGTAGAGTTAAAATATTTATTTGCACAACTAACCCGTCAGAGCTAAATGGATATTCCAGATGGTGAAATTGCTGTCTATTATTAGACAGCAGTGTGAAATTCAAGTATACGGAACTTGTGTTTAATAAATTGAAGTAGGAAGAGTTAGTGTTTCCGTCCCTACAATGGACTCTGAAACTATTCCAGCTGGAAACAACACCGGAAACACGTTACAATATCAATGGTAGTTGGTAAAGATTAATCATCGACAATTTTTTATTATTTTCTGATGATCCTCCACGCTAACCGCGGTGGTCACATTAAATTTGGTGTGCCGTAAAAAAAATCGATGTCAATATAAACAATGGGTTACATGAATTCTACAAAGTATAAAAGTGAATAAAGGTCTGTTTTAAAGGAAGAAGTGGTAAGAAGGATTCCCAATGCGTTGCAGACTCATCTTCTACTAGAGCATATACACTGAACAGAGGATATAACATGGCCGAGGCTTGTATTCTATTCCAGAGCTATCGCTTTAGAAAATGTCAATGCAAAAATCGCATCCAAATATAATTTCCTACACACAGAAAAATCCTCTTTTGGCATGAGGATAATTGAACACACGTTTCAGTGTTGCAACCGAAATACATTTGTTGTAACCTCATGTCAATGAAATGAACGCACCTTATTTTTCTACAACCGAAATGTTAGTTTGCTCAATTGCACATTCGGTTGCCGTAACCTCATTATTGCATTTCTCATTCTGTCATAATTGACATTCGTGCATTTGTTACGGCGACTGAGTAAGTTTTTGTATCAACAAAATAACTGACAAAACAAAACTTCATGCCTATCAGTTCGATTGCCAGTTTCTTGCCAACAATTATGGATACATGCAAAAATAAATAAACGTCAAAAATAAGCACATGTCGAAAACAATAGGAAATTTATTAATTAAGTTACATTGCGAAATAAATATACAAATATTATTCAGGTCAATCATTAGGTCCGTCGTAGCGGATATTTTCATTCGGATTTATCTATCATAGGATCCGAATCGAATTCGAAGTTCGGATTTATGGCATCACAGGTTCCGTCGGAACGTTTTGACAGATTTTTTACACTTTTTCTACGAATGCATTGTTGTGTCAGAATGTAATTCTTTGTGTGAAAAATATTTTGTTTTGCATTAATTAATGAATTTTTGCTGTAATTCGTGCTCATGTGATATAATTACAAATGCCGCAGAATCATTTGCTGCTTATTCTTTAAGTCCGGGATGCTAGAGACGACCGCCAGCTACCTACTTATACAACAAGTGGTAGCTGGCCAAATATCTGAACTTCACGAATTAACAGGAAACTACTGTACACATTGCAAATAAAAAAAAGTATTTTTATGTTAAAGCATAAAATTAATTCATTTCACTTGAGTTTGGTTTAACAAAAATATAAAAAGTTAATTAGTTAAAAATGTTAATTAGTTAAATTTATTTGTCCACTGCGCGATTGTCTCTTTAATCATGCGCTGGAGCTGGTTCTGCGCGAGGTGGCCGAGGCAAACAGCCCAGCCAACCCACACTGCTGCTCAGCACTCTTTTTATGAGATTTCGCTCTGGCCATATTTATGCTCGATGGCCGGCAATCTGAAGAATCTCTTGCAGCATTGTCCGGTAAATCTATAACCATCCGTCCGCATCGCGCGAGAATTGCAAGTGGGAGCTGGGCAAAGATCCGATACTCTTCCATGGGCCTATAGATTCAATTAAATGAATCGCCTACATCAATATTTGCAGACAAATTAAACAATTTTCTTCAAAAGTAAAATGTTTAACAATTTGTTGCAAATAATACACAAAAGATTTTATTTTTTGTTGGTAAATTTTCACTGATTTGACATAAACAGCTGTTTTCGAATTTTCGAAGTTATTTTTTTGTATTGGCAACGCGGAATTCCATTCGAAACTCATGATAGTTAAAAATTCGTATTCGTAGCGGAGATTCATATTCGGATTTTTGCTACGACGGACTTCATGATTGCCATGACTAAAATAATATATTTATTCAATACAAATTGCTCATTAGCTAGTGAAATATAAAATAAATAAAAAATATGTGACCATATGTGCCAATGCAAATAGTTTTTTTTTTCTTTTGGTAATGAGGAAATAAAAAAAATGCATGCATATACATGTATCTCTCCATAGTGATTTTTTCGGGGAACAGGAATTAGTAGATATTCTTTTAATTTGTGAGCGCGACATATTTACGCATCTATAACACCGTGCTACACTATTTTGCAGACTTGAAAAAATCGATATGTACGTGAAACTAGAGACCAATCCAAGGATATGTGCGTTCACCTTTTTTCTGGATCAATTCGTTTGCTGTTTTAAATTGAATTTAAAATGCAAGTGGGTATCATATTTTGAAATAATTTCAAAAAATATATTTTTTACGTCACTTTCAAAAACAATCAAATGCATCTTGTAGCAGAAATCACATTGATCATGAATTCGTAAACCGCTTCGCGATATCAAGTTGCATAGGGGTTTTACTGGCATTTGAACGACAAAAGTGTATTTCTGTATCGGAAATTATAATATCTAGGTATCTTACCTGCAGACCCAACCATGAAAATATGTCTTACAAACTGTTTCTGATTTTATGTCAGGTATGGGAAAGCTTCGGGCCAACGATTATACCGATCCACACAAGTCAATAAATAGGAACATCCATCCGAAGCGGTGGTAGAGATCCTAAATGATCGATATGGTCTTCTTTAAAACGGAAATTTGCTGATCGGAAATTTTCCACATAAAGTGATTGTATGTCTGTTTATTTTCGTTTTCTGACAAGGGATTCAGCATCGTGTCCAATTTACAATGTCCTTATTTATTGAAGGCTAGAAAAATGCCATTTGAATTTATTGTGTGTCCAAGAAAGTCAAGTTGAGAAACACCTAGTACACATTTTCCTGCGTTCACCACAATTCCGTAACTCTTAAAGCGATCAAAAAGTGAACGCAAATGCTGATTGTGATGTTCGTAAGATTTCGAATATACTAACACATCATCCACATAGACTACAACAAATCCGAGACCTCGGACCACTTCATCCATGAAGCGTTGAAATGTCTGCGCTGCATTACATAACCCAAAAGAAATTTGCATAAACCGAATGGTGTTATTACAGCAGTATTTTCTGATCTGATAGTAAGCCTTCATTCAACTATTCAACTATTTTCAACAGTATTAAAAGTTGTAATGGATCGTGGGAGAATTTTTTTTTTAAATTACGTGAGCAAGGTCAAATGTCAAACATTACTTATATGCTCACTGGTTCCACATTTTGCATAGTGCGGTATCGAGTCATAAAACGTTTTAAAGGTAATTCAATTACCTTTCCAACAATACTAATCCTGATACCGGCCGGAATTTCAGAGTTCGGAAATTTTGACTTAAATGGTGCACATATGACTGAAAAGTCACTTAATTAGTCACTGCACAGTGGTCGCTACCATAGGCCAAAAATAAAAAAATCGAAGTCTAAAGTTTAGATCAAAATGTATTATAACTATCTCCAATAAAAACAAGCTTTTCAAAAGTAAAGTTGATTATTATTTCTAAATAATTTTAATGTTTTTAACTTGTTGTGTGCTTTTTTATAAAATTAATGTTGTCCCAGTCCCACTGTTGTAGTTTACTCGTTCATATAATACAATCTCAGCTAAAGTTTTAGTTGTTTGGGGGTAAACATATAAAACTGAACCCTCCAATGAGATTTATATCTTAATATAAGTCAGCATTATAACATTCTAAAGTGTTATAAGCTGCCCTTTTTTGTGTTATCTCCTATAGACTTAGAAGAAAATGTACTAGGATCAAGATCAGGAACTGATTATTGTATTTCTAGCTTCTCGTGACACAATTAGTTATATGACACGCATGTCTTAACATGATCTGACAATGAATGATCATGTCTTCTTGAATAGGGTACATTTCTACTATGGTTTTTGATTTGCTTGATTACGTTTAAAATAATTGGTTTTAAAACATTTTTAATAGTTTTTTTTTATTATTTTGTAAAACGACACGAAATTAATAACTTCTTAGGTTTTAAAAAACAAATTTCACAGGGTGGAATGAGGTGGCAGATGGTGAGTGGGGAGTGTTACAAACACGCCCATTTCATCACTAAATAATTCTAACATTTTTATGAAGCTGTGACCAAAGTTTCACGTTGATATCTCTTCTGGAAGTATTTTTGGCCGCTCAATCCATATAAGCACTGGATCTACATTTATCTGAGTGCTTTGACGAGAAATAATACTGTTAGATAATTTGCTCCACTGTGCAAGAGGAAATGCGACTCAAGACAGTTCAACGCACTAGGCAATGTGTTAGAAAGAGACGGAAGATCATTCAGCGAACTGAGGCAATGTGCGAGGATGAGATGGAAGATCAGCGCATTAAAAACACATGAGTGCGAATGAGATGCCAATAGCATGCGTCAGTCACGAAACGAGTAGACGATTCTCGAAACATGACGAAGCTTGTCGAAACGTGTCGAACTGATGCATGCAGTATATAAGGGCGCCGCATCTGAGGCACAGCACTTTAGTTGTGATTTGATAGTGAACTAGTGTGTCTCGTGAGTGAACATTGTTAAGCTCAATTGTATAAATTCAGCAGTTGATTTAAGTGATTATTATTTAAGTTGTTATTTAAATAAAAAAAAAGTTTATTAAAACTAGTTAAAACAAAATATTACTGTGTTTTTTTTTTTTGTACACAATCCAGCGATACGAACTCATAGAACAGTTTTCCGTAGACTGAATTTTCGTATCATTGGTGTCAGAAGTGGGATTGTGATACAAAATGGTGAAATTTAAACTTAAAAACGACAAGCTAAAGAAGGACCCGGCAAACCGTGATCTTCCAACTGCTGGTACAAAAGTAGAGCTGCAAAAGCGCTTAATGGAGGATTTTCAGTACCAAGGCATTAATCTCACAGAGCTCAAATTTGAAGTAAAAGCTGCAACAGCGTCATCGAAAAATCTGGACACAGAAGAAAAAGTTCACTCTCAGGCTTTTGACATGAGCCAGTTGATCGGAGCTATGCAGCAACAGTTTCAAATAATGGCTCAAGAAAATTCCAAACAATTTCAAGAAAATTGCAACAAAATCGAACGGAAGCTTCAAGAAAATTCTAATCAACTTAAAACAGAACTTCTAGAAAATTCAAATCAGCTTCAAACTAAAATGGAGAACCTTAAAGAAAACTGCAACCAACATCAAGTAAAAGTGAAGGAACAGATGCAGGAACAGTCGAAGCAGCTTCTGGATGTTTCAAATACACTCAAAGATTCAAAGATTAGAAAACAGTACAGTAAAAGAAATCCATGAAATAAAAAAAGAATTGCACGTGTTGCAGATAAATGAACCTACACAGCATGTTGTTAGTGGTACGAGGCTAAAATCGCGGATGTACGAAATTTTCCACATAAAGTGATTGTATGTCTGTTTATTTTCGTTTGCACGTTTGCAGATTTGCACGTGTTGCAGATAAATGGACCTACACAGCATGTTGTTAGTGGTAAGAGGCTAAAATCGGGGATGTACGATAGAACCACAGCTTTCAACATTTTCAAGCTGCAATTTGAGACCACGGTTGTAAATAATCGATGGAACAATTGTAACGAAGCGTTTAAACGCGGTTGTCCATAACTGAGGTATGCTCAGAGGTTGGCCGGGTTCGCTACACTAATTTATTTAACACAAGGCGTGATTTTTAAATTCCTTATTCGTTAATTCAATACAAAATATTATTTACATATATATAAAAGGAAAATAGCGCCGTTCGCGATTGTGTCGCCGGAAAACGGTAGGGTTCAACGTTGAGTAATTTTGAGTCCTCGTGTTAACCCCTAATCGATGCACCTAACTCGATTAGCGTGATTATTTGTCCACTAGATCGAGGCTAAGCTACTAATTCGATTAGCGTAATTTTAAGTCCACTAAATCGAGGCTAAGCTACTAATTCGATTAGCGTAATTTTAAGTCCACTAAATGGAACCTGAACCACTATCTCGGTTAGCGTAATTTTGAGTCCACTAAACCGAGTCTATGTTTGTCTCTAACTAAATAAAATCCTGCCTGGTTACCTGTATGTCCACCGAACTAATAAGGTGTTGCCTCGACGCCACCAGCCCGCGAATGAGTCCGCGCTCCTCTTTTTATAGATGTTTCTTGTTCTTCTTTTTTTCGCTGCTCTTCCAGTCAATCGTTGCTTTTTTTACTGGAAAATATGTGTTTGTTTTCCAGCCAAACTATCGTCATCCTGCTCGTAGCTACTAAGTTACTGTTGTCGTCTCTCCGTCTGTCGTCTCTCCATCTGTTCGACTCGCTGTTTCTTCACTCGTTGTTGCTAGACACGTTGCTGTTCGACTCGTTGGTCTGTTTATCGCTGCTCTTCTTCTCGAAAGTTCTTAATTACGCGTGGTTTCCTTGCTGTTGAAGTGTTGGTGCCCGCTTACGGGATTCGGTTGTCTCCTGCATTTGTGCAGCAGGGTTTCGCAACCTTGCAAAACCGTGTTGTCACACAATGAAGACATCGTAGCAGCGCTTATTGTGGCCCTAAAAGGAGGCGCAGCCGAAGTATTGCATACTGTTCCAGAAAGTGATAGAAACAGTCATTTATAGGTTATGGCTGCACTGCAACGCAAATATGGAAGTCATCATTTAAAGCAGATCTACAAAATGGAACTAAATGGTCAAATGCAACGAAATGGTAAAACATTGTAGGCGTATACAGAGAATGTTGAGAGGCTTGCGCATTTGTCGTATGCAGATTCAACGAGTGACTTTATACGGCATACGTGATCCTGAGACAATGCGTGTAACAGTGATTATGCCCAAGGTAACATTTACGGAAACCGTAACCACAGCACTTACCCAGCAGACCGCAGTTTCATGTCAAAAGTAACCATTCTAAACAATCTTTAAACTAAAACGAGTCAGTTCTGCGGGGCACGATCTAACTCCCATAACCGATTGCCCCATAATCTCCATTTCACAAATTGGTCAAAACCTGAATAATTTAACTGTCTTAGGACTCATTGATTGTACAACGTGTATGGTAATAATTGGATACAGGAATTTCACACTCAATAATAAGAAGTTACCTTGATAGGTATGAAGTAGAGCCGCTTATAGGAATAAATTTACAAACAGCGACCTCTATGAGAGGAAAGATCACCAATAAAAACACGATTTATACTACTACAGTTAAGCATGATTTTATAGTGGCAGAAATAGTAGATGAAGTAATACTTGGCATGGACTTCATGATAAGAACTATATTTAACAAGACAAATTTTGAGTTATGCCAAACTAAACATTGATTATGACCAGAGCCCGAAAATTAAACAAGTTATTGCTCATAGAAATAGAAAAATACCACCTAATTAAGAAGCAATTGTTTGGGCGAAATTAAATGGAGATTGTGGGATAAACAAGTTGTGTGTTGTTGAAGCAAACGATGAGCTGTAAAAAAGTAAAATAGTATAGTAAAAAAGAATCGGTGACACCTTGGATACAGTATCTAATGCTAAGTGGTTTTCAAAGTTGGACTTGTAAAGGGGATACTGGCAATAAGAAAGATCGAGAGATGACCGCATTCAGTACTGGAGATGGATTATGTCAATTTTTGGTAGGAAAGGTTAATGGAGCATGTTTTGAAAGGTCTACACTGCAAAACTTGCCTGGTAAGCCTTGATGACATAATTGTCATGGGCAAGGACTTTGACGAGCATCTAAGCAATTTATAGGAAGTATTGCTTCGATTGAAAAGTGCGGGTCTACAACTTAACTCAAAGAAATGCTCACCTTTCATGAAAGAAGTCAAGTATTTGGGTCATCGAGTTACCACGGAAGGTGTACATACCGATGAAGATAAAATAGTTGCAGTAAGGCAGTGGCACAGACCACAAAACATACATGACCTACAAAGTTTCTTGGGGCTCTGTACATACTACAGGCGATTTGTTTCAGGGTTTACCAATGTTGCAACAGTATTCACAAGTTGACAAGAAAGAATCACGCATTTTAATGGGGCGATGAACGAGAAAGGGCGTTTTTGAAATTAAAAGATCTGTTGTGCTCGGCACCAATTCTTGCGTATCCAATTCCAGGTGAGAAGTTTATACTTGATACGGATGCAAGTGGATACGGAATAGGCGGAGTTCTCTCTCAAGTGATCAATGGACAAGCAAAAGAGATCGCATACTGCAGTAAAACCTTGTCCAACCCGAGCGAAATTACTATATCACCTGGAGGGTACTGATTGCTGTAAACGAAAGTGTGAAAAATTTCCAACAAATATCTGTACGGACAACAGAGTCACTTGAAAACCGATCACGCAGCACTGAGATGGTTACTTCAGTTCAAGGACCCAGAAGGCTAAATTGCACGTTAGATTGAGCGATTACAGAGCTACGATTTCACCATCGAACATAGTAAAGAATATCATGGAAATGCAGATACTCTGTCACGACGCCCATGTAAACTAGAATGCAGACATTGTTCAAGAGTGGAAGGAAAATAAAACATAATTGACATTCGTTTGCTAAATGTTTTGCCCGATGAAAAATGGACTCTGGAACAAATTCAAATTGATTAAAACAGTGATCCCGACCTCACAGAAATCATGATGTTCAAGGAACAGCAAAGAAAACCATCATGGAAAGCTATAGCTGCCGGAACTGCCATAACTAAAGCTGACTGGACACAGTGGCAGAGCTTAAAGCCACAAGATGGTTGCTTATATCGTGTACGGGAAAGTGAAGATGGCACCACCGCTCGAAGTTTGATTGTTGTTTACAATTCAAAAGTAAAAGACATATTAGCGGAATACTATGGTGGAGAACATTTGGGCATGAATAAAACGATCGAGAAGGTAATGAAACGTTTTTATTGGGTTGGATGCCAAGATGATGAGCAGGGCGTACATTATCATCACTACAATCGCAAACTATTTCATTCTCTTCTTTGTTTCTTAAATTATTTAATGGTACGAAGCAGTAGGGACAAGGAAACGATGCTAATGTTAACATAGAAGGTTATGAAATTACGTTCTTTATGTAATATTAAAATTATAGATTATTGCGATTTTACAGTAATAAAACAATTTTACCTTCTTTGAAAGATAGTTGCAGTTAAAAGCAAAGATTATAATGACAAATTAAAAATATCAATCAATAAATATTCTGGAAAACAATTAACTTCATATGATTACAGGATTTTATTAATGCAGTATTCAACTTAACATTCGTGATGATTTGCACAGTGAATTGATTTTTAAACTTTAAACCTTTTACGATACGATATTTTTCATTTAATAACTTATGTTGTACTCACCCTTATTTATTATACGAAAAACACTTTGAAAATTAAATTGAGAGTACTACATAAAAAGTTAAGCAAAGAAAATCGCGCGCTTTTGGTTTGACTTAATAGAAAAATAATCAAAATCGTAAATGACGATATCTTGAGAAAATGAAATGGTAGGCTTTTGGTTTAAGCGGATTTTTAATCTAGAAATAATGACAAATATAAACAACATTGTACATTTTAGACCCATTTTTATCATACTTGTGACTGCTTCTAGATCAGCGTGTTCAACAGACTTACTACATATGCGCACGTGTGAGACTGATTAGGAAATTCCTTTCGTGAGCGTGAGTGGACGTGGGTCTAAACTTACACTCATGCTCATAGCTAAGACAGAGGGACATCGCTTCATTGACTCAGGACATCACGCTGATCAATAATAACGGATCCCTTCACTCTTATTATAGGGTATAAAAATGAATATTTTTGTAGTTGGATTAAATTCTAATAATAGTATTTAAAACATAATAACATACAATTATAAAAGATAAAATAAAAGAATTATAATTGTAATTAAATTGATCTTACCCGAATAGTACGGAATGCCTTATGCAATGAACAGTAAATGTAATCAGCCATGCCACAAACGCGAACTCGCATAATTGGAATGCTTCTTCCATAACAATTACAGTGAATCCGTGCTTTTGGTGATAATAATACATGCGCGTAAAAAATGAATCTAGGTCCTCTATATGATTCCATAGTACTATATTATTAAGAATTATTTTTATTTTCTTTTTTTTTATGTAACATGCATTTTTCATACCTCTGCTTCTTTCTGGCACTGTATGTATCAATCGTGGGGTCTCCTCTGTTTCATTGGTACTATCATGATCATCCGAAATATTCCGAAATAAAGGTGCTTCATTTAATGAACGATAATTTACATCTGGACCTGACATTGAAATAACTAAGAAAAAACATATCTTTAATTAAAAAAGTCACAGATAATGACATATATTGGCATTTACAGTTTGCGTTTTATTCTTGTGAAGTTAAAACCAGAACAATTTTAGTGCAATATTCTCACTTATATATATATATCTATCTATATATATAAAACTCTTGATCCGTTTGTCAGTCTGTCTGTCTGTTTGTTCCAGCATCACGTCTAAACCGCTGAACCGATTTAACTGAAATTTAGCACCAGGATACTATGGAGTCCGGAGGGTGTCATAGGCTATATATGGGCGGGATTGGAAAAAGGGGCGTGGTACCTCCTATACAACCTAAACTTTCAAAACGACATAACTCGGCACATACACAAGCTAAGAAGATGAAACAAAAAATACAATTACAAAAAAAAAAAAATACAAAAGCAAAAACAGAAACAGAAAAACAAAAGCAAAAGCAAAAATCAAACACAAAAACAAAAGTAAAAGCACAAAACTTAAGCAATAACTCAAAAATAACAGAAAAATAAAAAAAGGACAGAAAACAAAAACAAAGTCAACCACATTAAAATTCACCACACTAAAACTCATCACACTAAAATTCACCACACTAAAACTAACCATACTAAAATTCACCACACTAAAATTTACCACACTCAAATTCACCACACTAAAACTCAACACAATAAAATTCACCACACTACAACTCACAACACTAAAACTCACCACACTAAAACTCACCACATTGAAACTCACCACACCAAAATTCACCACACTAAAATTCACCACACTGAAATTCACCACACAAAAATTCACCACTAAAACTCACCACACTAAAATTCACCACATGAAAACTCACCACATGAAAACTCACCACATGAAAACTCACCACACTCAAATTCATCCACTTAAACTGACCACACTAAAATTCACCACACTTAAATTAAACACACTAAAACACAAAACAATAAAATTCACTACACTTGAACTCACCACACTAAAATTCACTAAAACTCACCACACTAACACTAACCACACTAAAACTTCTACTGAAAAAATCTATACGGGAAAGAATTCTACGGGAAAGAATTCCACTGGAAAGAATTCTACGGGGAACCACAGGCTGAGAAAGAATTGTATATGAGAAAAGTTGTTTTAGCGGAGAATTACTTTGGTATTGGTTACAACATTTATAAAACCAATAAAAAATACGTCCACGGGTCCCTGATATAAATATAAAAAATGTTATTTATATTAATAAAATTGCTCCATAACCTTGCAATTTTATTATAACCTATATATACATATATATATATATATATATATATATATATATATATATATATATATATCTATATATATATACAGATATATATATATACATATATATATATATATATATATATATATATATATATATATATATATATATATATATATATATACATATATATATATATATATATATATATATATATATATTATATATATATATATATATATATATATATATATATACATACACATATATATATATATATATATATATATATATATATATATTAATATATATATATATATATATATATATATATATATATATATATATATATATATATATATATACATACACATATATATATATATATATATATATATATATATATATATATATATATATATATATATATATATATACATATATATATATATATATATATACATATACATATATATATATATATATATATATATATATATATATATATATATATATATATCTATATATATATATATATATATATATATATATATATATATATATATATATATCTATATATATATATATATATATATATATATAGATATATATATATATATATATATATATATATATATATATATATATATATATATGTGGGTGTAGTGCAATGTTAAGATGGTTGTGTGTGTTTATATATTTGTTGTTTTATACTTGATATTGTCTGGATATATAAAAAGGTTTTTGCAATAATGACGCTTTACAAACAGCTACGAGAAAAACACTGCAACAACACGAACAAAATCATAAGGAATCACAAAAAATGCTAAAATACAAAGTCGAATTCGACAATACAATTTCTACAAAAATGTAGGAAATCAGGGACAACACCAAATTTTATAACTAACATAATATCTAAGGTAAACTCAATATTCAAAACAAACACCACAATGCTGGACAAAACAGAAATAATTTTATCAAAACAAATTAAAAACGTTCATACAAAAATACTAAACTTGCTAATACAACACAAACATGACACACTAAAATGGACCAAGAGAGAATTAGAAAAAACAAAAATTAGAATCGAGAAACAATTGAGCGAGGAAGATGCAACGAATCTTTTTAAAAGTGAACAAACAATATATGAGAGCAAAACTACAGAAATTAGAACAGACACAATAACAAATTCTACAAACTAAAGGAGATGCAAAGAAAAAAGATCAACATAAAATACAACAACAATTGGTTTATAAACAAAACAGACCTCACAATACCAAAAGACACAGAGTGGCATATACTGCATACAGACGCTAAAGAATAAAGAGGAACAAGAAACAGCTCGAACGAAGTTTACCACTCTCATGAACAACCACACAAAGAATATGCAACTAGATGAGAGAGACAAATTTATAAGGGCCACAGTGGTGGCTAGTAAAATATTTCTGAAAAATAATACAAATATTTTGATACTAAATGCGGACAAAGGAAATGTGACGATAAAAGAATGAGAATTATGTTAAGAGATATATCAACATATAAATTAATAAAAAGGGACCCAACATCAACACTACAACAATTAAATAACGAGTTAACCGAAAAATTGTATGGACAGAAAATTATTACACCTATAGAAAGGAATAAAATTATGATAAAGATAGCAATAGCAGCAAGAATATATGGACTTCCTAAAATTCACAAACCGCACATACCACTCAGACCTATTTGCTCCTCAATCAATTCTCCTTCATATGGACTATGTAAATATATAATAAACATTTTAAAAAAACTTGACACTAGAATCAAAGTACAATGTAAAAGACGCAGTAGAATTGAAAGAACGCATTAATGACACATATATCTTTGACGATGAAATAATCATATCTTTTGACGTAATATCACGTTTTCCCAGTATCTCAGTGGAATTTGCATTTAAAATCATTGAAAGGAAATGGACTATTATAAAAGAACACACAGATATGACAAAGGAATTATTTTTATCAATTGTAAGTTTTTGTTTTAAGGACAATAGATATTTCAAATACGACGTAAAAATATATAGACAATTAAACGGAATGCGTATGGGATCTCCGGCATCACCAGTTATCGCGGACATCATAATGGAGGAGTTACTAGACAAATGCATAGACGAATTAGATATTAAACCAAGGTTAATGACGAAATATGTAGATGACCTATTCGCTATTATAAAAAAAAGTGCGATAGAAGAAACAATTAGTAAATTAAACAAATTCCACAGACACATACAATTCACCAAAGAAGAAGAAGCAGATAGGAAACTACCTTATTTAGACACTTTAATAATAAGAAAGGACAACTATTTAAAAATTGACTGGTACCAAAAATCAATGGCCTCAGGCCTCAGGACGCATGATTAATTTCTATTCTAAACACTCAAGAAAAATGATATTAAACACTGCAAAAAATTTCATCAGACGAGTTTTAACCATAAGTGACACAGACACCAAGACAACATAAAAAAGATAAAGACAATTTTAGAGATGAATGAATTCCCAAAAAAGACGACGATGGACCTAATCAAGAATTTCTTGAAATACAATACTAGACAACCCGAAGAAAAACAACCAAAGATATACAAATCAATGACGTATGTACCAGGATTATCGGAGAGATTCGCTGGATCAAACATATATGATAAAGAAAACTATCTAATAGCACACAAGACGACAAATAATATCAGACAACTATACAGCAAAACAAAATGTAAAATGGACAAAGAAGAAAATGCAATTTAATTTACAAAATCCCATGTAAAGGCGACGGGTCTAACATATGCAAAAAAGTATATGTTGGTACCACAAAAACAAAACTACTGACAAGAATATCTTCACACAAATCCGATCATAAAACAAACAATAGACCAATTGAACAAAGAACAGCATTAGCAGCCCACTGTACAAAAGAGGGACACTCTCCAGATTTTGAGAATGTGAACGTACTCCAACAAGAAGAAAAGTACACACGACGCTACACATTAGAAATGCTCCACATCATAAATGTTCCCCCACAAGAGAGACTTAACTACAAAACGGACACCGACAAATGCGCCCATATATACAGACAAGCAAAAAATAAATAAACAAATTCAGTGGACAATTAAAGCTGAGGAGAACGAAAAGCAAAAAATAAATAAACAAATTCAGTGGACAATTAAAGCTGAGGAGAACGAACGTGTATTGACACTGATTTATGTTCTTTTTGTGTGTTAACGTCTACTCCTTATATGTTAAATGTAAAATTATATGTTTAACTATATGTTTGTAAGTTGTTTTTATAATTTTACTAATTTAATTAGTAAATTATATATTTTCTTGACAGTCTTTGAAGATGGCTTCTAATGGAAGCCGAAATATTGGGAATAAATAAAATAATTGTAAATACAAAAAAGAGTGCTTTTAATTTAATACTGACCGTGAGCCTACAATAAATACCGCACAGTTTTTCAATTAATTATGTTCAATAACAAATATTTTTTTATTTCAATTTCAATTTTCATTCAGACAATTTTCTTTCAACTCAAATGTTCAATTATTAATATTAAAATATGAATCCAACAATAAATTGATTTTATATAATACCTATAAACTGGCGATCCTGCACTGAACCAATTAATAAATAGTAAAATTTCTATTATTACAACATTTCTTTATTTGGATTTGCAGCATTAAACTGGCAGCATCAATATTGCACCATTTAATATAATTTGCTGACAACACCAAACATTGCAAACCATCAACAACATCAAATACATCAACGCAATCAACCAGATACCAGATTTTGCATGATTCAAGAACATCGTTACACTACTGTTGCATTACTTCGGATTTTCAATTATTAATATTAAAATATGAATCCAACAATAAATTGATTTTATATAATACCTATAAACTGGCGATCCTGCACTGAACCAATTAATAAATAGTAAAATTTCTATTATTACAACATTTCTTTATTTGGATTTGCAGCATTAAACTGGCAGCATCAATATTGCACCATTTAATATAATTTGCTGACAACACCAAACATTGCAAATCATCAACAACATCAAATACATCAACGCAATCAACCAGATACCAGATTTTGCATGATTCAAGAACATCGTTACACTACTGTTGCATTACTTCGGATTTTCCCTAAAAAAAGAATCTAATCAGTTATATTCAGATACGAAATTCCTTAAAAACACTAACCTGACCAGAGGAGAAGCAAGCCCATTAATAACATTACAATTTATCGAAGATCATTTCAAGCTAACTCTTATTCTAAATTTAATTTATTAAACTATAAACTTATTTAAGAACACATTTTTATTTTTAAAAAATTCTATTTATTTATTTACTTATTTATTTATTTATTTATTTATTAATTGTAAACACACTTCTTGATATTATCGAAAACGCCCCTCAAAATAACAAATATGAAAAATTCAAAAAATATTTAATTGATCGACATTCTCCAAGTGAACAAAAAAAACTAGATAAACTTCTCTCAGACTCGGAGATCGTAAACCCTCTCAATTTTATAGATCTCTTATTCTTCTTGCCGGTTCTACTATTGACTTCAAACTAGTTCAAAAATTGTGGATTAGAAAATTGACTAAGAGTTAAATATTGCTCTTGCTGGTTCAAATGTATCAGATGTAAATGAACTTGTGATATTAGCTGATAAGATACAAACAAAAGTGAAATTTCCGCTGTAAGTCCATATATATCGAAAAATGAAAATAGCTCAAAAATAGAGAAGATTGTTGAAAATGTATTATAAATGACTTCTGCAATGTGCGATCAATTTAACAAGTTGTCTATCGATGTTTGCTCAATTAAACAATCGTTTGAGAACCGAGATTCGCGACCACGTCACAAACAGTCATATAACAGAAATCATAGTCAAACCAGATCCACTTCACGAAATCAGCTTTGCCGATTTCATTATCGGTTTGGCAGCAAAGCACGTAATTTCGAACAACCATGTTCACATCAACTGTTAAAGGAAAACTAATTTTCCCATCCTGTCCGCGACGAATGATGGGATCAAAGATTGTTCAACGCGTCGCTTGTTTATTTATTAGGAGCAGATTTTCATTCTAAATACGGCTTATTAATTGATTTGAAGAACAAATGCTTAATTGATCCACTTACGAAACAATTAGTTAATGCTATTTCAAGTATTTGTAATATATCGTTACCAAAATTGTTCATTGTAGATAATAAATATACTGAATTACTTACGAAATACCCCTGCCTAATATCAAAACTAGATTACAACAAACCCGTGAAACATTCGACAGTACATCGAATAGTTACAAATGATCATTTACAATTTTCCAAACGACGTTGTCTTGACCCTATTAAATTTAAAATATCCAAGTCGGAATTGGATTTCTTAGTAAAATTTGGTATTTGCAGACCATCTAACTCACATGCTGCCTCGTCTTTACATCTCGTTGCAAAGAAAAAACCAAATGATTGGCGACCATGTGGTGATTACAGAAGGCTCAATTTTGTTACCGTCCCAGATAGATATCCTCTTCTTCACATACATGACTTAAACCTGAGAAACAAATACATATTTTCAAAAATTGACTTAATACGAGCCTATCATCAAATTTCTAAAAAAATTATGATATACACAAGAAAGCGATAACGACCCCGTTTGGAATGTTTGAGTTCATAAGGATGCCTTTCGGTTTGCGAAATTTAGCTCAAACATTTCAACGTTTCATAAATGAAGTATTCGCAGGTATAGATTTAATTTTTATTTATCTAGACGACATTTTAATAGCAAGCAATAATGAGGACGAACATTTTCAACATCTTAAAATTGTATTCGAAAGATTAGATGAATTTGGATTAAAAATTAAACCAAACTTCTTAGTTATAACATATCTACTGATGGAATCAAACCATTTGAAGAGAAAGTTGAATTTATTAGAGAATTTCAACGACCTAAATATATTAAACAATTACAAAGGGCATGATAAACTATTACCGCAGATACATTCCTAAACTTGCAACGTTACTAAGCACCTCATGATAACTATCTAAAAATAAAGATAAATTACTTAACTGGACTGCAGAAGCAGATGATTCTTATACAAAAATTAAAGACAGTTTCGCTACGAGGACTCTATTAAATCATTACGAGGACTCTATTAAATCTATTTAATTCGTTCAATTCTTGTCTGTCGAGTTTGTCCTAATAATTGTCCAGTGCCGCGCAATATTTTATTATATGTGTCGTCCAACGCAATTTACACATTTAACACTAAAAACATTAAAATAAATAAAATCCAAGCACACTCAATAAATTAACACAAACAATAAACAAAAATATCCACCAGAACTATATATCAGCAACAACAAAAAAACCGATTTCGCTGCATTGCCAGCTACCAACACTGACTGCTGCCGTCGTCGCTTTTTACAGTAGCGTTAATGCTTTTATGGGAGACGGACGTGTCGTGTCGTCCCCTTGTCTTTAAACGTGTTCCGTCCGTCATTTTATATATTTAATTGTCAAATGTGCCACCATATAACATCATCAAACAAATAACAAATTAAATAACATAAAACTACAGTCGTCGTGGATAAATTTAACATTATTAAAAATACCTAATTAAATTACACAAAACAAATAACTAAAACCACAATAGCAATATCACAACAACAACAACAATAATAGAGCAGAACCGCTTTGCGCTGCCTGTGCACTTGCTGCACTCTGCAATCGGCGTTTTTTTATTTGCAATTGCCAGCGCAAAGGGCCTTTCTATGCTGTCTGCTGCAATTGCACAGGTTTGTTGATAGTAGTTCGTCCATCCCCCATCCTACTCCCCGCTAACAGCGTGCATAGTTGTGACTGCAAGAGTGCGTGACGAAGACAGTGGCCAAGGCATAACACTGACCACTGGTTTTTCAAATACCGGGGTACCACCTACTGCCATTATTCTCTGCCCATAGGGGTCGCTCCCTTTTTATTCGAAGTGACGTTGAGTACCAGCACTAACAGCAACATAGTGTTTCGGATAATGAATTTAATTCTATGTGGATTAAATTCAAATTGGCAACACATCATGCACTTGTGTTTTATTTATAGGAGTCCGAATCTTGATAGGATTTCTACTTGTAACAAGTTAGATGCACTATCAGATTCGATCTCAAGTATTTTGGAACAGTTTCCAGGCAGTGAAATTGTTGTTGCTGGTGACTTTAATGTGCACAACGCCACTTGGTTGAGCCACTCGGGTCTATCAACACAGGAGGGTTATGTTAAGCTGTTTTTCGAGTGCAATCAACTCACGCAACTGGTGAAGGAGCCGACGTACCCCCACGCGTCGGCGGCAGAGCCAAAAAGTCCCTAGACCTTTTTCTGACTTCGCATCATGAAAAATATGATGTAAAAGTCCATGCACTTCTTGGTAATTCCGACCACTGTATTGTTTCCGCTGCATTTTCGTATTCTAGTTTACGCGTCTCTTGATTAAAGCCCCGAAGAGAACTGTATGGCTTTACGAAAAAGCAAATTGGGTTGCGTTAAATGATTTTTTTCTCAACTTTAATTGGAAATTGTGTTTCGCAGATAGAGACATACATGCCGCGGCCTTAATGGTACAAAATATTATTTTATTGGTTATGCGGTCCTTCATACCTTCTAAAAAGATTAGCATCCAAGGACCACTCTTGGTTTAATGAGACTTGCAGGATTGCAGTCAGGTCGAAAGAGGAAGCCTTTCAGAATTTCTGGTCATTTGTTAAAAGGGTGAAGAATCAGACGACATCGTCTACTACAACCCTTGTTATGAATGGCCAGACCTTCACTGACCCGGTTGATAAAGCTAATCTCTTGGCAGAATTATTTACAAATAATTCAACGCTCCCAGATAGCAATCAACCACTGCCCGTCCTTGAATTTGTTTCTTCTGCAATGCCGGAGATACATTTTCGAACTCGGGCAGTTAAAAAGGTTTTAGCATATCTCAATATTAACAAAGCCTCCGGGCCAGATGGCATATCTGCCCATGTGTTGAAGAAGTGTGCGTCAACGCTGGCTTGCCCATTGCGTAACCTTTTCAACATCTCCTACACGACAGGAGTTTTTTCATCTTGTTGGAAGGTTGCCAATGTCCAGCCAGTTTCGAAAAAGGGTAAGGTTAGGAAGCCAATTTACCGACCCATTGCAATTTGCTCTGCGCTATCCAAGGTAATGGAAAGCGTAATAAACTTCCACCTTGTGAACTATCTGGAGCGAAACGAATTACTGAGTGACTTATGGTTTCCGTATGATCAGATCCACCGGTGACTTGATGGCGGTCCTCTCCGAAAAGTGGAATAATTGTATTCATCTTTTCGGGCAGAGTAAGGTGGTTGCTCTTGATATTTCCAAGGCTTTTGATCGAGTGTGGCATGAAGCCCTCGTTTCAAAACTAATTGCATATGGTGTCGGTAATTCTTTTACTCGATGGATATCGAGTTTTCTCCAGGGTCGTTCAATACGAGTTGCGATGGATGGTGTTTTCTCAGAACAACATTCCATCAATTCTGGAGTCCCGCAGGGTTCCGTTCTATCTCCGTCACTATTTTTGGTATTTATCAATGACCTTCTGTCATTTACCCAGAACCCAATCCATTCCTTTGCAGATGATAGCAACATTTGTCATTCATACTCGTTCAAAAAGCGCCCAAACTCTTTGGAGATTGAGAGTAAAAGGCGCACAATGAATGATACACTCAACAATGACCTTAAAACAATCTCCGAGTGGGGTCTTGCAAATAGAGTTGATTTTAATGTAAGCAAGACCCAATGTAGTGTGTTATCTCATAAAAGTATGGATTCACCCCTCCCACCCCTCAATATGGACTCTGTGGATATTGCGCAGTCAGCTGCTCTTGACGTTCTGGGTATATCAATTCAATGTGACCTCCGTTGGAATGATCACATATTTGATGTGTCGAAAGAATCGGCCAAGTGCCTCGGTTTTTTGAAACGGTGTAAGATATACTTCACTCCCGCTGACTTGCGCATTGTCTATATCACCTATATTCGGCCGAAGATGGAATACAATTCGCACATATGGGCAGGGGCTTCAAAATCTTCCTTGGAGTTCCTGGATCGAATTCAACAACGTGCAATATTTTTAATAGGGGATGAAAATATTTTATCCTCTATTGGTTCTCTTGAGCACCGAAGGACCGCAGGGTGTTTAAGCCTGTTTTATAGGTATTACAATGGTAAGTGTTCGAGGGAAATACATGGCCTAATTCCACCAGGTCGTGTATTCTCTCGTTCTACTCGGACATCGAACCAAGCCCACCCCTTCGTAGTTCACTCGGTTGTCAACAGAACCACGCATTACAGAGATAATTCGTTCTTCAGTCGCACGATACGTTTGTGGAACAATCTCCCTGCGTCTGTTTTTCCCGACATTTTTAATATTGGGAATTTTAAATCAAACATCCACCGACACTACTCCATCTTTCCTCCTCCCTTTAACCTATAATCCTTTCTTACGATCAACACTGTGTATTGCACGAATAGGGGGCGTCCCCTGAGCGCTGGTTAATTTGTAAAAAAAAAAAAAACAACATAGTGTGTGAGATGATGAATTTAAAACTATTTGGGTTAAATTTAAAATCTGTTCACACATCAAGCACTTGTGTTTCATTTATAGAAGTCCGAATTTAGATAAGGTATCTTACCTGTAATAAGTAGGATGTCTTATCGGATTCGTTCTCAAATATATTGGAACAGTTTCCAGGCAGTGAAATTGTTGTTGCTGGTACAACACCACATGGTTGAGCCAATCGGGTCTATCAACAGAGGAGGGTTGTTATGTTGAGCTGTTTGCCAAGTGCAATCAACTCACTCAATTGGTGAAGGAACCGACGTACCTCCCACGCGTCGGTGGGCAGAGCCACAAAGTCTTAGACCTTTTTCTGACTTTACATCATTAAAAATATGAATAAAAATCCTTGCATATTTTGGAATTCCGACCACTGTACTGTTTCCGCTGAGTTTTCTTATTCTAGTTTACGCGCCTCTTCGATTAAAGCCACGAAGAGGACTGTATGGCTTTACGAAAATGCAAAAAGGGTTGCGTTAAATAATTTTTTTGCAACTTTATTGGAAATTGTTTTTCGCTGACAGAGACATAAATGCCGCGCCTTTAATGGTTCAAAATAATATTTTATTAGGTATGCGGTCCTTCATTCTGTGGCAATCCGCACGTACTGTGTAAAAAGATACTGTAATATTTTTTTTTTATTTTTTATGTATTCTGTTTTTAGAAATTTTGTGTTGTCAAAATTTATAAAATTATTTTTCATTCGTTTTAGCTTTTTCTCAAATAAAAGTTTTATCATTTTCTTAAAATGGTATTTTATTTAATCTGGCTAAAACGACATTGGTGACCCCGAGTTTTAAAAATGCCTAGCTCTGAAGAAGAATTTCATTCACTCCCGACTACGGAAATCTCACTCGTATCTGTTCGCGTTCTTCCATTTTGGCGTAGAACCCGAAGTTATGGTTCCGCCAATTGGAATCACAGTTTGTGACATCGGGAATAACTTCGGATCTAACTAAATATCACACGTTAGTTGGATCTATCGAAAGCAGCGTACTCAACCACGTGAGCCACATTGTTGAATAGTCTCCGGCAGACAAGAAATACGAGGCCCTAAAAGATGCAATTCTAAGCGTATTTCTCGATTCTGAAGAGAAATGTTTACGTCAGCTGCTGGAAACCGTTAGCGCAGGAGATAAAAAACCATCCGTCCTGCTACGTGAGATGCTCGAGTTATCCAGCGGAAAAGTGTCTGACGACCTTTTAAAGACACTTTGGCTTCAACGGCTGCCAAGAACAACAAATGCAATTTTATCCGTCAGCAACGATGCTATCGACAAATTGGCAGTGATGACTGATAAAATACATGACCAATCCGATGGCTTAGGTGTCAATGCTGTCACAAACCATCCATCTGAAACCCGGCTAGATTCTCTTGAAAAGCAAATGCAAGAGATTTTAGTGCAAATTAGTGCTCTTGCCGGTGGTGGCAATTTGCGATCTCGCAGCAAAAATAGCAGCATCAATCGCAACAACAATCGCCGCAACAATCGCAGTCGCAATGGAAGATCCTGTAGTTCATCCAAAGCAGAAAAACCCTACTGTTGGTATCAGTTCAAAATGCGTGCAGCCATGCAAGTTCAACTCGGAAAACTAAAAGCCGCCTCATTTCTGGTGACGAATGAGGGTGGCCAACAAATATGTCGCCTGTTTCTTCAAGACCAACAAATGAAGTGCAGGTTCCTGATTAACACTGGATCAGATGTTTCGGTATTTCCAGCCACGACTCATTAAAAATGTGGAGCATCACATTCATTACTTCTTTTTGCTGCAAATAATACCCAAATTCGGACTTATGGCGAGAAAATTATTAATTGTAATTTCGGATTGCAACGGAAAATGCTATGGTTGTTTATTGTTGCTGATGTTACGCAACCAAAAATATGTTCCGACTTCCTGAAAAATTACGGTTTGCTTGTCGACATTAAGAATAATCGCTTAATCGATAGCACAATCAACATCAAGACAACGGGTATCATTCATTTCATCGCTTACTGAAGGATTACAAGGACATTACATCGCCAACTCACAAATTTTCGAATGTCAAGCACTGTGTAACGCATCACATAGAGACAAAAGGACCGATAGTGCAATCAAAACCCCGAAGACTTGCACCGGAAAAACTGAAAATTGCAAAGCAAGAATTTGAATATATGATGCAGATGGGCATCTGTCGCACGTCGAAAAGCTGTTGGTCGAGCCCATTTCACATGGTATCAAAGCCTAATAACGAGTGGCGCCCATGTGGAGAATATCGTGCTCTTAATAAGTCAACTGTTCCAGACTGTTATCCGGTACCACACATTCAGGACTTTGCGCACTTGCTGCATGGCAAGAAAATATTTTCAAAAGTAGACTTAGTGAAGGCATATTTTCAAATTCCTGTGGAGGAATCCGACATTCCGAAGACAGCTAAATTTACTCCCTTTGGCTTGTTCGAGTTTACACGAATAACATTTGGACTGTGCAGCGCGGTACAGACATTTCAGCGGTTTGTCAATGAAGTCGTGCGTGGATTGGATTTCTGCTATGCATATATTGACGATATTCTCGTTGCATCCGAAAATGATTAGGATCACGAGAAGTACTTGAAGCTCCTCTTCGATCGTTTTCGCAATTATGGTATTACAATCAACGCTGCGAAGTGCGAGTTTGAAAAGACACAACTTACATTTTTGGGCTACCTAGTGACGCAAACAGGACTCAAGCCGAATCCGGAACGTGTAAAAGCCATAGTTGATTGCAAATTGCCTAAAACAGTTAGCGATTTGAGCCGATTTCTTGGAACTCTCAACTTTTACCGACGTTTCATCGCAAAAGCAGCAGATGCTCAAGCTGCGCTTCATGGTCAGAAAAAAGGACAAGTGAAGAATGATAAACGTGTCATTAAATGGACATCTTCATTGCAAAACGCATTTGAAGAATGCAAACAGCAATTAGCAAATGCAGCGCTCCTATCGTATCCAGTGGATGGTGCCGAAACTTCGCTTTGGATTGACGCCTCAGATACAGAAATGGGCGCAGTACTACAACAACGCATAGGTGACGCATGGAAACCGCTGGGGTTTTATTCAAAAAAAACTCAGTGAAACGCAATCGCGTTACAGTGCTTACGATCGAGAGCTTCTTGCAGCGTATTCCGGACTCAAATACTTTCAGTATTTCTTGGAAGGCATACAGTTTTTTATATACACGGACCACAAACCGCTAACATTTGCGTTTAATCAACGTCCAGAGAAAGCTTCACCTCGGCAGTTCAGACACCTTGATTTTATATCGCAGCACACAGCCGATATTCGTTACATAGGTGGAAAGGACAACGTCACAGCTGATACTTTGTCGCGCTTAGATGCTGACATAATGCCATCACCACTCGATTATCAACTTTTAGCAAAAGACCAGGAATCGGATCAAGAATTATTAAATCTTCTACAATCATGTTCGCATGGTCTACTTTTAAAGAAATTTAAAATTCCCCACACCGATGTAGAAGTTATTTGCGACGCTTCAACAACCAACATTCGGCCATTCATCACTCAGAAGTTTCTGATTCAAGTTTTTCAAATGATACATAACCTTTCGCATCCAAAATCGTCTGTTAAACTGGTGAGTGATAGATTTGTTTGGCCATCAATGAAGAAAGACATTTCATCATGGTCTAAAGCCTGCATAACTTGCCAAAAATCTAAAATTAGTCGGCATACAAGAAACGCAATTGGGTCATATCCTATTCCGGACGAACGGTTCAAGATGGTCAGCATAGATCTTGTTGGGCCACTGCCTTCATCGGATGGTTACCGATATTGCATCTGGTTACCGATATTTGGCGTTCCGGCTCAATTGGTGACAGATCAAGGTCGTCAATTTGAATCTTCACTATTTCGTTAGTTTGCAAAATTGATTGGTGTAAAAGTCAATCATACGACTGCTTATTATTCGCAATTCAATGGTCCATTTTGTCTACCGAACATGCTGAACATATTTCCGCCTCAGAAGAAACAACTGCAGATCCCATGTTATTGACATCTGGTAAAATGGTACGTTTCCGAAAATAGCATTGCACTGGAGGGGGAGTATGTGTCCGCTGTGTAAAAAGATACTGTAATATTTTATTTTTATTTTTTATGTATTCTGCTTTTAGAAATTTTGTGTTGTCAAAATTTATGAAATTATTTTTCATTTGTTTAGTTTTTTCTCAAATAAAACTTTTATCATTTTCTTAAAATTGTATTTTATTTAAACTGGCTAAAACGACAATTCCTTCTAAAAAAATTAGCATTAACCCTAAGGACCACTCTTAGTTTAATGAGACTTGCAGGATTGCAGTCAGGTCGAAAGAGGAAGCATTTCAGAATTGACGTTGCGTAACCTTTTCACTATCTCCTACACGACAGGAGTTTTTCCATCTTGTTGGAAGGTTGCCAATGTCGTTCCGAAAAAGGGCGAGGCTACGAGCCTGCCAATTACCGACCTATTGCAATTTGCTCTGCGCAATCCAAGGTAATGGAAAGCGTAATTAACTTCCACCTTGTGAACTATCTAGAGCGAAACGAATTACTTAGTGACCGACAATATGGTTTCCGAAGGACCAGATCCACAGGTGACTTGATGGCGGTCCTCTCCGAAAAATGGAATAATTGTGTTCACCTTTTCGGGGAAAGTAAGGTTGTTGCTCTGGATATTTCCAAGGCTTTTGATCGAGTGTGGCATAAAGCCCTCGTATCAAAACTAATTGCATATGGTGTCGGTAATTCTTTTATTCGATGGATATCGAGTTTTCTCCAGTTTCGTTCAATACGAGTTGCGATGGATGGTGTTTTCTCAAAACAACATTCCATCAATTCTGGGGGGTTACTATGTATCGCGATTCGAAAGTCAATGCCATACGAAAGTCAATTTAATTCGAAGAACAAAGCGTTAAGAAGGCAAGTTCATACAATCTAACGGAATTGAAAAGGTAGTCGTGTTGTCACTTTGTGAATTTGAATACGAAAGTTCCAAATTTGAATGCGAAAGCCACACTACCAAAGTACCATTTATTAGAATGCGAGTAATATCACTTTCGAATCGCATTACATAGTAACCCCCCTGGAGTCCCGCAAGGTTCCGACCTATCCACCGTCCATAGGAACGGGTTTTTATCAATAAGCTTCAGTCATCGACCCAGAACCCAATTCATTCCTTAGCAGATGACAGTAACACTTGTCAATCAAATTCGTTCAACAAGCGTCCAAACTCTTTGGAGAATGAGAGTAAAAGACGCTCAATGAGTGCCACACTCAATGACCTGAAAATAATCTCCGAGTGGGGTCTTGCTAATAGAGTTGATTTTTAATGTAAGCAAGACCCAATGTTGTCTGTTATTTCACAAAAGAATGGATGCACCCTTGAAAATATTTCATCCCCTATTGGTTCTCTTGAGCACCGAAGGACCGTAGGGTGTGTAAGCCTGTTTTATAAGTATTACAATGGTAAGTGTTCTAGGGAAACACATGGCCTGATTCCACCAGGTCGTGTGTTCTCTCGTTCCACTAGGGCATCAAACCAAGCCCACCCCTTCGTAGTCCACTCGGTTCTCAACAGAACCTCGCATTACAGAGAGAATTCGTTCTTCAGTCGTTTGTGGAATAATCTCCCAACCTCTTTTTTTCCAAACAGTTTTAATATTGGGAAATACCACCGACACTACTCTATCTTTCCCCCTCTCTTAAACCTCTAAGCCTTTCCTACGATCAAAACAGTGCATTGCATGAATAGGGGGGCATCCCCTGAGCGTTGGTTAACTTGTAAAAAAAAAAAAAATATTTTCAAAAATTTACTTAATACGAGCCCATCATCAAATTCCTAAAAAAGATGATGATATACACAAGACAGCGACAACGACCTTGTTTGGAATGTTTGAGTTCGTAAGGATGCCTTTCGGTTTGCGAAATTTAGCTCAAACATTTCAACGTTTCATAAATGAAGTATTCGCAGGTATAGATTTTATTTTTATTTATTTAGACGACATTTTAATAGCAAGCAATAATGAGGACGAACATTTTCAACATCTTAAAATTGTATTCGAAAGATTAGATGAATTTATATTAAATATTAAACCAAACAAATGTATTTTCGGTGTTTCGCAGGTGGACTTTCTTAGTTATGACATATCTAATGATGGAATCAAACCATCTGAAGAGAAAGTTAAAGTTATTCGAGAATTCCTACGACCTAAATCCATTAAACAATTACAAAAGTTTGTAGGCATGATAAACTATTACCACAGATACATTCCTACACTTGCAACGTTACTAAGCACCTCATGATAATTATCGCATCTAAAAATAAAGATAAATTACTTAATTGGACTGCTGAAGCAAATGATTCTTATACAAAAATTAAAGACAGTTTCGCTACGAGGACTCTATTAAATCATTTTGACAGAACCGCCAAATTATCAATAATCGTTGATGCATCAACAATCGCAATAGGTGGAGTTCTACAACAACATAACACATTTATATTTAAAGTAATGTTAAATCGGTAAAAGATTTTAATACAACAGAGTTTTTAAACAAAATAAAGAGGCATTTCAATAAAATTCGAACATATATTTCACATCATACAAATTCTGATAAAATATATGTTCTAAAGACCTAAATTCTTGCACACATGTAGATCAGATATGATTAAACCAAGTATACAACGTCTATGACACAAAAATACTTCAAAATACATATTCACAAGACTTATAATAACATTTCAATAGATAGAATAAAACCAGCATTTATTGATAACAAAATTAATTCAAAATTAAATTGTCCAAAAAATAAAAAACGCTTATCTTTTAATTTAAATGCCGTCACATATATTAGAGGAGAGGGTGATGTAGTGTAATGTTAAGAAGGTTTTGTGTTTATATACTTTATGTTTTATACTTGATATTGTCTGTATTTATATTTATTTGTATTTATATTTATATTTATATTTATATTTATATTTATATTTATATTTATATTTATATTTATATTTATATTTATATTTATATTTATATTTATATTTATATTTATATTTATATTTATATTTATATTTATATTTATATTTATATTTATATTTATATTTATATTTATATTTATATTTATATTTATATTTATATTTATATTTATATTTATATTTATATTTATATTTATATTTATATTTATATTTATATTTATATTTATATTTATATTTATATTTATATTTATATTTATATTTATATTTATATTTATATTTATATTTATATTTATATTTATATTTATATTTATATTTATATTTATATTTATATTTATATTTATATTTATATTTATATTTATATTTATATTTATATTTATATTTATATTTATATTTATATTTATATTTATATTTATATTTATATTTATATTTATATTTATATTTATATTTATATTTATATTTATATTTATATTTATATTTATATTTATATTTATATTTATATTTATATTTATATTTATATTTATATTTATATTTATATTTATATTTATATTTATATTTATATTTATATTTATATTTATATTTATATTTATATTTATATTTATATTTATATTTATATTTATATTTATATTTATATTTATATTTATATTTATATTTATATTTATATTTATATTTATATTTATATTTATATTTATATTTATATTTATATTTATATTTATATTTATATTTATATTTATATTTATATTTATATTTATATTTATATTTATATTTATATTTATATTTATATTTATATTTATATTTATATTTATATTTATATTTATATTTATATTTATATTTATATTTATATTTATATTTATATTTATATTTATATTTATATTTATATTTATATTTATATTTATATTTATATTTATATTTATATTTATATTTATATTTATATTTATATTTATATTTATATTTATATTTATATTTATATTTATATTTATATTTATATTTATATTTATATTTATATTTATATTTATATTTATATTTATATTTATATTTATATTTATATTTATATTTATATTTATATTTATATTTATATTTATATTTATATTTATATTTATATTTATATTTATATTTATATTTATATTTATATTTATATTTATATTTATATTTATATTTATATTTATATTTATATTTATATTTATATTTATATTTATATTTATATTTATATTTATATTTATATTTATATTTATATTTATATTTATATTTATATTTATATTTATATTTATATTTATATTTATATTTATATTTATATTTATATTTATATTTATATTTATATTTATATTTATATTTATATTTATATTTATATTTATATTTATATTTATATTTATATTTATATTTATATTTATATTTATATTTATATTTATATTTATATTTATATTTATATTTATATTTATATTTATATTTATATTTATATTTATATTTATATTTATATTTATATTTATATTTATATTTATATTTATATTTATATTTATATTTATATTTATATTTATATTTATATTTATATTTATATTTATATTTATATTTATATTTATATTTATATTTATATTTATATTTATATTTATATTTATATTTATATTTATATTTATATTTATATTTATATTTATATTTATATTTATATTTATATTTATATTTATATTTATATTTATATTTATATTTATATTTATATTTATATTTATATTTATATTTATATTTATATTTATATTTATATTTATATTTATATTTATATTTATATTTATATTTATATTTATATTTATATTTATATTTATATTTATATTTATATTTATATTTATATTTATATTTATATTTATATTTATATTTATATTTATATTTATATTTATATTTATATTTATATTTATATTTATATTTATATTTATATTTATATTTATATTTATATTTATATTTATATTTATATTTATATTTATATTTATATTTATATTTATATTTATATTTATATTTATATTTATATTTATATTTATATTTATATTTATATTTATATTTATATTTATATTTATATTTATATTTATATTTATATTTATATTTATATTTATATTTATATTTATATTTATATTTATATTTATATTTATATTTATATTTATATTTATATTTATATTTATATTTATATTTATATTTATATTTATATTTATATTTATATTTATATTTATATTTATATTTATATTTATATTTATATTTATATTTATATTTATATTTATATTTATATTTATATTTATATTTATATTTATATTTATATTTATATTTATATTTATATTTATATTTATATTTATATTTATATTTATATTTATATTTATATTTATATTTATATTTATATTTATATTTATATTTATATTTATATTTATATTTATATTTATATTTATATTTATATTTATATTTATATTTATATTTATATTTATATTTATATTTATATTTATATTTATATTTATATTTATATTTATATTTATATTTATATTTATATTTATATTTATATTTATATTTATATTTATATTTATATTTATATTTATATTTATATTTATATTTATATTTATATTTATATTTATATTTATATTTATATTTATATTTATATTTATATTTATATTTATATTTATATTTATATTTATATTTATATTTATATTTATATTTATATTTATATTTATATTTATATTTATATTTATATTTATATTTATATTTATATTTATATTTATATTTATATTTATATTTATATTTATATTTATATTTATATTTATATTTATATTTATATTTATATTTATATTTATATTTATATTTATATTTATATTTATATTTATATTTATATTTATATTTATATTTATATTTATATTTATATTTATATTTATATTTATATTTATATTTATATTTATATTTATATTTATATTTATATTTATATTTATATTTATATTTATATTTATATTTATATTTATATTTATATTTATATTTATATTTATATTTATATTTATATTTATATTTATATTTATATTTATATTTATATTTATATTTATATTTATATTTATATTTATATTTATATTTATATTTATATTTATATTTATATTTATATTTATATTTATATTTATATTTATATTTATATTTATATTTATATTTATATTTATATTTATATTTATATTTATATTTATATTTATATTTATATTTATATTTATATTTATATTTATATTTATATTTATATTTATATTTATATTTATATTTATATTTATATTTATATTTATATTTATATTTATATTTATATTTATATTTATATTTATATTTATATTTATATTTATATTTATATTTATATTTATATTTATATTTATATTTATATTTATATTTATATTTATATTTATATTTATATTTATATTTATATTTATATTTATATTTATATTTATATTTATATTTATATTTATATTTATATTTATATTTATATTTATATTTATATTTATATTTATATTTATATTTATATTTATATTTATATTTATATTTATATTTATATTTATATTTATATTTATATTTATATTTATATTTATATTTATATTTATATTTATATTTATATTTATATTTATATTTATATTTATATTTATATTTATATTTATATTTATATTTATATTTATATTTATATTTATATTTATATTTATATTTATATTTATATTTATATTTATATTTATATTTATATTTATATTTATATTTATATTTATATTTATATTTATATTTATATTTATATTTATATTTATATTTATATTTATATTTATATTTATATTTATATTTATATTTATATTTATATTTATATTTATATTTATATTTATATTTATATTTATATTTATATTTATATTTATATTTATATTTATATTTATATTTATATTTATATTTATATTTATATTTATATTTATATTTATATTTATATTTATATTTATATTTATATTTATATTTATATTTATATTTATATTTATATTTATATTTATATTTATATTTATATTTATATTTATATTTATATTTATATTTATATTTATATTTATATTTATATTTATATTTATATTTATATTTATATTTATATTTATATTTATATTTATATTTATATTTATATTTATATTTATATTTATATTTATATTTATATTTATATTTATATTTATATTTATATTTATATTTATATTTATATTTATATTTATATTTATATTTATATTTATATTTATATTTATATTTATATTTATATTTATATTTATATTTATATTTATATTTATATTTATATTTATATTTATATTTATATTTATATTTATATTTATATTTATATTT
This sequence comes from Dryomyza anilis, assembly GCA_951804985.1. Taxonomy (NCBI): domain Eukaryota; kingdom Metazoa; phylum Arthropoda; class Insecta; order Diptera; family Dryomyzidae; genus Dryomyza; species Dryomyza anilis. The sequence continues at coordinate 46,059,318 of OX638130.1, forward strand.
ATATTTATATTTATATTTATATTTATATTTATATTTATATTTATATTTATATTTATATTTATATTTATATTTATATTTATATTTATATTTATATTTATATTTATATTTATATTTATATTTATATTTATATTTATATTTATATTTATATTTATATTTATATTTATATTTATATTTATATTTATATTTATATTTATATTTATATTTATATTTATATTTATATTTATATTTATATTTATATTTATATTTATATTTATATTTATATTTATATTTATATTTATATTTATATTTATATTTATATTTATATTTATATTTATATTTATATTTATATTTATATTTATATTTATATTTATATTTATATTTATATTTATATTTATATTTATATTTATATTTATATTTATATTTATATTTATATTTATATTTATATTTATATTTATATTTATATTTATATTTATATTTATATTTATATTTATATTTATATTTATATTTATATTTATATTTATATTTATATTTATATTTATATTTATATTTATATTTATATTTATATTTATATTTATATTTATATTTATATTTATATTTATATTTATATTTATATTTATATTTATATTTATATTTATATTTATATTTATATTTATATTTATATTTATATTTATATTTATATTTATATTTATATTTATATTTATATTTATATTTATATTTATATTTATATTTATATTTATATTTATATTTATATTTATATTTATATTTATATTTATATTTATATTTATATTTATATTTATATTTATATTTATATTTATATTTATATTTATATTTATATTTATATTTATATTTATATTTATATTTATATTTATATTTATATTTATATTTATATTTATATTTATATTTATATTTATATTTATATTTATATTTATATTTATATTTATATTTATATTTATATTTATATTTATATTTATATTTATATTTATATTTATATTTATATTTATATTTATATTTATATTTATATTTATATTTATATTTATATTTATATTTATATTTATATTTATATTTATATTTATATTTATATTTATATTTATATTTATATTTATATTTATATTTATATTTATATTTATATTTATATTTATATTTATATTTATATTTATATTTATATTTATATTTATATTTATATTTATATTTATATTTATATTTATATTTATATTTATATTTATATTTATATTTATATTTATATTTATATTTATATTTATATTTATATTTATATTTATATTTATATTTATATTTATATTTATATTTATATTTATATTTATATTTATATTTATATTTATATTTATATTTATATTTATATTTATATTTATATTTATATTTATATTTATATTTATATTTATATTTATATTTATATTTATATTTATATTTATATTTATATTTATATTTATATTTATATTTATATTTATATTTATATTTATATTTATATTTATATTTATATTTATATTTATATTTATATTTATATTTATATTTATATTTATATTTATATTTATATTTATATTTATATTTATATTTATATTTATATTTATATTTATATTTATATTTATATTTATATTTATATTTATATTTATATTTATATTTATATTTATATTTATATTTATATTTATATTTATATTTATATTTATATTTATATTTATATTTATATTTATATTTATATTTATATTTATATTTATATTTATATTTATATTTATATTTATATTTATATTTATATTTATATTTATATTTATATTTATATTTATATTTATATTTATATTTATATTTATATTTATATTTATATTTATATTTATATTTATATTTATATTTATATTTATATTTATATTTATATTTATATTTATATTTATATTTATATTTATATTTATATTTATATTTATATTTATATTTATATTTATATTTATATTTATATTTATATTTATATTTATATTTATATTTATATTTATATTTATATTTATATTTATATTTATATTTATATTTATATTTATATTTATATTTATATTTATATTTATATTTATATTTATATTTATATTTATATTTATATTTATATTTATATTTATATTTATATTTATATTCTCTTCTACTTTTTCTGTAATCGCGATTGAGTTTTCGCAGAAATACAACAAAAAAAAAATATATATCTATATATATATAGATATATATATATATATATATATATATATATATATATATATATATATATATATATATATATATATATATATATATATATAGATATATCTATATATATATAGATATATCTATATATAGATATATCTATATATATATAGATATATCTATATATAGATATATCTATATATATATAGATATATCTATATATATATAGATATATCTATATATATATAGATATATCTATATATATATAGATATATCTATATATATATATATACGTTTGTTCCGCTTCTCCGTCTAAACGGCTGATCCGATTTTCCACATATGCAGTATGATCTGGAAGGAATAATAGGCTATATGTGGGCGGGATAGGACAAAGAGACGTGGCACCTCCCATACAACCTAAACTTTCAATACCATATAACTCGGCACTTTAACCAGCTACGAACATGAAACAAAAAACTCAAATAAAAAAAAACTTAAACACACAACATGTGCACTTAAAAGGACAAACAATAACAAAAAAACCTAAGGCTCACATATGACTTATGGGCCATAAGTGGACTGGAGTGCGTAGAAATGAGAATCTTTATTTTTATTTTATAAAGACATCTACTGTGAATATGCGACGCATTGTCAACTCAAGAGTGGCACAACCTAAAAAAGGTATCTGGTCATTGTCGGGGGAACATTGCCACAAGTTCTTTAGTTAATTTCGTTACGCTCGGGTATAGTAAATGATGAAGCAGCACATAAAAAAGAAACACAGTAGAAAAAACACACAGATAGACTTAGAAATAAAGAAAACCAGTGGGAAAGGTTAGATCACATGGGAAATTTTAAAGTTTGCGTTATTATGATAGTTAGGATTATAAAAATTATAGTCGGTCTAAGCCGACTATAAATACTCTACACATATGTGTAGTTACCATACAAATCCAGAAAATAATTAGAAACTTTCAATAGCTGATGAATTTCCATTCGGAAAACATTATTTTCATGTATTTGAGCATGATTTCGATATATATTTGACCAAAAAAGTTTACCTAAGCACGTATACATTAAAATTGATCTGTAGATGTAAATTTAATATAAGGTATTTGAATATAAATGGTCAGATCACAGGTCACAATGGACCTATCTTGCCAATTTTTTCGTAGTTATATAACTAATCTAAATTATGAGTTTTATTTATCCAACTCTTCAATTGTTTAAGTAGAAGGGATTTCAACAAACATACAGACAGACGGACAACGCTAAATCGACTCAGGAGGTCATGCTGATCAAGAATATATATACTTTTCCATTCCGGAAAAGCTTCCTTCTGGGTGTTACAAACGGCGTACCAAACTGAATATACCCTTGCACTCTTAGTGTAGGGTATAAATATGGAGTTATATCAACACGGAGATCCTACTAAACATTGATTGTGACCAGAGCCCGAAAATTAATCAAGTTATTGCTCATTAAAATAGAAAAATACCACCTAATTCAGAAGCAATTGTTTGGGCGAAATTAAATGGAGGTTGTGAGATAAGAAAGTTTGGGTTATTGAATCCAACGAAGAGCATTATAAAAGTAACATAGTTGTAGGGAGAACATTGGTTGAGGCGAAAGACAGAATTGTACCCATAAGAGTTCTCCATTTGGAAATTCGTCAAAATTAATCAAAAAAGGAACAGTGATAGTCCAGTATCAAGAGGCATCTGCAATTATAAAATGCGTGGCAAATCCATCAAATGACTATGCCACACCGCAAATAAACAAATAATCTACTCATAGGTTTATAAATGAGTGAACGAAGGATTTGGCTGCCAAAGAAAAGAGTCAAGTGCAAAAGCTAATTGATAAATATCGGAGTATATTTGCTGAAAATGGCCAAAAGGATGGCAGAACTGCCATTGTAATACATCGAATTGACACTGGTGATTCTAACCCAATTCGTCAAACATCAAGAAGGATACCACTTGCGAAAAGAGAGGAAGTATCACATTTGGTTGAAGAAATGCACAAAAATGGCGTGGTGGAACCATCTGAGAGTCCATGGAGTTCACCAGTAGTATTGGTGAAAAAGAAGGACGGTAGTACTCGGTTCTGCGTTGATGGGATTTCAACGACCATCTAAGAAATCTAGAGGAAGTATTCCCTCTAGAAAGTGCGGGTCTACAACTTAACTCGAAGAAATGGTCACTTTTCAAGAAAGAAGTAAAATATCTGGGTCATCGAGTTACCACGGAAGGAGTGCATACCGATGAGGATAAAATAGTTGCAGTCAAGGAGTGGTCCAGACCGCAAAATCCACATGACCTACGAAGTTTCTTGGGGCTATGTACATACTACAGACGATTTGTTCCAGATTTTGCCAATGTTGCTAGCAGTCTTCACGAGTTGACAAGATATAACCGATCTTTTCAATGGGGCGATGATCAAGAAAGGGCGTTTTTGAAATTAAAAGATCTGTTGTGCTCGGCAATAATTCTTGCGTATCCAATTCCAGGTGAGAAATTTATACTTGATACGGATGCAAGTGGATACGGAATAGGCGGAGTTCTCTCTCAAGGCAGGAAAAAGTGATCGCATACTACAGTAAAACATTGTCCAAGCCCGAGCGAAATTACTGTGTCACCAGAAGGGAGCTTCTTGCTGTAATTGAAAGTGTGAAAAATTTCCATAAGTATCTGTACGGACAACAGTTTCACTTGAGAACCGATCACGCAGCACTACAATGGTTACTTCAGTTCAAAGATCCGGAAGGCCAAATTGCGCGTAGGATAGAGCGATTGCAGAGCTACGATTTCTCAATCGAACATCGTAAAGGAGGAAACCATGGAAATCCAGATGCTCTGTCACGACGCCCATGCAAACTAGAATGCAGACATTGTTCAAGAGCGGAAGGAAAAGAAAACATAATTGACATTCGTTTGCTAAATGTTTTGCCCGATGAAAAATGGACTCTGGAACAAATTCAAATTGATTAAAACAGTTATCCCGACCTCACAGAAATCATGATGTTCAAGGAACAGCAAAGAAAACCATCATGGGAAGATATAGCTGCCGCAAGTGCGATAACTAAAGCTCACTGGGCACAGTGGCAGAGCTTAAAGCCACAAGATGGTTGCTTATATCGTGTATGGTAAAATGAAGATGGCACATCCGTTCGAAGTTTGATTGTTGTCCCCAAGTCAAAAATAAAAGAGATATTGGCGGAATACCACGGTGGATCTAGTGGTGGTCATTTGGGCATTAATAAAACGGTCGATAAAGTAAAGAAACGTTTTTATTGGATTGGATGCCAAGAGTCAGTCGCCGATTGGATTCGCAGTTGCCCGCAATGTGTACCAGCAAAAGGACCAATAGTCAGAACTCGCGGTAGGATGCATCAGTACAACGTGGGAGCACCATTCGAGCGTATTGCAATGGATGTCGCCGGGCCGTTTCCAATCAGTGATGCGGGTAATAAGTATGTCCTTGTCGTCATTGAGTACTTCAGCCTGTAGTGTATCCCATGCCGAATCAAGAAGCCACAACAGTTGCGGAAGCATTAGTTAACAACTGGGTAAGCCGTTTTGGAGTACCGTTGGAATTGCATTCAGATCAAGGAAGAAATTTTGAGTCTGCTGTATTTAAAGAAGTATGCAAAGTTCTCATCATACACAAAACACGAACAACGCCATTGCACCCGCAATCTGATGGCATGTTATATATTGAATTAAATTATTTTTATTTTCATATGTTTCTATTCGACAAATATTTTATTTAATTTAACAAAATATTTAATTGATCCAAATTCTACAGATTGAAATTTTTAATTGGTTTACTAATTAATTAATTAATGATTTAAAAATTCCCAATGAAAAATATAATATATATAACAACTTTAATATCAATATGACAAAAAAAAAATTAAAGTTTCTCCAATTTACATAATCTCATTATTACGAATATGGAATTCAATACTACTAAAAGTTACATCGGCTGAGTTTCAATTAAAAATTAATTAGATTGATTAACATTTTAGTTATATTTACACACTTTTTTCTGTGTGAACCAACTGAGCCACCCTCAAAATAAGTAACAGATATTATGGTGTTTAATACATTTGTAAACATATATTTTGCTTATTATCATACACACAGAAGAAAGATAGGTAAATCTAACCGAAAAAGAGGATTAAAATTGCAATGACCAAAAAAAGATGGTAAATCGAACCGACTAAAAATTGTTATAATTATAGTACGTGAAAATAGTTCGTTTACCATGAAAAATTGTTAGGCAACCATGAATAATTCGTGTACCATGAAAAATAGGTTTTTTATCATGAGAAAAAGTTTATTTACCATTAAAAATTGGTTTATCCAGATCCTTCCGAATTTAGCAAAAACGTATTGCTATTCACATAACTCATTTTATCTTACTTAACGATAAGTTTGCAACTGAATATCAACGAACGAGTTGTCTCATCGTGAAGTGACAAGATGAAAGTGATGAGATAATTGCGTGGGGAACAATCTTTTCGGTAACCGATAACCGAGCAAAATAGCAAAGTTACCATTTTATTTGGTTACGTTTACTATTTTGGTGGTAAATTTATTTGCTACAATTCTTACGACTAGTTTAACTTTTTTCATGGTTAAAAATTTCTAAATTTATTTTAACAATTTCTTGTCGATTAGATTAACCACCTGAATTGTACTTGTTGTTTGTGTTTTCAATGCAAAATAAATAAATGGTTTCGTAACAACTTTTTTCGTTTAGATTAACCTATCTTTTTTTTCTGTGTGTACGTCAAAGATATTGTCGCTGATTGTACGAGTAATATATGAAATTGTAAATAATTAGTATATTATAGATAATATTGATATCCACACACATCAAATTTAACCCAATTGTAATTGACATTGTTTAAGTTTGCTGTAAGGCTCGGAGTGTGTATTTCGATACCACTTGCGAAACCTAAAACGTTCAAAATTTTTGTATGGAAATATTCAAACAAAAAATTTAATCGTGGCAATTGAGGTCGCGGCCTAAAGTACCGAATTGGTTTGCCATAGCGTGCAAAGATCCGACATGCTATACTAATGGGTACACCGCAAAACTTCAATTCAACTAAAGTTACAAAAGTAACTGACACACAACGGTAGCGGATAACTTATCAATATAAGGAATACAAAAATTATGTGTATGGATATCTATGTCATCAGAAATTGGTTACTGATGGCATTAAAGTTAAAATGTCATAACAAAACTCGACGTTATCATTTTTTCATTTTTTTTCTTAGTCGCATCTGTGAGAGCTATATGAGGCTAAAACATGAATTTTTTCGACTATTTTTAGCTTCAAATGCGTCTCATACCTTTTTTCTTGCATTCGTGCGACTACATTACATTGAGACTCAAGTACGCCGCATACAATTAATCCCGCACTCGTGCGACTATATTGATCCTCAAGTGCGAATCATAATATTTACTTGCACGCGTGTGATCATATTGAACCTCAACTGATATCGCACGTTTCCCGCACTGTGACATCAGTCGTGTTAGAAAATACGCACGTGAGCTCCGAGTGAGTACACAGTGCGCTCATTTTGCTATTTGGGTTATTGTCGTATGTAGTTCATGATGGTAGTTTCTCATATTCGTGCTGGGCGGGTACATTTAAGTATACTTTATGATATGAAATTTATATTAAGAATTATATCTCTGTTGCCTATATTTGATACAATCTGTAATAATTTGACCTTAGTGGCTTTAGATGGAAAATAATAAAAAATAAAAAAAATAAATTCTCCCAATTTTCCCAAAGCTGTTTCTATTATTTTGGCCAAAGCTGTGTATAATATACAGGGGAGAAGTTCACTTTACCGGCCGAAACGAAAAACACTTTATTTTCGCAAAAAAATTACAATAACAAAAATGCCGCTCGGACGCCTTGAGAATTCAAATACTAGTACACCTACTTACAAGTACATATGAGTATTCAAATGGAGGGTAATTTTCACACGATTTTAAATCTGTAATTATTCCGTCAATAATTAATCTTTCAATCCTAGCAGCAGCAACTAGACTAATATTTATATGTTTTATGAACCACTTTTAGGTGTACCACACGGATAGAAAAGATTTGTTTGAATATGTTTGAATGTAATTAAAAAGTAATACGAAATTACCATACAAGTGTAATTAAATTATATTCGAAATTGAATTTATTTTTGTTCACGTGTAAACATTATTATATTGTCCAGCAGAATCTGTCACATTTACCATAAATATGTTACAATAAAAACATAAAATTTTAATTGCATTTGAATAAACTATTTCTTGGCAATTTACTTGGTTAAAATTATGTTTCCAAACACAGGAAATGCTAGTCAAATTTAAATACAACGTATGTCGCAACGCTCGTCTTAATTCGATAATTTATCGACTGACGAAGTTGGCAACGTTGTTCAGCATTTTCTACCTACGCCATCTTTTGCCATCGTTTGAACATATTGATGATTAGAAACAAACAAAAAAAAAAATGGATTTAAAAAAGTGTATTCTTGCAACATTCTTCTTGAATACGAAGTTGGCACTCGTTGAGCAGAATTTTCTATCTACGTCTCTTTTGTCGTCGTTTGAAGTATGTATAGGGTCATTTTAAACATACTGATGTTTGAAAACAAACAAAAAAAAAGAATTCAAATGTAAATAAAGGTATTTGTGCAGCTCTCTTCTTGTATACTAAGTTGACACTGGGTGATCGTTATTTTGTTGTTCGTTGAGAAAACTTGTTCGCGTCGGTAATAATTTTGTTATTTGTAAATTAAATAAATATATAAATTGTGTTATAAAAAGTACTAATAGTAACAGAGTATAATATAGTTCAGTATATAATTTCTGAAACTAATGTGAAAAAACCACAAAAAAAATATGTGTTTCGATTTTCAAACAGAATTTGGCATGTTTTTTTACAAAAGCCTCCGTGAATTCCTTCCCTACGCTATGTGATCAACTGTACCAAATATAAAGCGAGCCTGGATCGTCTGGTTTAGCGTCTGCTCGTTCAATTGTGCATTCATTGATGCTGTCACTTGTACTTGCAGTTTTATACGCATTATTTATTTATGCATTTAAAAATTTGTATATGAATTTAATTATTATAAATTCCGACTGAGCATGTTTAAAAATTGTTAATAAAAATTAATAAAAAAACAACATTTTATTTATATTTTATTTTCAGGATTTCCTTCCAAAAATATTTAAATATGTTTCTATGAAAACATACTACTTTTTGAACTGAAACAACTGATATGTTTCACTGTTAACAAATTTATATTCAGGTCGTTCAAAATCATGTTTTATTTATGTTTATGTATTTATTTTATTTGGATGTAGTAATTATTATGTTTCCATTAGAACATACTCCATTTTAAGGGATAACATTATAAAGTTTCCGGGATATTATAATGTAAGTCAGAGCTCATTACAACACTGTTCAAGTCTCAATACAACCCTGTGTACAAATGATTTATCAGTCAATTATATATTATGTTCACATAAAATTCCTAACATACATGTTAATGCCTGCAAAATTATGTTTGGGAGAGCCCTTTTTTTGCGTGCAGTGTAGAGCAATTTAAATTTTTAATTAAAAACGAACGAATAAATAATTTTTATTCTTTCCAAATAATAAATAACCGACATAGGAAAATGCTCGTATTGTGCCCGCACTGTGAGCGCACGCCTGATAAAAAAAGTCGCACGCGTGCGCGCACAGAATAGCAATCGTGTGTCCGCAATTGAGACTCAATACGCTCGCACTAGTGCTAGGCATTTGTGAGTCGCATTTGATTATCAATATAGTCGCACGAGTGCGTACAAAATTTTAAAAATCAGTAACATGAGACGCATATGCGCCTCAATATAGTCGCACAAGTGCGAATAAAATGTGTGAGGCGCATATGAGCCTCATATAGCTCGCACGAGTGTTAAAAAAAATAGTGTGCGTCGCATTTGAGACTCAATATAGTCGCACGAGTGCGAGAAAATTGTGTGAGACTCATATAGCCCGCACGCATGCTGAAATAATAGTATGCCGTATTTGTGACACAATTCATAATAATCTCATATAGCTCGCACAAGTGCGGCTGAAAGAGAATGACAAAAATAAGACATTATTTTTAATACAAAATTATTATTACAAAATTATTTAATACAAAAATAAGACATTATTTTTAATACAAAATTATTGTAAGAACATTTCAATGTCTTTAATACAACAAGATAAACTACAAAAATATTAAATATAGTATGTATCTTAGAACGTCTCACGCTTCATGAAAAGCAAATATTTACGGTTCACCTCTAATTAAACTACTCAACACGATTTTTCTTATGGACACCCCTTCATTTCTACATACATAATCCTTGGGTGTTGATTTGGTATATTTATCTCAAAAAAGTTACGTTATAAGAAATTACTTCAAGAACAATATGTACTTTTTTAATTATGAAATACGATATATAAAAATTATGTAGGAAACGCATATTTAAAAAGTAGAACAGGTATACATTTTAGTTATTTCAGTAGTTAATTTCTACTATGTTTTATATAATCTAATTCATTTTTTAAACTAAGTATGCAGCAGTAAAAATAAGTATGATTTAATTGGAACATTTTTCTCGTTTTGTGGAGTAGTGTAATTATTTTATGATGATTCCCAACATATATAGTCTCTACCGTTATCGACATAATATTTTAAAATATATTTATTTCAAATATAACTGTTCTAAGAATATGCAAATTTAATGCAGAGCACAAATTTCATTTTTAAGCCAAAAATTGCAATGTATTAATGAAAATTATTCCCTAACATGGCAATTTTTTACGATATTTCAAATGACCTAGTTGACGTATAATTAAGGGTAAGAAGATTTTTAAGAATTCACCGTTTTTTTTTTTTTGTTTTGTGACGAGATCTAATATACATACATAATAAATCGCAGTTGGCGAAGTAGGTGCTGCACGAATATTTGGATTTGCCAGATATTGTATGAGCTGATGCTGTCTTGAAAATGGTATCAGTTGTAGCGTGAGACCATGGTACATAGGAACCACATTGTGATCTAAACAGAACTATGATAAAATGCATTTCCTCGCTTATAAACTATTGTACACAGGTCCTGTAAATGCAATACTAGAAACTTAATATAAAACAACAGCTTTTAGTTGGCATTATAAAATAATTAACTAAAATAATTATTTATAAATAAATTTTATATATAATGACACCACTTATAAATTTATTTGACACATAAAGCCTTACCCAAAAATGGGTAATCTGCTAGTTAATTTAAATAAATAGGCACAACGAACAACATGAAGTTATATTTATTATTAAATATTTTTTTGTTGTTATGTTTGAAAAATCGAGGAAATTTTGACAAATCTACGTTTTCATTTGTGACATAGTACTCGCACGAATGCGAGTTTTATGATTTTTGTGTGCTCGCACTACACACTCAAGTCGTGCGCCTGATTTTATAGAAATTTTTTTTTTTTTGTTTTTAGTGCTCGCACTATGATCTCACTACGCAATCAGGTAGTGCGCCCGCCCGAATGCGAGTTTTGTGATTTGTATTCGCTCGCACACTGCTCTCATATTGAACTCATGTCGTGAGCACGCACTAATGCGACTTTTGTGATATTTTTTTGCTCGCACACAGCTCTGTGTGTTCATTTGGTTCGCATATAGCACGCACTATGTGAGCCCGCACGACATGATATTTTCTGCGACGCACGTTTGCTATCTGGTTAAATTAGTTAATTTGTTTATTAAGAATACTTTTCTAGTTTTTTATTCAAACATTTTTAAAAATAAAATTTTTGTTTAAAATTTTAATTTTGAATATATTTTTAATCACAAATAATTTATTTTGAATAAATTTTTATTCACAAATAATTTATTTAGAATAAATTTCTTTGACTAAAAAAATATTGATTTAATTGCAAATAACGAAAAAATGATTGAAAATGTGTTTTTTATTAACGATTGAAAAAGTAATAAATAAAATTTAGTTTGATTTGTTATTTGAATAAAAATGTATTTGAATAATGCCCTACACCAGACATGACAGACTCATTTGGCATCACGGGCTGCATTGTAAATTCAAATGATGAGGCGGGTACCATAAGAAAAAAAAATCGTTCGTTTTTTACATTTGGTAAAAAAATACAATTTTAAGATTATCAAATTTTCCATTGATCTTCTTTAAAAGCTTTGTAAAAAATGATGCGATTTTTGTCTGTTTGAAATAGTTGAAAAAATGTCCGAACTTCTTTGATCCTGCCAAAAATTTTGTCTGAGGTATTTACAGTGGAGTACCTATATTTCAAACACTAAAGAACATTTTATAAAACAGACACCTGACAATCATCCAAAATTGTTGCTACTTTTTATGTCGCAAAATCGTACGATATCGAATTAGATCTTGTACCAATATCAAAGGCCAAATCGTACTAAAACTGTAAAAATAGTTCAAAGCGACATATCGCAGTTTTCGAAACGATAATAAAAACGATTCTGGAATAATATTACATCAAATAGTTCAAATATATCGAGATTTATTTGAAAAGCATTGTGATATCGATGTGGAAAATGTTTAAATATCCTAAGATAAAATTTTACTCTACGAAAATTACGAAATTTTAAAAATTAGCAACAAGATTGGATTTTTGTTTGTTTTTTAAAATACCGTATATAAATTTGATATTTGAAAAGGTTTCCTTTTTATGAACAATTCATATAAATTGCAAGGACAGTGACCATTTATTAGATGTTCAGATTTAGGGCTTCTGACGAAGTTTGTTTTATTATCCTTAAAGCGAGGTTTGCATTCTACGGTCAAGGGTTTTTTCTACAAAAAGTGATTATTGATTCATTTATTGAAACTGGTCCATTGTATCTCTGGAGAAAGTGAGTTTTGAACTATAATTAGTTTTCTCTTTTTTTAATTTTATTAGTGGAACCAAAAACAATAATGTAATTTTCTTTGCAGTGTTATACGTACAAATCTATGCGCTATCATATATTTTTTATATATGCCTGCGAAATATAGTCAAGGAAAATCCAAAACTTTACAATAAATTTTAAATTTTATGAATAAAAAACAATATTACTTGATGAAAAAAAGGTAAAAATGTATTGTTATGTCATTTGTGCCAAGTCATGTATAATATTTAAAATGACAATTAGAAAAATAAATTAAGACAAATACATGACGCTGCACAAAAATGCACAACAATACATAATAATCATTTTAACGCCTGAAAATAAATATAATATTTAATATTATTTGTCCACTCGGGACACGAGCGTCTTCACTTGTTGCTGCTAGCTGGAGCTGCTTTCGACGCTGGAGGTTCGTTGCATTAACGCTGCTTTGTAGTTGTTGCTAAAGGGCACCGATGAAACAATTCAAAGCTGCTTGTCTCCTTGAGACACTTATTGTCTTTTTTGTGACAATGTAAAAGTTCAATAAAAACGCGTGGTTGATTTATGTTTAAGTTCAGACGTTATAATATTTATTTCTATGTTAATTTTAAGTTTTGAGTAATTCTACGTCGTTCAGAAGTGAACGTTGTGCTGCTGCAGATGTTAAAAGTGAAGTAAAGTGTCCATCGCACCACGAGGCAAATGTCACCTTTGACGTTTGTTCGTTCGCTCATCTATGCGAGTGTATGCGTGCGCCTGTCATGCGTTGGAGACTTTTTAGGCAGAGTTGCCAACCGCTATAATGATTCGCATTATTTTTGTATAATACGGCGTTCACATCAGATGATATTAAATTTACGTTCGCGGCGCGAACATTATTAAATATATTAATAATAAAGTTTTTGTTTTACAACCTCTTTTGATTATTTTAAGATATTGCCTTAACGTGCTCAAGGTCCAGTCGGTACAAATTTGGTGTTTTGTACCAACAAATAAAACAACAAACAATTGGCACAATGCATTGAATGGCAGATCATACAGCTGTTTCAGAGGCAGCCAAGCCCCTTCATCAGCGATCTTTCTCTGCAGATTCTACATTTCAAGTCGCTTAAGTTTTCGTTCTCCAATAAGAATTAAGTGCATTGAAGAAAGAACCAAAAAATGGATAACTTAAGCGACTTGAAATCTAGAATCTCCAGAGAAAGATCGCTGATGAAGGGGCTTGGCTGCCTCTGAAACAGCTGTACGATCTGCCACTCAATGCATTTTGCCAATTGTTTGTTGTTTTATTTTTGGGACAAAACATACAATTTGTACCGACTGGACCTTGAGCACGTTAAGACAATATCTTAAAATATATTAATAATATTTAAAAAGTGTTCGCGGGCCGAAGATAAAAGGTTGGAGAGCCGCATGAGACCCGCGTGTTTGCAATGCCTGCCCTACACCCAATAAACACAGATACGGGATGAAAAGTAAAAACTGCATGGATCACGTACTTACGGTGCACATACGCTTGTTACCCTAAAAACGGTTGACCAAACAAAAAAAAAACATTTTTCGTGCAAAATACGGGATCGTAACGTGCACGTAATTACGGCGCAGAAACGCCGTTTACCGTAAATACGGCTAAAAATACGCACAATCAATTGTGAGATTTTCTTGTTGCGGCGTGTTAAGGATGGCAAAAGATGCTAACTTATGAATGATGAAAACGGACGTTCTGTTCAACAACATGCAGATAATGCATTATTCAATAATTATAAAAACTTTACTTTACATAAAACCTTACATACGCACAGCGGATCGAAGGTGCGCATTTGGGTCGAAACAAAAATTTCATCAATTTGAATTTTTGTTGTGCAATCATAAAACACACATCCTAGGGAATAGAAAAACCATTAAATTAATGGTTTTATATGTCTTATTTCCAACAGGATATCAGTCCAAAGTAGGTTTTTTGTTTTGTTTTTTTTTAATTTTAATATTTTTTGGAATATTTTTTTTTTTATTTAATTTCAATTACTTCTTGTTAAGTTATTACATTGATATTTTCACATATTATAGCTAAAATCAAGTATTTCTTATTCACTTTAAAAAATTACTAAACATTTTCTTTTTTAAGTTTGACATTAGGTGACAAAAGTAGCAAATTATGAAAAATTTCGAAAAAAAAAACCTTTTTTTTTTCAAATAGGATGCAACTTGTGTGTCAATCGTGGCTAATGCAAAACACACCAGAATCTATAACTACAGATATTTAGCCATATGCTAGTATAAAAATTTGGACCCGGAACAACCCGGAGATTAAAAAAAAAAACGATTTTATACTTTTAATTATACCCTACAAATATGAGGTTCAGGATATATTAAGTTTGTGCAGATATGGTAACGCTCCATAGGATGCGTGGCCTTTATGGAAATGTATATATATTCTTGATCAGCATCACGACCCGATGCCGTTTAGCCATGTCAGTCTGTCTATCCGAATGTCTATCTGTTACACGGTAACTTGAGAAATTCTAGTCGGAAACCGATGAAATTTTGTTCCAATATGTTTTACCCAAAAAATGATTTTTTAGTACGGAAATGAGTCAAATCATTGAACGGACACGCCTACCTCCCATACAAGATACTTTTATATAACTCTTTAGGAACCTACAACTCGAAAAGTACTGAAGATACAAATACAAAATTTAAAACCTATAGTTAGAATTGACCTAAAATTTTTTCCAAAAATGTGCGTGATCCACCCACATTTTTTTACGTTATTTCCGGGTTTTCATAGTGAACATTTTAGTCGTATTTCACATTTTGTTAAATAATTCCTTAATTAATGAACAAAAATGTAACTGACTATGTCAGAAATAAGAGAACTAATATTTTGTTGAAAAACTATATATATATATATATATATATATATGTATATATAGTTTTTCAATATATATATATATATATATATATGGATATATATATATATATATATATATATATATATATATATATATATATATATATATATATATATATATATATATATATATATATATATATATATATATATATATATATATATATATGGATATATATATATATATTTCGTATCAATAAATCAGTCAAGTCTGCCTTTCACTTACATGTAGGGTATTAATGGAACCAGTTTAAAACAAAAAGTATATATGTTCCCTGAAGTATTTAGTTTTGAAAACAATTTTTCTTTTTTCAAAATCTTTTTTAATTTAAAAGTTACATACAGAAAACATCGATTCGCGCCTTTTCCATACACTCAGGCCAATGTGATACGGCACGTATACAGGACGAACAAGTTAATCAATATAACGTACAAGCTGTAACTAACCTTTTCGGCCTATGCCGAGGTATCACTCACAGTGTCCATGGTTCGCGGCAAAATTTTATATTCGCAGGTCAACAACAACACTTTATGTTTTCTTTTTCAAGTAATTCATTGATTTATAATATTAATTAAATGTAAATCTTAACAATTCCTAGTTTTAATAAAATACCGAGTTCCGGAATTTATACCCCTTTTTACGAGTACGTGAAATCTGGTTGACCACTCATCGTTCGGTGGTCGTGGACAAACGTCGTCGTTGACGTCACCGTTTCTGCTATCGGACGTCGTCCCGATTCTGCTGCTACTACGGCGGCCGTGGTCTAAACGACTCTGCGTCTGTTCTGCCGTGGCCTGGTCGAACATAGTTCTCACCTCAATGACTCTGTGCTAATTCTAACTGTGCGACAGCGATCGTAGTCCTGACAGTGGCGCATATATCCTGTCGTAGTCCTGACTTCACCAACCCTATGCTACTACTGCTTCTGCGACAGCGATCGGACATAGTCCAGACAGCGGCGCACCTATCCTGCCGTAGTTCGGTCGGACGTAGTCCTGACTTCACTAGCCCTATGCTACTACTACTTTTGTGAAAGCAATCAGACGTAGTACTGACAGCGGCACAGCTACTTCTCTACTAAAACTTAAATACTCAAAATATTACTTACATTGAGTTATATCTACCGCCTATTTTTATTTATGTTAAATTGTTATAATCGTAGACTTAAAATATTATTTAACATTATTTAAATTAAATGAAATATTTAATTAATTTGAAAAATAATTTTGCTTAGTGACTTCAATAATATAAAAATATAGAATAATCAATTTTAATTTATGATAATTAGAAGCTGAGCAAGGATGTATGACGAAAATGACCACAATTATTTTATGAATAAAAAACAATATTACTTGATGAAAAAAAGGTAAAAATGTATTGTTATGCCATTTGTGCCAAGTCATGTATAATATTTAAAATGACAATTAGAAAAATAAATTAAGACAAATACATGACGCTGCACAAAAATGCACAACAATACATAATAATCATTTTAACGCCTGAAAATAAATATAATATTTAATATTATTTGTCCACTCGGGACACGAGCGTCTTCACTTGTTGCTGCTAGCTGGAGCTGCTTTCGACGCTGGAGGTTCGTTGCATTAACGCTGCTTTGTAGTTGTTGTTGCTAAAGGGCACCGATGAAACAATTCAAAGCTGCTTGTCTCCTTGAGACACTTATTGTCTTTTTTGTGACAATGTAAAAGTTCAATAAAAACGCGTGGTTGATTTATGTTTAAGTTCAGACGTTATAATATTTATTTCTATGTTAATTTTAAGTTTTGAGTAATTCTACGTCGTTCAGAAGTGAACGTTGTGCTGCTGCAGATGTTAAAAGTGAAGTAAAGTGTCCATCGCACCACGAGGCAAATGTCACCTTTGACGTTTGTTCGTTCGCTCATCTATGCGAGTGTATGCGTGCGCCTGTCATGCGTTGGAGACTTTTTAGGCAGAGTTGCCAACCGCTATAATGATTCGCATTATTTTTGTATAATACGGCGTTCACATCAGATGATATTAAATTTACGTTCGCGGCGCGAACATTATTAAATATATTAATAATAAAGTTTTTGTTTTACAACCTCTTTTGATTATTTTAAGATATTGCCTTAACGTGCTCAAGGTCCAGTCGGTACAAATTTGGTGTTTTGTACCAACAAATAAAACAACAAACAATTGGCACAATGCATTGAATGGCAGATCATACAGCTGTTTCAGAGGCAGCCAAGCCCCTTCATCAGCGATCTTTCTCTGCAGATTCTACATTTCAAGTCGCTTAAGTTTTCGTTCTCCAATAAGAATTAAGTGCATTGAAGAAAGAACCAAAAAAAGGATAACTTAAGCGACTTGAAATCTAGAATCTCCAGAGAAAGATCGCTGATGAAGGGGCTTGGCTGCCTCTGAAACAGCTGTACGATCTGCCACTCAATGCATTTTGCCAATTGTTTGTTGTTTTATTTTTGGTACAAAACATACAATTTGTACCGACTGGACCTTGAGCACGTTAAGACAATATCTTAAAATATATTAATAATATTTAAAAAGTGTTCGCGGGCCGAAGATAAAAGGTTGGAGAGCCGCATGAGACCCGCGTGTTTGCAATGCCTGCCCTACACCCAATAAACACAGATACGGGATGAAAAGTAAAAACTGCATGGATCACGTACTTACGATGCACATACGCTTGTTACCCTAAAAACGGTTGACCAAACAAAAAAAAAACATTTTTCGGGATCGTAACGTGCACGTAATTACGGCGCAGAAACGCCGTTTACCGTAAATACGGCTAAAAATACGCACAATCAATTGTGAAATTTTCTTGTTGCGGCGTGTTAAGGATGGCAAAAGATGCTAACTTATGAATGATGAAAACGGACGTTCTGTTAAACAACATGCAGATAATGCATTATTCAATAATTATAAAAACTTTACTTTACATAAAACCTTACATACGCACAGCGGATCGAAGGTGCGCATTTGGGTCGAAACAAAAATTTCATCAATTTGAATTTTTGTTGTGCAATCATAAAACACACATCCTAGGGAATAGAAAAACCATTAAATTAATGGTTTTATATGTCTTATTTCCAACAGGATATCAGTCCAAAGTAGGTTTTTTGTTTTGTTTTTTTTAAATTTTAATATTTTTTTGGAATATTTTTTTTTTATTTAATTTCAATTACTTCTTGTTAAGTTATTACATTGATATTTTCACATATTATAGCTAAAATCAAGTATTTCTTATTCACTTTAAAAAATTACTAAACATTTTCTTTTTTAAGTTTGACATTATATATATATATATAATGAGCGGAGCGGATCTTTGATTCCCACGAACGTTTAAGTTTTACTAAAACTGGCGAAATGAAACCTATGACCACGTATGGTCCGTCGATTTTGGGTGCAAGTTTGGCTGACAGTTATTATCAGCTGCTTTTGACAACAGGTGTTGTCGGACCAACACCTGTTGGCTGATAGACGGTCGCCAAGGACGTCGGCGCAGGTTATAGTGACGAGCTTGATTCTGGGAAGCTGAATATCTCCTTCAGCTGATTAGCGCATTCATCCGCTTCTCGAGGTTACGTTCCAGTTCCCATAGTCACATTATCATAAGGTAGGCGAGGCTCACGACCCTGGGTAAGATACGCTGGGCTGTAGTAGTTTCTGATGTACTTGTGTTGATGGTTAACGAAATTTCTGGGATAGATTCGACCCATTCTGTCTGCTGGTTTCAATAATTGCGCAAACATCGTCTTCACGGTCCTATTTGACCTCTCAGTAGGGTTCTCTGCGGTGTGGATGCCAATACTCACGAAATATCGCTTGACTATCCGATCCATTTGTCCCATTGTCGGTAATGATGATTTTGGGTACCCCGTACCTTGCAAGAAGTCGCTCACGGAAAGCTTTAATCAAACCTTCGGCAAAGGCTTTACGAAGAGGTACGGTCCACTTTGAAAATCGATCGAATAAACCGAGAAGCAAGGCAGTCTTCTCGGTAGGTGAATAATTCTTTTCCGCTTTATTTAGATGCCGGTTGGCATATGCGATGACTCTTTCAGAGCCCTCGAGCTCTTGTGTAAGTACAGCACCGATACCATAGTCACTGACGTCGGTCTGTAAGGTAAATGTCTGGGAAAAGTCCGGGAATGCCAGGACTACGGCCTCGGTCAACTTCTGGTGTAGCTGGTCGAATGATTTTTGATGTGCTTCAGCCCACTTCCAATGTTTTCCCTTTTTTAAAAGGGCTGTCAGTGGCTGAGATATTCGAGCGAAGTCAGGTACAAAACGGCGATACCACGATGCAACGCCGAGAAACTGTCATACTCCTCGTACGTTGGTAGGGGCTTTCAGATCGCGTATAGCGGCGACATTATCGGAGTCGATGTGGATCCCATCTCCACTGACGACGCACGTTGGGAAAAAATGATCAAATACGCGCACATGGCTGTTTTTTTTAATTTCACGTATATACTAATAAGGATAGATATTTGTATATTTGGATATACTTAAAGATAATTCTTTGGGGAATCGAGTGGCATACTTGATTTTTTTTGCAGTAGTATCCTACACCGATACACTACATTTACAAAGAAACTTTGTTGAATATTTTGTAAAATATTTCTGATGCGTATAAATTAATATATAAACATATATTTTTGATCAATATAACCTTGGTTAATTTGTGTATATATTCCATACATTATCCATGATTTAAGACGGTTAAACCATCAACGAACTCAACACTCTATTAAGTATTAAAAAAATCCTAATTTTTTAAAGTAACGTTATAAAGTAAACAAGTACCGTTATAATTAGGGCTGTGCGATGAATTGTTTTACAATAAATTCTGATTAATCGCAATCACAATTAATAAATTATTCGATTAATCGTATCGTTTAATTAACCGAAAATAAGATTAATCGGTTAATTAAAACAATTAAGTTCAATTAATCAAAATACGTTTTATTTGAGAACATAGAAAATGATGTTTAAAAAGATATACAAAACAAGGTCGTGCCCGACTATTGAATACCCTACACCTTTGGTATACCTTAATATTAAAGTTCTTAATTATGCTGAACCGCATAACCCTCAGAATATTATTCACATATCAGAAATGTACATTAGGGCGGATCGAAATTTTTTTCCAAAGTTGTAATAGGGCTTAAAAGTTGTATTGTGCTGCTAAAGTTTACCACATAAAATTTGAGTCGAAAAAATAATGTCCTGTGTTCGCACATTGCAGATGAAGTTAAAAAAAAACACTTTAAATCCACAAATTTATTTTTTTACCATCTACATTAAGTTTTTTTTGGATCATAATAGATTCAAAAATTGGAGATTGTATCTATTAATATCCTCCTACAATTTCATCAATTTTGAATAAAATCTAATGCTCGCGCATCGTCCTTGGTTAAAAAAAGTAGAAAAAATCGACATATTCTTTGGTTTTTCGTTCTAAAATCGGCATGGGTGGTTATTTTGACATGTAATTTTTTTTATAAATATTTTTAGGAGTGCTGAATGCAAATTTTTAACGGTCAATTTCTATCTTGTATAGTTTTTGAAAAAAAAAATTAAAAAGTCTGGAGCTTTGCCCATTATAAAATTATACTATTACATCAAATTGTTTGAGATTTGTTTGGCGTTATTGGGTTTATAAGTATTATAATGGTTCTAGAATTGACCACAAACAATTTCAGAAAAAAAAAATCAAAAAGAACATCAAAGTAAATTACGATTTTTAGGGTGTTTTCCACTTCAAGGACTATGCGCAGCCACAAGATTTATTTTAAAAATAATTAAATTTTGAGATGGCGTTTAATTCAATTTCAAATATAATTCAAATATAATTGTTGGAGCTTATTCTGATCCAAACATTTTTTTTTACCCTAAACATAAATTTATATTTCTTTAAGGAATTTTTTACATATCAAAATAACACACATGCCGATTTTAGAACGGTTTAACCAAAGAAAATGTCGATTTTATTGTACTTTTTCAACATCAAGGAGACGATGCGCGAGCATAAGATTTTTAAGAGGCCATTAATAGATACAGTCTCTAATTTTTTGAGTCTATTACGCACCAAAAAAAAACTTTATGTCGATGGTAAAAAAATAAAAATATGGATTTAAAGTGTTTTTTAACTTTATCTGCAATGCGCGTCCTATGTTCGCGCATTGCAGATAATAATATTTTTCGACTCAAATTTTTTGTGGTAAACATTAGTAGCATAATGTAACTTTGAAGCCCTATTACATTTTGAAATAAAAATAAAAGTTTGGTTTCGATCCGCTCTAATGTACATCTTATATAATTTAAAAAATTGATATAAAAGTATAAAATAACTTATAAAAAAATTTGAAAAATAAAAGTAGAAAAATAAAAGTGTAAGGCAAATATTTCATAGATTTTATTTTAATAATGTACTGTTAAAATTTTCAATATGACAACCCGGGAAATAATGTAAACAAAAATGTGGGCGGATCACGCTCATTTTTGAACCACATATTAAAGCAGATCGTTTTCGGCAAATGAATTTATTTTGCAACGCGCTAATACTTTGTTCTCAAAAATTGGACATGTTTGTTGTAAAAAAAAGTTTATTATAAAAGCAGTTTTTATTTATTTTGCACGAAAATTCGTTTTCCCTCAATATATATCAAAATAATTTTGCAAACAAAAATATATATAAATGTGTTAATTTAAAACATTCATGTAGGAATGATTCCCACGACGCACACTGGGCAGATTCGAAATTCTTTAATGTTGTACAATTGTGATACTCTAAAAAATATTTGTTTTTGTTGATATTCATAATTTTGAAGGTCAATAAAGTTGCAAATAGAATATTTGTGATGTATCGAAAGAATCGAACGTAGTATTTGATTCTGGTAAACATATTTTTTTTAATTTGATTTAAATTTGATTTAAATTGTGTAATAGTATAATTTTATAATGGGCAAAGCTCCAGACTTTTTAATTTTTTTTTTCAAAAACTATACAAGATAGAAATTGACCGTTAACAAATTTGCATTCAGCACTCCTAAAAATATTTATAAAAAAAATTACATGTCAAAATAACCACCCATGCCGATTTTAGAACGAAAAACCAAAGAAAATGTCGATTTTTTCTACTTTTTTTAACCAAGGACGATGCGCGAGCATTAGATTTTATTCAAAATTGATGAAATTGTAGGAGGATATTAATAGATACAATCTCCAATTTTTGAATCTATTATGATCCAAAAAAAACTTAATGTAGATGGTTAAAAAATAAAATTGTGGATTTAAAGTGTTTTTTTTTAACTTCATCTGCAATGTGCGAACACAGGACATTATTTTTTCGACTCAAATTTTATGTGGTAAACTTTAGCAGCACAATACAACTTTTAAGCCCTATTACAACTTTGGAAAAAAATTTCGATCCGCCCTGTTTTCAACGTTTTGTGTGCATGTTTCTCCGTCCGTCTTACACCACTCCCACATACATCACCAAAAAATATTTGTCTGTCCTATACTCATTTTAGTGTAGTTTAAAATGTCCACATTTTATATATATTATTTTAAATATTTCAGATATGTCAAAATCTTTGTGATGTTTGGTTACTTATAAATAGTAGATTTAAGATGTTAATGGATTATTGTTAGTATACAATGCCTAAAGCTACATGTTATGTTTATATTTTAAATATTGGTAATATTTTAAGTGGTAATGCATTCTAGTTTGTAATGCTACAACCTAAAATTCCCTTACTTACATTTTTGAAATGTTAAAAAGTCTGAAGGCAAATAAATATCGCGTCAAATTATTAAAATCTACTGTTAGTAGGTCAGGAGTTATAGCATTTATAAACATTTGGTTATATGGGACGTGCCACGGCCCTTTATCCAATCCATCCATAGTGGCTATATAAGCGAATTGTCATTATTAAAATACAATTCAAAACTTATGCATTCTCATACAAAACGCAAATTTCTATAGTCCCGATTTTCCGGCTTTTCCTTGTGAGTTTTCCGAATTCCCAGCATTGAGACAATTAAAACAAAAAAAGAATAATCCAAATCAGTCGATCCGTTCTCATGTTTGGCGAGACTAACGCACGGCAATTAATTTTTATATACATAAGCAGATAGATATTTATATAAATTTTATTATGTTTTTACATAAAAATAAAAAATAGTTATAATTTTGTTGCGTGTTTGGCTTTTTTTGTGGAACCGGAACTGGAACAATAACTGGGAACCGGAACTGGAACCATGACTGGAAACCGGAATTGGAACCATTACTGGGAACTGAAACTGAAAACGAAATAAAAAAATATTTAAGAACCGGATCAGGTACCGGAACCATTTTTTTATTGAACCGGAACTGGAACCGCAGATAATAGAATTTCAGTTCTTAGCCCTGATTCTAACATTGCATTTTAAATTTTATAATAATATCTCAAGTTATATACGAATTATTGGTTCCTAAAGAGTTATATATTAGTGACTATTATGGGGGGTGGGTGTGTCCGTTTATCGATTTTTTTTTTTTTTTTTTAATTTTTAATTTAATTTATTTATTTAATTATTATATCCTAGTACAACAAGATATATATATATCTTAATATTACTGTACTGGCAACATGATCGTATATATTACATTAAAAATAGATAATTATTTAGTTAACAATAGTAATTATGAAAAAAAAAAATTAAGTTTAATTATAACTAACAATTATTATTAAAACTAACAATGTTATGCATTGGATCATTTTACTCCTGACCAGCAGAAGTTAAAAAGTTACATGTCGGCAAAGGTTACATAAAAAATTAAGGCCTAAATACTTAAAATAAGTTAAAAAATTAAATTATTGCAACAAAGAAAAGTAATCGGATATTTTATTTTTAAATTGCACTGCGTTGTTTATGTTTTTAACATTGGTAGGTAGACTGTTCCAAAGTCGAATAGAGTAGATACAAAATTGACGTTCAGATGTTAAAATAGTATGTCTAATTGGTATAAGATTTTTTGATCGATTAGAGCGAGAAAAAGTGAATCTATTATACAAGTAATGAGGTTCTCTTGTCTGTATAACTTTATGTAAAAATATAAGTGTTCTGAATTTTAATATATTTTCAAAGGTCATGTTATAGATCTGTTTTGCAAACTGTGAGACATGATCACGTCGCTTTAAGCCAAAAACATATCTAACGATATTGTTGAAAAGTACATTTAGTTTAAGTTTATGATAAGAATCACAGTTTGAGAAGATTTCACATCCGTATAGTAAAGTAGGAATTAAAAAAGTTTTTATACTTTACCAATAGTGCTGATGATATGATTATTCCATGATAAAGATCTATTAAATATTATGCCAAGATTTTTTGCTGTGTCAACAAATTCAATTTCGGAGTTATTAAGTTTTAGCTTTGGAATACATGAGGTTGAAATATGTTTTTTCGAAATAACTATACATTTAGATTTATTTGGTTTGAGACATAAACCATTTTTCTTTGCCCAGTCGTTTACAAATTCCAGATTTTTAGAATTGACCACAAACAATTTCAGAAAAAAAAAATCAAAAAGAACATCAAAGTAAATTACGATTTTTAGGGTGTTTTCCACTTCAAGGACTATGCGCAGCCACAAGATTTATTTTAAAAATAATTAAATTTTGAGATGGCGTTAATAGATTCAAATATAATTGTTGGAGCTTATTCTGATCCAAACAATTTTTTTTACCCTAAACATAAATTTATATTTCTTTAAGGAATTTTTTACATATCAAAATAACACACATGCCGATTTTAGAACGGTTTAACCAAAGAAAATGTCGATTTTATTGTACTTTTTCAACATCAAGGAGACGATGCGCGAGCATAAGATTTTTAGGAGGCCATTAATAGATACAGTCTCTAATTTTTTGAGTCTATTACGCACCAAAAAAAAACTTTATGTCGATGGTAAAAAAATAAAAATATGGATTTAAAGTGTTTTTTAACTTTATCTGCAATGCGCGTCCTATGTTCGCGCATTGCAGATAATAATATTTTTCGACTAAAATTTTTTGTGGTAAACATTAGTAGCATAATGTAACTTTGAAGCCCTATTACATTTTGAAATAAAAATAAAAGTTTGGTTTCGATCCGCTCTAATGTACATCTTATATAATTTAAAAAATTGATATAAAAGTATAAAATAACTTATAAAAAAATTTGAAAAATAAAAGTAGAAAAATAAAAGTGTAAGGCAAATATTTCATAGATTTTATTTTAATAATGTACTGTTAAAATTTTCAATATGACAACCCGGGAAATAATGTAAACAAAAATGTGGGCGGATCACGCTCATTTTTGAACCACATATTAAAGCAGATCGTTTTCGGCAAATGAATTTATTTTGCAACGCGCTAATACTTTGTTCTCAAAAATTGGACATGTTTGTTGTAAAAAAAAGTTTATTATAAAAGCAGTTTTTATTTATTTTGCACGAAAATTCGTTTTCCCTCAATATATATCAAAATAATTTTGCAAACAAAAATATATATAAATGTGTTAATTTAAAACATTCATGTAGGAATGATTCCCACGACGCACACTGGGCAGATTCGAAATTCTTTAATGTTGTACAATTGTGATACTCTAAAAAATATTTGTTTTTGTTGATATTCATAATTTTGAAGGTCAATAAAGTTGCAAATAGAATATTTGTGATGTATCGAAAGAATCGAACGTAGTATTTGATTCTGGTAAACATATTTTTTTTAATTTGATTTAAATTTGATTTAAATTGTGTAATAGTATAATTTTATAATGGGCAAAGCTCCAGACTTTTTAATTTTTTTTTTCAAAAACTATACAAGATAGAAATTGACCGTTAACAAATTTGCATTCAGCACTCCTAAAAATATTTATAAAAAAAATTACATGTCAAAATAACCACCCATGCCGATTTTAGAACGAAAAACCAAAGAAAATGTCGATTTTTTCTACTTTTTTTAACCAAGGACGATGCGCGAGCATTAGATTTTATTCAAAATTGATGAAATTGTAGGAGGATATTAATAGATACAATCTCCAATTTTTGAATCTATTATGATCCAAAAAAAACTTAATGTAGATGGTTAAAAAATAAAATTGTGGATTTAAAGTGTTTTTTTTTTAACTTCATCTGCAATGTGCGAACACAGGACATTATTTTTTCGACTCAAATTTTATGTGGTAAACTTTAGCAGCACAATACAACTTTTAAGCCCTATTACAACTTTGGAAAAAAATTTCGATCCGCCCTGTTTTCAACGTTTTGTGTGCATGTTTCTCCGTCCGTCTTACACCACTCCCACATACATCACCAAAAAATATTTGTCTGTCCTATACTCATTTTAGTGTAGTTTAAAATGTCCACATTTTATATATATTATTTTAAATATTTCAGATATGTCAAAATCTTTGTGATGTTTGGTTACTTATAAATAGTAGATTTAAGATGTTAATGGATTATTGTTAGTATACAATGCCTAAAGCTACATGTTATGTTTATATTTTAAATATTGGTAATATTTTAAGTGGTAATGCATTCTAGTTTGTAATGCTACAACCTAAAATGCCCTTACTTACATTTTTGAAATGTTAAAAAGTCTGAAGGCAAATAAATATCGCGTCAAATTATTAAAATCTACTCTTAGTAGGTCAGGAGTTATAGCATTTATAAACATTTGGTTATATGGGACGTGCCACGGCCCTTTATCCAATCCATCCATAGTGGCTATATAAGCGAATTGTCATTATTAAAATACAATTCAAATTGGTGGTGCACTTATGCATTCTCATACAAAACGCAAATTTCTATAGTCCCGATTTTCCGGCTTTTCCTTGTGAGTTTTCCGAATTCCCAGCATTGAGACAATTAAAACAAAAAAAGAATAATCCAAATCAGTCGATCCGTTCTCATGTTTGGCGAGACTAACGCACGGCAATTAATTTTTATATACATAAGCAGATAGATATTTATATAAATTTTATTATGTTTTTACATAAAAATAAAAAATAGTTATAATTTTGTTGCGTGTTTGGCTTTTTTTGTGGAACCGGAACTGGAACAATAACTGGGAACCGGAACTGGAACCATGACTGGAAACCGGAATTGGAACCATTACTGGGAACTGAAACTGAAAACGAAATAAAACCAGTTGGGAAGGTTAGATCACATGGCAAATTTTAAAGTAGGTGTAATTATGATAGTTAGGATTATCAAAATTATAGTCGGTCTAAGCCGACTATGAATACCCTACACATATGTGTGGTTACCATTCAAAGTGATATATAGGTCACCAGGGTATACGAATCCTGAAAAAAACTACAAACATTCAATCGCTGAAGAATTTCCATTCATTTGATACCCATATTTACAAATGGGTAGGTGTACCGAATTTCGATTTTTTTTTTGTGAACCACAAGTCTTTTCGCCGGAAAACATTATTATCATGTATTTGAGCATGATATCAATATATATTTGACCAAAAAAGTTTACCTAAGCACGTATACATAAAAATTGATCTTTATATGTACATTTTATATGAGGTATTTGAACATAAGTGGTCGGATCATAGGTCACAATGGACCGATCTCTCTTCGCACATACAGCGTAGGTATATTAGTAATCTAAGTTATAAGTTTCATTTATCTAGCTCTTCAATTTTAAAAGCCTTAGGGATTTCAACAGACAGACAGACAGACGGACAGACAGACGGACAGACAGACAGACGGACAGACGGACATCGCTAAATCGACTCAGGAGGTCATGCTGATCAAGAATATATATACTTTTCCATACCGGAGATGCTTTCTTCTGGGTGTTACAAACGGCGTACCAAACTGAATATACCCTTTCACTCTTAGTGTAGGGTATAAAAATATTTAACAACCGGATCAGGTACCGGAACCATTTTTTTATTGAACCGGAACTGGAATCGCAGATAATAGAATTTCAGTTCTTAGCCCTGATTCTAACATTGCATTTTAAATTTTATAATAATATCTCAAGTTATTTACGAATTATTGGTTCCTAAAGAGTTATATATTAGTGACTTGTATGGGGGGTGGGTGTGTCCGTTTATCGATTTTTTTTTTTTTATAATTTTTAATTTAATTTATTTATTTAATTATTATATCCTAGTACAACAAGATATATATATATCTTAATATTACTGTACTGGCAACATGATCGTATATATTACATTAAAAATAGATAATTATTTAGTTAACAATAGTAATTATGAAAAAAAAAAATTAAGTTTAATTATAACTAACAATTATTATTAAAACTAACAATGTTATGCATTGGATCATTTTACTCCTGACCAGCAGAAGTTAAAAAGTTACATGTCGGCAAAGGTTACATAAAAAATTAAGGCCTAAATACTTAAAATAAGTTAAAAAATTAAATTATTGCAACAAAGAAAAGTAATCGGATATTTTATTTTTAAATTGCACTGCGTTGTTTATGTTTTTAACATTGGTAGGTAGACTGTTCCAAAGACGAATAGAGTAGATACAAAATTGACGTTCAGATGTTAAAATAGTATGTCTAATTGGTATAAGATTTTTTGATCGATTAGAGCGAGAAAAAGTGAATCTATTATACAAGTAATGAGGTTCTCTTGTCTGTATAACTTTATGTAAAAATATAAGTGTTCTGAATTTTAATATATTTTCAAAGGTCATGTTATAGATCTGTTTTGCAAACTGTGAGACATGATCACGTCGCTTTAAGCCAAAAACATATCTAACGATATTGTTGAAAAGTACATTTAGTTTAAGTTTATGATAAGAATCACAGTTTGAGAAGATTTCACATCCGTATAGTAAAGTAGGAATTAAAAAAGTTTTTATACTTTACCAATAGTGCTGATGATATGATTATTCCATGATAAAGATCTATTAAATATTATGCCAAGATTTTTTGCTGTGTCAACAAATTCAATTTCGGAGTTATTAAGTTTTAGCTTTGGAATACATGAGGTTGAAATATGTTTTTTCGAAATAACTATACATTTAGATTTATTTGGTTTGAGACATAAACCATTTTTCTTTGCCCAGTCGTTTACAAATTCCAGATTTTTAGAATTGACCACAAACAATTTCAGAAAAAAAAAATCAAAAAGAACATCAAAGTAAATTACGATTTTTAGGGTGTTTTCCACTTCAAGGACTATGCGCAGCCACAAGATTTATTTTAAAAATAATTAAATTTTGAGATGGCGTTAATAGATTCAAATATAATTGTTGGAGCTTATTCTGATCCAAACAATTTTTTTTACCCTAAACATAAATTTATATTTCTTTAAGGAATTTTTTACATATCAAAATAACACACATGCCGATTTTAGAACGGTTTAACCAAAGAAAATGTCGATTTTATTGTACTTTTTCAACATCAAGGAGACGATGCGCGAGCATAAGATTTTTAGGAGGCCATTAATAGATACAGTCTCTAATTTTTTGAGTCTATTACGCACCAAAAAAAAAACTTTATGTCGATGGGTAAAAAATAAAAATATGGATTTAAAGTGTTTTTTAACTTTATCTGCAATGCGCGTCCTATGTTCGCGCATTGCAGATAATAATATTTTTCGACTCAAATTTTTTGTGGTAAACATTAGTAGCATAATGTAACTTTGAAGCCCTATTACATTTTGAAATAAAAATAAAAGTTTGGTTTCGATCCGCTCTAATGTACATCTTATATAATTTAAAAAATTGATATAAAAGTATAAAATAACTTATAAAAAAATTTGAAAAATAAAAGTAGAAAAATAAAAGTGTAAGGCAAATATTTCATAGATTTTATTTTAATAATGTACTGCTAAAATTTTCAATATGACAACCCGGGAAATAATGTAAACAAAAATGTGGGCGAATCACGCTCATTTTTGAACCACATATTAAAGCAGATCGTTTTCGGCAAATGAATTTATTTTGCAACGCGCTAATACTTTGTTCTCAAAAATTGGACATGTTTGTTGTAAAAAAAAGTTTATTATAAAAGCAGTTTTTATTTATTTTGCACGAAAATTCGTTTTCCCTCAATATATGTCAAAATAATTTTGCAAACAAAAATATATATAAATGTGTTAATTTAAAACATTCATGTAGGAATGATTCCCACGACGCACACTGGGCAGATTCGAAATTCTTTAATGTTGTACAATTGTGATACTCTAAAAAATATTTGTTTTTGTTGATATTCATAATTTTGAAGGTCAATAAAGTTGCAAATAGAATATTTGTGATGTATCGAAAGAATCGAACGTAGTATTTGATTCTGGTAAACATATTTTTTTTAATTTGATTTAAATTTGATTTAAATTGTGTAATAGTATAATTTTATAATGGGCAAAGCTCCAGACTTTTTAATTTTTTTTTTCAAAAACTATACAAGATAGAAATTGACCGTTAACAAATTTGCATTCAGCACTCCTAAAAATATTTATAAAAAAAATTACATGTCAAAATAACCACCCATGCCGATTTTAGAACGAAAAACCAAAGAAAACGTCGATTTTTTCTACTTTTTTTAACCAAGGACGATGCGCGAGCATTAGATTTTATTCAAAATTGATGAAATTGTAGGAGGATATTAATAGATACAATCTCCAATTTTTGAATCTATTATGATCCAAAAAAAACTTAATGTAGATGGTTAAAAAATAAAATTGTGGATTTAAAGTGTTTTTTTTTTAACTTCATCTGCAATGTGCGAACACAGGACATTATTTTTTCGACTCAAATTTTATGTGGTAAACTTTAGCAGCACAATACAACTTTTAAGCCCTATTACAACTTTGGAAAAAAATTTCGATCCGCCCTGTTTTCAACGTTTTGTGTGCATGTTTCTCCGTCCGTCTTACACCACTCCCACATACATCACCAAAAAATATTTGTCTGTCCTATACTCATTTTAGTGTAGTTTAAAATGTCCACATTTTATATATATTATTTTAAATATTTCAGATATGTCAAAATCTTTGTAATGTTTGGTTACTTATAAATAGTAGATTTAAGATGTTAATGGATTATTGTTAGTATACAATGCCTAAAGCTACATGTTATGTTTATATTTTAAATATTGGTAATATTTTAAGTGGTAATGCATTCTAGTTTGTAATGCTACAACCTAAAATGCCCTTACTTACATTTTTGAAATGTTAAAAAGTCTGAAGGCAAATAAATATCGCGTCAAATTATTAAAATCTACTCTTAGTAGGTCAGGAGTTATAGCATTTAGAAACATTTGGTTATATGGGACGTGCCACGGCCCTTTATCCAATCCATCCATAGTGGCTATATAAGCGAATTGTCATTATTAAAATACAATTCAAATTGGTGGTGCACTTATGCATTCTCATACAAAACGCAAATTTCTATAGTCCCGATTTTCCGGCTTTTCCTTGTGAGTTTTCCGAATTCCCAGCATTGAGACAATTAAAACAAAAAAAGAATAATCCAAATCAGTCGATCCGTTCTCATGTTTGGCGAGACTAACGCACGGCAATTAATTTTTATATACATAAGCAGATAGATATTTATATAAATTTTATTATGTTTTTACATAAAAATAAAAAATAGTTATAATTTTGTTGCGTGTTTGGCTTTTTTTGTGGAACCGGAACTGGAACAATAACTGGGAACCGGAACTGGAACCATGACTGGAAACCGGAATTGGAACCATTACTGGGAACTGAAACTGAAAACGAAATAAAACCAGTTGGGAAGGTTAGATCACATGGCAAATTTTAAAGTAGGTGTAATTATGATAGTTAGGATTATCAAAATTATAGTCGGTCTAAGCCGACTATGAATACCCTACACATATGTGTGGTTACCATTCAAAGTGATATATAGGTCACCAGGGTATACGAATCCTGAAAAAAACTACAAACATTCAATCGCTGAAGAATTTCCATTCATTTGATACCCATATTTACAAATGGGTAGGTGTACCGAATTTCGATTTTTTTTTTGTGAACCACAAGTCTTTTCGCCGGAAAACATTATTATCATGTATTTGAGCATGATATCAATATATATTTGACCAAAAAAGTTTACCTAAGCACGTATACATAAAAATTGATCTTTATATGTACATTTTATATGAGGTATTTGAACATAAGTGGTCGGATCATAGGTCACAATGGACCGATCTCTCTTCGCACATACAGCGTAGGTATATTAGTAATCTAAGTTATAAGTTTCATTTATCTAGCTCTTCAATTTTAAAAGCCTTAGGGATTTCAACAGACAGACAGACAGACGGACAGACAGACGGACAGACAGACAGACGGACAGACGGACATCGCTAAATCGACTCAGGAGGTCATGCTGATCAAGAATATATATACTTTTCCATACCGGAGATGCTTTCTTCTGGGTGTTACAAACGGCGTACCAAACTGAATATACCCTTTCACTCTTAGTGTAGGGTATAAAAATATTTAACAACCGGATCAGGTACCGGAACCATTTTTTTATTGAACCGGAACTGGAATCGCAGATAATAGAATTTCAGTTCTTAGCCCTGATTCTAACATTGCATTTTAAATTTTATAATAATATCTCAAGTTATTTACGAATTATTGGTTCCTAAAGAGTTATATATTAGTGACTTGTATGGGGGGTGGGTGTGTCCGTTTATCGATTTTTTTTTTTTTATAATTTTTAATTTAATTTATTTATTTAATTATTATATCCTAGTACAACAAGATATATATATATATCTTAATATTACTGTACTGGCAACATGATCGTATATATTACATTAAAAATAGATAATTATTTAGTTAACAATAGTAATTATGAAAAAAAAAAATTAAGTTTAATTATAACTAACAATTATTATTAAAACTAACAATGTTATGCATTGGATCATTTTACTCCTGACCAGCAGAAGTTAAAAAGTTACATGTCGGCAAAGGTTACATAAAAAATTAAGGCCTAAATACTTAAAATAAGTTAAAAAATTAAATTATTGCAACAAAGAAAAGTAATCGGATATTTTATTTTTAAATTGCACTGCGTTGTTTATGTTTTTAACATTGGTAGGTAGACTGTTCCAAAGACGAATAGAGTAGATACAAAATTGACGTTCAGATGTTAAAATAGTATGTCTAATTGGTATAAGATTTTTTGATCGATTAGAGCGAGAAAAAGTGAATCTATTATACAAGTAATGAGGTTCTCTTGTCTGTATAACTTTATGTAAAAATATAAGTGTTCTGAATTTTAATATATTTTCAAAGGTCATGTTATAGATCTGTTTTGCAAACTGTGAGACATGATCACGTCGCTTTAAGCCAAAAACATATCTAACGATATTGTTGAAAAGTACATTTAGTTTAAGTTTATGATAAGAATCACAGTTTGAGAAGATTTCACATCCGTATAGTAAAGTAGGAATTAAAAAAGTTTTTATACTTTACCAATAGTGCTGATGATATGATTATTCCATGATAAAGATCTATTAAATATTATGCCAAGATTTTTTGCTGTGTCAACAAATTCAATTTCGGAGTTATTAAGTTTTAGCTTTGGAATACATGAGGTTGAAATATGTTTTTTCGAAATAACTATACATTTAGATTTATTTGGTTTGAGACATAAACCATTTTTCTTTGCCCAGTCGTTTACAAATTCCAGATTTTTAGAATTGACCACAAACAATTTCAGAAAAAAAAAATCAAAAAGAACATCAAAGTAAATTACGATTTTTAGGGTGTTTTCCACTTCAAGGACTATGCGCAGCCACAAGATTTATTTTAAAAATAATTAAATTTTGAGATGGCGTTAATAGATTCAAATATAATTGTTGGAGCTTATTCTGATCCAAACAATTTTTTTTACCCTAAACATAAATTTATATTTCTTTAAGGAATTTTTTACATATCAAAATAACACACATGCCGATTTTAGAACGGTTTAACCAAAGAAAATGTCGATTTTATTGTACTTTTTCAACATCAAGGAGACGATGCGCGAGCATAAGATTTTTAGGAGGCCATTAATAGATACAGTCTCTAATTTTTTGAGTCTATTACGCACCAAAAAAAAAACTTTATGTCGATGGGTAAAAAATAAAAATATGGATTTAAAGTGTTTTTTAACTTTATCTGCAATGCGCGTCCTATGTTCGCGCATTGCAGATAATAATATTTTTCGACTCAAATTTTTTGTGGTAAACATTAGTAGCATAATGTAACTTTGAAGCCCTATTACATTTTGAAATAAAAATAAAAGTTTGGTTTCGATCCGCTCTAATGTACATCTTATATAATTTAAAAAATTGATATAAAAGTATAAAATAACTTATAAAAAAATTTGAAAAATAAAAGTAGAAAAATAAAAGTGTAAGGCAAATATTTCATAGATTTTATTTTAATAATGTACTGCTAAAATTTTCAATATGACAACCCGGGAAATAATGTAAACAAAAATGTGGGCGAATCACGCTCATTTTTGAACCACATATTAAAGCAGATCGTTTTCGGCAAATGAATTTATTTTGCAACGCGCTAATACTTTGTTCTCAAAAATTGGACATGTTTGTTGTAAAAAAAAGTTTATTATAAAAGCAGTTTTTATTTATTTTGCACGAAAATTCGTTTTCCCTCAATATATGTCAAAATAATTTTGCAAACAAAAATATATATAAATGTGTTAATTTAAAACATTCATGTAGGAATGATTCCCACGACGCACACTGGGCAGATTCGAAATTCTTTAATGTTGTACAATTGTGATACTCTAAAAAATATTTGTTTTTGTTGATATTCATAATTTTGAAGGTCAATAAAGTTGCAAATAGAATATTTGTGATGTATCGAAAGAATCGAACGTAGTATTTGATTCTGGTAAACATATTTTTTTTAATTTGATTTAAATTTGATTTAAATTGTGTAATAGTATAATTTTATAATGGGCAAAGCTCCAGACTTTTTAATTTTTTTTTTCAAAAACTATACAAGATAGAAATTGACCGTTAACAAATTTGCATTCAGCACTCCTAAAAATATTTATAAAAAAAATTACATGTCAAAATAACCACCCATGCCGATTTTAGAACGAAAAACCAAAGAAAACGTCGATTTTTTCTACTTTTTTTAACCAAGGACGATGCGCGAGCATTAGATTTTATTCAAAATTGATGAAATTGTAGGAGGATATTAATAGATACAATCTCCAATTTTTGAATCTATTATGATCCAAAAAAAACTTAATGTAGATGGTTAAAAAATAAAATTGTGGATTTAAAGTGTTTTTTTTTTAACTTCATCTGCAATGTGCGAACACAGGACATTATTTTTTCGACTCAAATTTTATGTGGTAAACTTTAGCAGCACAATACAACTTTTAAGCCCTATTACAACTTTGGAAAAAAATTTCGATCCGCCCTGTTTTCAACGTTTTGTGTGCATGTTTCTCCGTCCGTCTTACACCACTCCCACATACATCACCAAAAAATATTTGTCTGTCCTATACTCATTTTAGTGTAGTTTAAAATGTCCACATTTTATATATATTATTTTAAATATTTCAGATATGTCAAAATCTTTGTAATGTTTGGTTACTTATAAATAGTAGATTTAAGATGTTAATGGATTATTGTTAGTATACAATGCCTAAAGCTACATGTTATGTTTATATTTTAAATATTGGTAATATTTTAAGTGGTAATGCATTCTAGTTTGTAATGCTACAACCTAAAATGCCCTTACTTACATTTTTGAAATGTTAAAAAGTCTGAAGGCAAATAAATATCGCGTCAAATTATTAAAATCTACTCTTAGTAGGTCAGGAGTTATAGCATTTAGAAACATTTGGTTATATGGGACGTGCCACGGCCCTTTATCCAATCCATCCATAGTGGCTATATAAGCGAATTGTCATTATTAAAATACAATTCAAATTGGTGGTGCACTTATGCATTCTCATACAAAACGCAAATTTCTATAGTCCCGATTTTCCGGCTTTTCCTTGTGAGTTTTCCGAATTCCCAGCATTGAGACAATTAAAACAAAAAAAGAATAATCCAAATCAGTCGATCCGTTCTCATGTTTGGCGAGACTAACGCACGGCAATTAATTTTTATATACATAAGCAGATAGATATTTATATAAATTTTATTATGTTTTTACATAAAAATAAAAAATAGTTATAATTTTGTTGCGTGTTTGGCTTTTTTTGTGGAACCGGAACTGGAACAATAACTGGGAACCGGAACTGGAACCTTGACTGGAAACCGGAATTGGAACCATTACTGGGAACTGAAACTGAAAACGAAATAAAAAAATATTTAAGAACCGGATCAGGTACCGGAACCATTTTTTTATTGAACCGGAACTGGAACCGCAGATAATAGAATTTCGGTTCTTAGCCCTGATTCAAACATTGCATTTTAAATTTTATAATAATATCTCAAGTTATTTACGAATTATTGGTTCCTAAAGAGTTATATATTAGTGACTTGTATGGGGGGTGGGTGTGTCCGTTTATCGATTTTTTTTTTTTTTTTTTTAATTTTTAATTTAATTTATTTATTTAATTATTATATCCTAGTACAACAAGATATATATATATCTTAATATTACTGTACTGGCAACATGATCGTATATATTACATTAAAAATAGATAATTATTTAGTTAACAATAGTAATTATGAAAAAAAAAAATTAAGTTTAATTATAACTAACAATTATTATTAAAACTAACAATGTTATGCATTAGATCATTTTACTCCTGACCAGCAGAAGTTAAAAAGTTACATGTCGGCAAAGGTTACATAAAAAATTAAGGCCTAAATACTTAAAATAAGTTAAAAAATTAAATTATTGCAACAAAGAAAAGTAATCGGATATTTTATTTTTAAATTGCACTGCGTTGTTTATGTTTTTAACATTGGTAGGTAGACTGTTCCAAAGACGAATAGAGTAGATACAAAATTGACGTTCAGATGTTAAAATAGTATGTCTAATTGGTATAAGATTTTTTGATCGATTAGAGCGAGAAAAAGTGAATCTATTATACAAGTAATGAGGTTCTCTTGTCTGTATAACTTTATGTAAAAATATAAGTGTTCTGAATTTTAATATATTTTCAAAGGTCATGTTATAGATCTGTTTTGCAAACTGTGAGACATGATCACGTCGCTTTAAGCCAAAAACATATCTAACTATATTGTTGAAAAGTACATTTAGTTTAAGTTTATGATAAGAATCACAGTTTGAGAAGATTTCACATCCGTATAGTAAAGTAGGAATTAAAAAAGTTTTTATACTTTACCAATAGTGCTGATGATATGATTATTCCATGATAAAGATCTATTAAATATTATGCCAAGATTTTTTGCTGTGTCAACAAATTCAATTTCGGAGTTATTAAGTTTTAGCTTTGGAATACATGAGGTTGAAATATGTTTTTTCGAAATAACTATACATTTAGATTTATTTGGTTTGAGACATAAACCATTTTTCTTTGCCCAGTCGTTTACAAATTCCAGATTTTTAGAATTGACCACAAACAATTTCAGAAAAAAAAAATCAAAAAGAACATCAAAGTAAATTACGATTTTTAGGGTGTTTTCCACTTCAAGGACTATGCGCAGCCACAAGATTTATTTTAAAAATAATTAAATTTTGAGATGGCGTTAATA
Source organism: Dryomyza anilis (assembly GCA_951804985.1). NCBI lineage: Eukaryota > Metazoa > Arthropoda > Insecta > Diptera > Dryomyzidae > Dryomyza > Dryomyza anilis. The sequence continues at coordinate 46,098,062 of OX638130.1, forward strand.
GATTCAAATATAATTGTTGGAGCTTATTCTGATCCAAACAATTATTTTTACCCTAAACATAAATTTATATTTCTTTAAGGAATTTTTTACATATCAAAATAACACACATGCCGATTTTAGAACGGTTTAACCAAAGAAAATGTCGATTTTATTGTACTTTTTCAACATCAAGGAGACGATGCGCGAGCATAAGATTTTTAGGAGGCCATTAATAGATACAGTCTCTAATTTTTTGAGTCTATTACGCACCAAAAAAAAACTTTATGTCGATGGTAAAAAAATAAAAATATGGATTTAAAGTGTTTTTTAACTTTATCTGCAATGCGCGTCCTATGTTCGCGCATTGCAGATAATAATATTTTTCGACTCAAATTTTTTGTGGTAAACATTAGTAGCATAATGTAACTTTGAAGCCCTATTACATTTTGAAATAAAAATAAAAGTTTGGTTTCGATCCGCTCTAATGTACATCTTATATAATTTAAAAAATTGATATAAAAGTATAAAATAACTTATAAAAAAATTTGAAAAATAAAAGTAGAAAAATAAAAGTGTAAGGCAAATATTTCATAGATTTTATTTTAATAATGTACTGCTAAAATTTTCAATATGACAACCCGGGAAATAATGTAAACAAAAATGTGGGCGGATCACGCTCATTTTTGAACCACATATTAAAGCAGATCGTTTTCGGCAAATGAATTTATTTTGCAACGCGCTTATACTTTGTTCTTAAAAATTGGACATGTTTGTTGTAAAAAAAAGTTTATTATAAAAGCAGTTTTTATTTATTTTGCACGAAAATTCGTTTTCCCTCAATATATGTCAAAATAATTTTGCAAACAAAAATATATATAAATGTGTTAATTTAAAACATTCATGTAGGAATGATTCCCACGACGCACACTGGGCAGATTCGAAATTCTTTAATGTTGTACAATTGTGATACTCTAAAAAATATTTGTTTTTGTTGATATTCATAATTTTGAAGGTCAATAAAGTTGCAAATAGAATATTTGTGATGTATCGAAAGAATCGAACGTAGTATTTGATTCTGGTAAACATATTTTTTTTAATTTGATTTAAATTTGATTTAAATTGTGTAATAGTATAATTTTATAATGGGCAAAGCTCCAGACTTTTTAATTTTTTTTTTCAAAAACTATACAAGATAGAAATTGACCGTTAACAAATTTGCATTCAGCACTCCTAAAAATATTTATAAAAAAAATTACATGTCAAAATAACCACCCATGCCGATTTTAGAACGAAAAACCAAAGAAAATGTCGATTTTTTCTACTTTTTTTAACCAAGGACGATGCGCGAGCATTAGATTTTATTCAAAATTGATGAAATTGTAGGAGGATATTAATAGATACAATCTCCAATTTTTGAATCTATTATGATCCAAAAAAAACTTAATGTAGATGGTTAAAAAATAAAATTGTGGATGTAAAGTGTTTTTTTTTAACTTCATCTGCAATGTGCGAACACAGGACATTATTTTTTCGACTCAAATTTTATGTGGTAAACTTTAGCAGCACAATACAACTTTTAAGCCCTATTACAACTTTGGAAAAAAATTTCGATCCGCCCTGTTTTCAACGTTTTGTGTGCATGTTTCTCCGTCCGTCTTACACCACTCCCACATACATCACCAAAAAATATTTGTCTGTCCTATACTCATTTTAGTGTAGTTTAAAATGTCCACATTTTATATATATTATTTTAAATATTTCAGATATGTCAAAATCTTTGTGATGTTTGGTTACTTATAAATAGTAGATTTAAGATGTTAATGGATTATTGTTAGTATACAATGCCTAAAGCTACATGTTATGTTTATATTTTAAATATTGGTAATATTTTAAGTGGTAATGCATTCTAGTTTGTAATGCTACAACCTAAAATGCCCTTACTTACATTTTTGAAATGTTAAAAAGTCTGAAGGCAAATAAATATCGCGTCAAATTATTAAAATCTACTCTTAGTAGGTCAGGAGTTATAGCATTTATAAACATTTGGTTATATGGGACGTGCCACGGCCCTTTATCCAATCCATCCATAGTGGCTATATAAGCGAATTGTCATTATTAAAATACAATTCAAATTAGTGGTGCACTTATGCATTCTCATACAAAACGCAAATTTCTATAGTCCCGATTTTCCGGCTTTTCCTTGTGAGTTTTCCGAATTCCCAGCATTGAGACAATTAAAACAAAAAAAGAATAATCCAAATCAGTCGATCCGTTCTCATGTTTGGCGAGACTAACGCACGGCAATTAATTTTTATATACATAAGCAGATAGATATTTATATAAATTTTATTATGTTTTTACATAAAAATAAAAAATAGTTATAATTTTGTTGCGTGTTTGGCTTTTTTTGTGGAACCGGAACTGGAACAATAACTGGGAACCGGAACTGGAACCATGACTGGAAACCGGAATTGGAACCATTACTGGGAACTGAAACTGAAAACGAAATAAAAAAATATTTAAGAACCGGATCAGGTACCGGAACCATTTTTTTATTGAACCGGAACTGGAACCGCAGATAATAGAATTTCAGTTCTTAGCCCTGATTCTAACATTGCATTTTAAATTTTATAATAATATCTCAAGTTATTTACGAATTATTGGTTCCTAAAGAGTTATATATTAGTGACTTGTATGGGGGGTGGGTGTGTCCGTTTATCGATTTTTTTTTTTTTTTTTAATTTTTAATTTAATTTATTTATTTAATTATTATATCCTAGTACAACAAGATATATATATATCTTAATATTACTGTACTGGCAACATGATCGTATATATTACATTAAAAATAGATAATTATTTAGTTAACAATAGTAATTATGAAAAAAAAAAAATTAAGTTTAATTATAACTAACAATTATTATTAAAACTAACAATGTTATGCATTGGATCATTTTACTCCTGACCAGCAGAAGTTAAAAAGTTACATGTCGGCAAAGGTTACATAAAAAATTAAGGCCTAAATACTTAAAATAAGTTAAAAAATTAAATTATTGCAACAAAGAAAAGTAATCGGATATTTTATTTTTAAATTGCACTGCGTTGTTTATGTTTTTAACATTGGTAGGTAGACTGTTCCAAAGACGAATAGAGTAGATACAAAATTGACGTTCAGATGTTAAAATAGTATGTCTAATTGGTATAAGATTTTTTGATCGATTAGAGCGAGAAAAAGTGAATCTATTATACAAGTAATGAGGTTCTCTTGTCTGTATAACTTTATGTAAAAATATAAGTGTTCTGAATTTTAATATATTTTCAAAGGTCATGTTATAGATCTGTTTTGCAAACTGTGAGACATGATCACGTCGCTTTAAGCCAAAAACATATCTAACGATATTGTTGAAAAGTACATTTAGTTTAAGTTTATGATAAGAATCACAGTTTGAGAAGATTTCACAACCGTATAGTAAAGTAGGAATTAAAAAAGTTTTTATACTTTACCAATAGTGCTGATGATATGATTTTTCCATGATAAAGATCTATTAAATATTATGCCAAGATTTTTTGCTGTGTCAACAAATTCAATTTCGGAGTTATTAAGTTTTAGCTTTGGAATACATGAGGTTGAAATATGTTTTTTCGAAATAACTATACATTTAGATTTATTTGGGTTGAGACATAAACCATTTTTCTTTGCCCAGTCGTTTACAAATTCCAGATTTTTATTCAAATTAAGCACACACATATTCAGTAAATTTCGCTTACAACTTGTGTACAGTTGCACATCATCTGCATACATATGAATATTACAATTTGTTAAAATTGTCGGAAGGTCATTTACATATATTGAGAAAAGAAGTGGTCCGAAGACAGAACCTTGAGGGACACCTCTTGTGTTAGGGAGAAATTCTGAAAACTGATTCTTTGCATAGACTGCCTGTGATCTACCACAAAGATACGAAGATATGAGGTCAGTTGCAGTGGAAGTAAAATTGTACATTTTTCGTAATTTAGTTCGTAAAATTTCGTGGTCAACCGTGTCAAATGCTTTAGAGTGTCCAATAGTATTAAAAAGCTAATTTTATTATTGTCAATTGAATCGCGTATTTCTTCTGAAACGTCAATTAATGCTGTTATACAGCATCGTTTAGGTCTAAATCCGGATTGCCGATCAGTTATTAATGAATTTTTATAAAGAAAATTAATTATTTGTTGATGCATTATCTGCTCAAGAGCTTTAGATACATATGGTAAAATTGATAATGGTCGGTAGTCATTAATGTTTTTTTTATGGGTATAACTATATATATATATATATATATATATATATATATATATAAATTAGGGCACAAGTCGTTAAAGAGGTTAAAGTTGCCAAAACTAGTTTTTATGAAAACAAATTTCGCACAGCCATAGGAAGTAAACAGACCTGGAAAGAAATCCGAAATATAGGCATTGGTAGTAGTAAGACTCAAGCTTCGAACAATATTGATATAAATGAGCTAAATAAAAAATTTGTTAATATTCCCATGCCATTAATATGCTCGAATAACTATCAAAGTGCAAGTAACATACTGTGTCCTAATATTACTTTTAGTTTTGCATGCGTCAATCAAGTTGATGTTCTTCAAAGTTTTCTGACTATAAAATCTAATGCAATAGGATTTGATGACATTCATCCTGTGTTTTTAAAAGCGTTACTACCTGTTCTATTACCCTACCTGACATATATTTTTAATTCCGTTCTGACCACGTCTGTTTTCCCGGACAACTGGAAAAAGGCTAAAGTTATACCCATAAAAAAAACATTAATGACTACCGACCATTATCAATTTTATCATATGTATCTAAAGCTCTTGAGCAGATAATGCATCAACAAATAAGTAATTTTCTTTATAAAAATTCATTAATAACTGATCGGCAATCCGGATTTAGACCTAAACGATGCTGTATAACAGCATTAATTGACGTTTCAGAAGAAATACGCGATTCAATTGACAATAATAAAATTAGCTTTTTAATACTATTGGACCACTCTAAAGCATTTGACACGGTTGACCACGAAATTTTACGAACTAAATTACGAAAAATGTACAATTTTACTTCCACTGCAACTGACCTCATATCTTCGTATCTTTGTGGTAGATCACAGGCAGTCTATGCAAAGAATCAGTTTTCAGAATTTTTCCCTAACACAAGAGGTGTCCCTCAAGGTTCTGTCTTCGGACCACTTCTTTTCTCAATATATGTAAATGACCTTCCGACAATTTTAACAAATTGCAATATTCATATGTATGCAGATGATGTGCAACTGTACACAAGTTGTAAGCGAAATTTACTGAATATGTGTGTGCTTAATTTGAATAAAAATCTGGAATTTGTAAACGACTGGGCAAAGAAAAATGGTTTATGTCTCAACCCAAATAAATCTAAATGTATAGTTATTTCGAAAAAACATATTTCAACCTCATGTATTCCAAAGCTAAAACTTAATAACTCCGAAATTGAATTTGTTGACACAGCAAAAAATCTTGGCATAATATTTAATAGATCTTTATCATGGAAAAATCATATCATCAGCACTATTGGTAAAGTATAAAAACTTTTTTAATTCCTACTTTACTATACGGTTGTGAAATCTTCTCAAACTGTGATTCTTATCATAAACTTAAACTAAATGTACTTTTCAACAATATCGTTAGATATGTTTTTGGCTTAAAGCGACGTGATCATGTCTCACAGTTTGCAAAACAGATCTATAACATGACCTTTGAAAATATATTAAAATTCAGAACACTTATATTTTTACAGTAGCGTCAACGCACTTATGGGGGACGGACGTGTCGTGCCGCCTCTTGTCTTTTTAACGTGTTCCGTCCGTCGTTTTTTAGTCTAATTTGTGTGTCAAAATTGTGCTTAATGTGGCCGTCCAACAATGCCAAAATTCAAAAACAATAATTATACGTTCAATCTTAACTTTTATAAAATACAAATTAAAATAAACAAATAAACAGCAATAATTTAAAATAAAACAACTAACTATCTACAATAACAACAACAAATAAACAGAACCGGTTTCGCGCTGCCTGCTGTCTGCTGAGTTGCTGCACTCGCTGTTATTTACAATTGCCAACGCAAAGGGCTTTTCTATGCTCTTTGCTGCAATTGCACAGGTTTGTTGTCGTATTCCCTCCCTCCCTCATCCTACTCCACGCTACTAGCATACTCAGTTGATACTGCAGTGAGTGCGCGATCTACCCCGTGGTGAAGGCATAACACTCACCACGGCTTGGCTTGCGCTCTCATTTGTTTGTGTCAACTGCAGCGCGCTGGTAGTAGGTATGTTTGGTTTGAATTTGCCCAGTAGAAAAATTTCGCATAGATTTTTGCAACATTCGTGGGCTGAGAACGAATTTCTTCTCTATATATGCGTATGTGTCCGTTAATAGGCCACAAATAATGGCACTGGGTGAGACCCAGGTTAGTGAGGATGCAGATCCACTGGATTTTCAGATACCTGGGTATCACTTAGTGCCATTATTTTCTGCCCATAGGGGTCTCGCTTTATTTATTCGGAGTGACGTTGTGTATCAACTGCAGCAACAACATAGTGTGTCGGATAGCGAATTTAATACAATTTGGGTTAAATTCAAAATCCAATCACACATCATGCACTTGTGCTTTGTTTATAGGAGTCCGAATTTAGATAGGGTTTCCACCTGTAATAAGCTGGATGCCTTATCTGATTCGATCTCAAATATATTGGAGCAATTTCCAGGCAGTGAAATTGTTGTTGCGGGCGATTTTAATGTGCACAACGCCACTTGGTTGAGCCACTCGGGTCTATCAACACAGGAGGGTTGTTATGTTGAGCTTTTTGCCGAGTGCAACCAACTCACTCAAATGGTGAAGGAGCCGACGTATATTCCACGCGTCGGCAGGCAAAGCCCAAAAGTCCTAGACCTTTTTCTGACTTCACATCATGAAAAATATGATGTAAAAGTCCTTGCACCTCTTGGTAACTCCGACCACTGTACTGTTTCCGCTGAGTTTTCGTATTCTAGGTTACGCGCCTCTTCGATTAAAGCCCCGAAGAGGACTGTATGGCTTTACGAAAAAGCAAATTGGGTTGCGTTAAATGATTTTTTTCGCAACTTTAATTGGAAATTGTGTTTCGCAGACAGAGACATAAATGCCGCGGCTTTATTGGTACAAAATATTATTTTTTTAGGTATGCGGTCCTTCATACCTTCTAAAAAGATTAGCATTAAACCCAAGGACCACTCTTGGTTTAATGAGACTTGCAGGATTGCAGTCAGGTCGAAAGAGGAAGCCTTTCAGACTTGGCGTTCTAACAAGAATGCTGATACTGAAAGACTTCGTATACAGGCTAGGAATCGCTGTAATGCCGTGATCTTGCGCGAAAAGTTTCTTCACGAACAAAACGCGCGCAAAAAGGTCATACTCTATCACAGGGGGTGGTCATTTGTAAAAAGGGTGAAGAATCAGACGACATCGTCTACTCCAACTCTTAGTATGAATGGCCAGACCTTCACTGACCCGGTTGATAAAGCTAATCTCTTGGCAGAATTATTTGCAAATAATTCAACGCTCCCAGATAGTAATCAACCACTGCCTGTCGTCGATTTTGTTTCTTCTGCAATGCCGGAGATACATTTTCGAACTCGGGCAGTTAAAAAGGTTTTAGCGAACCTCAAAATTAACAAAGCCTCTGGGCCAGATGGCATATCTGCCCATGCATTGAAGAAGTGCGCGTCCACGCTGGCTTGTCCGTTGCGTCACCTTTTCAACATCTCCTACACGACAGGAGTTTTTCCATCTTGTTGGAAGGTTGCCAATGTCCAGCCAGTTCCGAAAAAGGGCGAGGCCACGAACCCTGCCAATTACCGACCCATTGCAATATGCTCTGCACTCTCCAAGGTAATGGAGAGCGTAATTAACTTCCACCTTGTGAACTATCTTGAGCACAACGAATTGCTCAGTGACCGACAATACGATTTCCGTAGGACCAGATCCACAGGTGACTTGATGGCGGTCCTCTCCGAAAAGTGGAATAATTGTGTTCACCTTTTCGGGGAGAGCAAGGCTGTTGCTCTCGATATTTCCAAGGCTTTTGATCGAGTGTGGCATAAAGCCCTCGTTTCAAAACTAATTGCATATGGTGTCGGTGCATCTTTTACTCGATGGATATCGAGTTTTCTCCAGGGTCGTTCAATACGAGTTGCGATGGATGGTGTTCTTTCAGAACAACATTTCATCAATTCTGGAGTTCCGCAGGGTTCCGTCCTATCCCCGTCCCTATTTCTGGTATTTATCAATGACCTTCTGTCATTGACCCAGAACCCAATTCATTCCTTTGCAGATGACAGTAACATTTGCCATTCATATTCGTTCAACAAGCGCCCAAACTCTTTGGAGATTGAGAGTAAACGACGCACTATGAATGACACACTCAATAATGACCTTAAATCAATCTCCGAGTGGGGTGTTGCAAACAGAGTAGATTTTAATGCAAGCAAGACCCAATGTTGTATGTTATCTCACAAAAGAATGGATTCACCCCTCCCTCCCCTCAATATGGGTGCTGTGGATATTGCGCAGTCAGCTGCTCTTGACGTTCTGGGCATATCAATTCACTGTGATCTCCGTTGGAATGACCACATATTTAACGTGTCGAAAGAAGCGGCCAAGTGCCTCGGTTTTTTAAAACGGTGTAAAACATACTTCACTCCTGCTGACTTACGCACTGTCTACATTACCTATATACGGCCTAAAATCGAATTCAATTCGCACATTTGGGCAGGGGCCTCAAAATCCTCCTTGGAGTTCCTGGACCGAATCCAACAACGTGCGATATATTTAATAGGGGATGAAAATATTTCATCGTCTATTGGTTCTCTTGAGCACCGAAGGACCGTTGGGTGTGTAAGCCTGTTTTATAGGTATTACAACGGCAAGTGTTCGAGGGAAATACATGGCCTGATTCCACCAGGTCGTGTGTTCTCGTTCTACTCGGGCGTCAAACCAAGCCCACCCCTTCGTAGTCGACTCGGCTCTCAACAGAACCACGCATTATAGAGAGAATTCGTTCTTCAGTCGCACGATTCGTTTGTGGAACAATCTCCCTGCGTACGTTTTTCCGGACATTTTTATATTGGCAAGTTCAAAACAAACATTCACCGACACTACTCTATCTTTCCTCCCTCCTTTTAACCTATCATCCCTTCTTACGATCAACACTGTGCTTTGCATGAATAGGGGGCATCCCCTGAGCGTTGGTTAATTTGTAAAAAAAAAAAAAAAATACGTCATTTGGTCATTGGCTGAAGTCATGTGATAAATATTATCCCAACAAGTGGTTCGTAATTTATAGTTAAGAAGTGAATAGTCAATATTTTTAAAGTCACGGTAAGAAAATGTTTTAGAGTCTTCATGCATTTTAAAATCATAGGTTAAAAAAATAAGGTCATGTTTTGAAAAGGCTGTGTTAGAAATTTGGTCAAAACGAAGAATTTTGGAACGGTCATTCAGAAAAAATATGTCAAGTAAGGTATTAACTGTTTTAGAGTAGTGGGTAGGCAACATATAGTTTACAGGTAAGAGACCTAAGGCCTTCATATTTAATGTCAGATAGTTGTCATTTAAAATGTTACAATTGAAATCTCCTGCTATTAATATGTGTGAGAATGTCAAAGAAAAACTGTCAATTGTATCTATTAAAGTGCTGATGTCAATAGAGCGATTTGGTCTGTATACACAGCCAACGATTAATTTATTCAAACCATACATAATAGAAACGAAAAAAACTCAACAGGATTAATGGGCGAGGATTTCCAAAGTCAGAACCATTTTTTGGCTAAACATATTGAAACAAAATTTCATGAATATTATTCAAGTTACCATGGTTTCTGGCAGGCAGACATATATATATATATATATATATATATATATATATATATATATAAATATATATATATATATATATATATATATATATATATATATATATATATATATATATATATATATATATATATATATATATATACATATATATATATATATATATATATATATATATATATATATATATATACATATATATATATATATATATATATATATATATATATATATATATATATATATATATCTATATATATATATATATATATATATATATATATATATATATATATATATATATATATATATATATATATATATATATATATATATATATATATATATATAAATTAGGGCACAAGTCGTTAAAGAGGTTAAAGTTGCCAAAACTAGTTTTTATGAAAGCAAATTTCGCACAGCCATAGGAAGTAAACAGACCTGGAAAGAAATCCGAAATATAGGCATTGGTAGTAGTAAGACTCAAGCTTCGGACAATATTGATATAAATGAGCTAAATTTGTTAATATTCCCATGCCATTAATATGCTCGAATAACTATCAAAGTGCAAGTAACATACTGTGTCCTAATATTACTTTTAGTTTTGCATGCGTCAATCAAGTTGATGTTCTTCAAAGTTTTCTGACTATAAAATCTAATGCAATAGGATTTGATGACATTCATCCTGTGTTTTTAAAAGCGTTACTACCTGTTCTATTACCCTACCTGACATATATTTTTAATTCCGTTCTGACCACGTCTGTTTTCCCGGACAACTGGAAAAAGGCTAAAGTTATACCCATACAAAAAACATTAATGACTACCAACCATTATCAATTTTACCATATGTATCTAAAGCTCTTGAGCAGATAATGCATCAACAAATAAGTAATTTTCTTTATAAAAATTCATTAATAACTGATCGGCAATCCGGATTTAGACCTAAACGATGCTGTATAACAGCATTAATTGACGTTTCAGAAGAAATACGCGATTCAATTGACAATAATAAAATTAGCTTTTTAATACTATTGGACCACTCTAAAGCATTTGACACGGTTGACCACGAAATTTTACGAACTAAATTACGAAAAATGTACAATTTTACTTCCACTGCAACTGACCTCATATCTTCGTATCTTTGTGGTAGATCACAGGCAGTCTATGCAAAGAATCAGTTTTCAGAATTTTTCCCTAACACAAGAGGTGTCCCTCAAGGTTCTGTCTTCGGACCACTTCTTTTCTCAATATATGTAAATGACCTTCCGACAATTTTAAAAAATTGCAATATTCATATGTATGCAGATGATGTGCAACTATACACAAGTTGTAAGCGAAATTTACTGAATATGTGTGTGCTTAATTTGAATAAAAATCTGGAATTTGTAAACGACTGGGCAAAGAAAAATGGTTTATGTCTCAACCCAAATAAATCTAAATGTATAGTTATTTCGAAAAAACATATTTCAACCTCATGTATTCCAAAGCTAAAACTTAATAACTCCGAAATTGAATTTGTTGACACAGCAAAAAATCTTGGCATAATATTTAATAGATCTTTATCATGGAAAAATCATATCATCAGCACTATTGGTAAAGTATAAAAACTTTTTTAATTCCTACTTTACTATACGGTTGTGAAATCTTCTCAAACTGTGATTCTTATCATAAACTTAAACTAAATGTACTTTTCAACAATATCGTTAGATATGTTTTTGGCTTAAAGCGACGTGATCATGTCTCACAGTTTGCAAAACAGATCTATAACATGACCTTTGAAAATATATTAAAATTCAGAATACTTATATTTTTACATAAAGTTATACAGACAAGAGAACCTCATTACTTGTATAATAGATTCACTTTTTCTCGCTCTAATCGATCAAAAAATCTTATACCAATTAGACATACTATTTTAACATCTGAACGTCAATTTTGTATCTACTCTATTCGTCTTTGGAACAGTCTACCTACCAATGTTAAAAACATAAACAACGCAGTGCAATTTAAAAATAAAATATCCGATTACTTTTCTTTGTTGCAATAATTTAATTTTTTAACTTATTTTAAGTATTTAGGCCTTAATTTTTTATGTAAATTATCGATGTAAACCACGACATCCGTACCGATCTTCTCACGTTTTAAACTAGTGTGATAAGAAAGAAAAATAATTACTATATAAATTTTAGGATACGTTAGGAGACCTAAGATCCTGGGGAGAGGGGTGAATTGATTTGAGCTCGCTTAAATGAGCGGAGCGGATCTTTGATTCCCACGAACGTTTAAGTTTTACTAAAACTGGCGAAATGAAACCTATGACCACATATGGTCCGTCGATTTTGGGTGCAAGTTTGGCTGACAGTTATTATCAGCTGCTTTTGACAACAGGTGTTGTCGGACCAACACCTGTTGGCTGATAGACGGTCGCCAAGGACGTCGGCGCAGGTTATAGTGACGAGCTTGATTCTGGGAAGCTGAATATCTCCTTCAGCTGATTAGCGCATTCATCCGCTTCTCGAGGTTACGTTTCAGTTCCCATAGTCACATTATCATAAGGTAGGCGAGGCTCACGACCCTGGGTAAGATACGCTGGGCTGTAGTAGTTTCTGATGTACTTGTGTTGATGGTTAACGAAATTTCTGGGATAGATTCGACCCATTCTGTCTGCTGGTTTCAATAATTGCGCAAACATCGTCTTCACGGTCCTATTTGACCTCTCAGTAGGGTTCTCTGCGGTGTGGATGCCAATACTCACGAAATATCGCTTGACTATCCGATCCATTTGTCCCATTGTCGGTAATGATGATTTTGGGTACCCCGTACCTTGCAAGAAGTCGCTCACGGAAAGCTTTAATCAAACCTTCGGCAAAGGCTTTACGAAGAGGTACGGTCCACTTTGAAAATCGATCGAATAAACCGAGAAGCAAGGCAGTCTTCTCGGTAGGTGAATAATTCTTTTCCGCTTTATTTAGATGCCGGTTGGCATATGCGATGACTCTTTCAGAGCCCTCGAGCTCTTGTGTAAGTACAGCACCGATACCATAGTCACTGACGTCGGTCTGTAAGGTAAATGTCTGGGAAAAGTCAGGGAATGCCAGGACTACGGCCTCGGTCAACTTCTGGTGTAGCTGGTCGAATGATTTTTGATGTGCTTCAGCCCACTTCCAATGTTTTCCCTTTTTTAAAAGGGCTGTCAGTGGCTGAGATATTCGAGCGAAGTCAGGTACAAAACGGCGACACCACGATGCAACGCCGAGAAACTGTCATACTCCTCGTACGTTGGTAGGGGCTTTCAGATCGCGTATAACGGCGACATTATCGGAGTCGATGTGGATCCCATCTCCACTGACGACGCACGTTGGGAAAAAATGATCAAATACGCGCACATGGCTGTTTTTTTTAATTTCACGTATATACTAATAAGGATAGGTATTTGTATATTTGGATATACTTAAAGATAATTCTTTGGGGAATCGAGTGGCATACTTGGTTTTTTTTGCAGTAGTATCCTACACCGATACACTACATTTACAAAGAAACTTTGTTGAATATTTTGTAAAATATTTCTGATGCGTATAAATTAATATATAAACATATATTTTTGATCAATATAACCTTGGTTAATTTGTGTATATATTCCATACATTATCCATGATTTAAGACGGTTAAACCATCAACGAACTCAACACTCTATTAAGTATTAAAAAAATCCTAATTTTTTAAAGTAACGTTATAAAGTAAACAAGTACCGTTATAATTAAAGCTGTGCGATGAATTGTTTTACAATAAATTCTGATTAATCGCAATCACAATTAATAAATTATTCGATTAATCGTATCGTTTAATTAACCGAAAATCGGATTAATCGGTTAATTAAAACAATTAAGTTCAATTAATCAAAATACGTTTTATTTGAGAACATAGAAAATGATGTTTAAAAAGATATACAAAACAAGGTCGTGCCCGACTATTGAATACCCTACACCTTTGGTATACCTTAATATTAAAGTTCTTAATTATGCTGAACCGCATAACCCTCAGAATATTATTCACATATCAGAAATGTACATTAGGGCGGATCGAAATTTTTTTCCAAAGTTGTAATAGGGCTTAAAAGTTGTATTGTGCTGCTAAAGTTTACCACATAAAATTTGAGTCGAAAAAATAATGTCCTGTGTTCGCACATTGCAGATGAAGTTAAAAAAAAACACTTTAAATCCCCAAATTTATTTTTTTACCATCTACCTTAAGTTTTTTTTGGATCATAATAGATTCAAAAATTGGAGATTGTATCTATTAATATCCTCCTACAATTTCATCAATTTTGAAGAAAATCTAATGCTCGCGCATCGTCCTTGGTTAAAAAAAGTAGAAAAAATCGACATTTTCTTTGGTTTTTCGTTCTAAAATCGGCATGGGTGGTTATTTTGACATGTAATTTTTTTTATAAATATTTTTAGGAGTGCTGAATGCAAATTTTTAACGGTCAATTTCTATCTTGTATAGTTTTTGAAAAAAAAAATTAAAAAGTCTGGAGCTTTGCCCATTATAAAATTATACTATTACATCAAATTGTTTGAGATTTGTTTGGCGTTATTGGGTTTATAAGTATTATAATGGTTCTAGAATTGACCACAAACAATTTCAGAAAAAAAAAAATCAAAAAGAACATCAAAGTAAATTACGATTTTTAGGGTGTTTTCCACTTCAAGGACTATGCGCAGCCACAAGATTTATTTTAAAAATAATTAAATTTTGAGATGGCGTTTAATTCAATTTCAAATATAATTCAAATATAATTGTTGGAGCTTATTCTGATCCAAACAATTTTTTTTACCCTAAACATAAATTTATATTTCTTTAAGGAATTTTTTACATATCAAAATAACACACATGCCGATTTTAGAACGGTTTAACCAAAGAAAATGTCGATTTTATTGTACTTTTTCAACATCAAGGAGACGATGCGCGAGCAAAAGATTTTTAGGAGGCCATTAATAGATACAGTCTTTAATTTTTTGAGGCTATTACGCACCTAAAAAAAACTTTATGTCGATGGTAAAAAAATAAAAATATGGATTTAAAGTGTTTTTTAACTTTATCTGCAATGCGCGTCCTATGTTCGCGCATTGCAGATAATAATATTTTTCGACTCAAATTTTTTGTGGTAAACATTAGTAGCATAATGTAACTTTGAAGCCCTATTACATTTTGAAATAAAAATAAAAGTTTGGTTTCGATCCGCTCTAATGTACATCGTATATAATTTAAAAAATTGATATAAAAGTATAAAATAACTTATAAAAAAATTTGAAAAATAAAAGTAGAAAAATAAAAGTATAAGGCAAATATTTCATAGATTTTATTTTAATAATGTACTGCTAAAATTTTCAATATGACAACCCGGGAAATAATGTAAACAAAAATGTGGGCGGATCACGCTCATTTTTGAACCACATATTAAAGCAGATCGTTTTCGGCAAATGAATTTATTTTGCAACGCGCTAATACTTTGTTCTCAAAAATTGGACATGTTTGTTGTAAAAAAAAAGTTTATTATAAAAGCAGTTTTTATTTATTTTGCACGAAAATTCGTTTTCCCTCAATATATGTCAAAATAATTTTGCAAACAAAAATATATATAAATGTGTTAATTTAAAACATTCATGTAGGAATGATTCCCACGACGCACACTGGGCAGATTCGAAATTCTTTAATGTTGTACAATTGTGATACTCTAAAAAATATTTGTTTTTGTTGATATTCATAATTTTGAAGGTCAATAAAGTTGCAAATAGAATATTTGTGATGTATCGAAAGAATCGAACGTAGTATTTGATTCTGGTAAACATATTTTTTTTAATTTGATTTAAATTTGATTTAAATTGTGTAATAGTATAATTTTATAATGGGCAAAGCTCCAGACTTTTTAATTTTTTTTTTCAAAAACTATACAAGATAGAAATTGACCGTTAACAAATTTGCATTCAGCACTCCTAAAAATATTTATAAAAAAAATTACATGTCAAAATAACCACCCATGCCGATTTTAGAACGAAAAACCAAAGAAAATGTCGATTTTTTCTACTTTTTTTAACCAAGGACGATGCGCGAGCATTAGATTTTATTCAAAATTGATGAAATTGTAGGAGGATATTAATAGATACAATCTCCAATTTTTGAATCTATTATGATCCAAAAAAAACTTAATGTAGATGGTTAAAAAATAAAATTGTGTATTTAAAGTGTTTTTTTTAACTTCATCTGCAATGTGCGAACACAGGACATTATTTTTTCGACTCAAATTTTATGTGGTAAACTTTAGCAGCACAATACAACTTTTAAGCCCTATTACAACTTTGGAAAAAAAATTCGATCCGCCCTGTTTTCAACGTTTTGTGTCCATGTTTCTCCGTCCGTCTTACACCACTCCCACATACATCACCAAAAAATATTTGTCTGTCCTATACTCATTTTAGTGTAGTTTAAAATGTCCACATTTTATATATATTATTTTAAATATTTCAGATATTGTTATATGTTAAAATGTCCTTCTACTAGGACTTTAACTTGATCCTATTTATACTTACTGAGTCCTTTTCACTTTCTTTATATTATTTAAAACAACCGAGTCTTTTTTACTTCAAGACACTTTATTTCGCTTTAAAAGTTGGTTACACTTATACTTAACACTTATTTGTAGACAGTTCAGCTTATCGAAAACAATTGATTCTTAGTCTATATTAACTTCTACTTAACGCCTCGTATTCTTATAATTTCACAATAAATTGAGTAATTTCATCATGCTAAAATAACTTAGTCAGCGTATTTATAATTTCACAATAAATTGAGTACTTTCATCATTCTAAAATAACTAAGTCAGCGTTTATCTGAGTGACCTATTTAACGTGGGCGTGTATACCTGTGCTATGTTAAGCTGTGTGCGTCAAGACAATTAAATGCTGTTTGTGTTTAACATGCATAATGCTTAACCCTAAAAGTATGCCATAAAGAAAAATATACTGGTTATGTTATGTTGTGGATCATAAGCACGCTGTAAGTTCCACGATTATGATACACAACAGTGGATCATATGTAAGCTGTGAACTTTACGATTATGATACACAACATACCTCCCCCCTTATTGAAAGAAAAAAAAAATTATTATTATTAAGAAGAATAATAGTTTTTTTTTCTTTTGTATTATTTTAATTCTTTTTGAAGAGAAAATTATTATTAAAAAGAATAATAGTTTTTTCTTTTTACGTTGTTTTATGTGGTATAAATTACGTTAAGTTCTATTAGTTATGAAGTTATGATCTTTACTTATATAATATTTAATAGATATTAGTAAATTAAGGGTTGTAATTTCCAGTTATATATAATAAAAACCTGGTCCCGATGTTTTCGTTGCTGACTGCTGCTGTTCTGCGGTAGTAGTTCCATGCGTTGTTGTTGTTTCTGACGTATTGGCTTCTATTTCATGTGACTTCGTTCGTTGACTTGCTATGGGTGTTGTGGTGTTTGGTTTCTGCGTTGTTGATTTCCGCAATGAACCGATTTTTTCGAGTGGGGATTTCTTGCTAGGAAATGTATTTGACACCATTTCAAGGTTTTTCTTAGCCGCTTCTACATCTATTGTTGCGGTTTTCGTTATTTCATTTTGACGATTAAGTAATTCTTTGCGTTCCTGGTTATCAGTTAATTGTAGTAATATTTCGTCGAAATCACGATGCCCATCTCTTAATGCTGATCTTATTTTGTTGTGATCTGCACCAACTAACTACTAGGCCAGAACTCCTTGTGATTGCAACATGTTCACAGGTATCTTTAATATCTGTTCTGTGTTGAATCAGCGCGACTTCACATAGTGTGTTGCTAGTTGTTAGTATGGTTCCTGGACGTTTGCATAGTGTAATTTCTTTGTCCGTATGTTGGCTAACCAAAATGCATTTGCTGTGATCTTTATTCGTTAGACCTATGTATTTGCTCCGGTCTTCTGCTTCTGATAGGTAGTCATATGTTGGTTTAACCAATGCATCCCATTCTTCATTAATATTTGTGGGTATTGGGTAAATTCTATATTATGTGAACAACAAATCATCTTGATGACTATTATTAGGCCGTCTGTGTCTGGGAAAACTCGTACTGTTGATGCACGATGCATTTCGAATGATTTTTGTATGAACCACTTCGCCTTTCCTCTTAACGTGAGGCTAGTCAGCATTTCATCTAACTCGCTCTGGTCTATAATTGTCGGGTGTAATCGTCCCTTGTATAGATCATCTATGATTGCCATTTCCGTCAGCTGTTGTCCTTGAATTTCGATTAGGTTTGCATTAATTGTAGATTGAATTTCCAAGGTATCCATCATGAATAGTAAATGACTAACTTGTTGGTTTATTTTTTCATTTATGTATTTTTGTTTTCTTATTGTTATGTTTAACACATTTTGCAGATTTTCGACTTCCTTCAAGGAATTCAGTAAGGGTTCTGCTATCTTGTTATAATTTGATGAAATCACCGTAATTTGTCTTTTCATAATTTCGTATGTTTTATGTTCATTATCTTCAATGTCATTGAGATGTTTATAGATAGTCTCTCTTTCTTTATCAGTCCAAAAGCCCAGTTGAGTCCTTCGCCAATGAAATTGAGTGATCTCTTTTGTCGGTTACTCTTTATTGTGCGCTTAATTATTTCTTCATTTTTCTGTAGTGTGGCTATTATTGCCGTGGTTTTCCGTGTTGCTGCTATACATGATCTTTTTATGCTGGGTCCAGTGCTCATTTGTTCGCACATTGTGTTTGCCGTGATTATGTATTTGTTTGTCAGCTCCAGGAAATCGTTCAGTTTTAGCGGTTTAAACTTGGCTACTATCGTCCATTCATCATTGTAGAACAAAGCATCAGTTGTCTTCTCAAAGAATAATCTTGTATCATTAATTGATGTCTGTGTGATGTTGACTGCTTCCTTGGCTGCCAACATCAGGACCAGTGTGACAATTCTAAAGTTTTGCTCTTTATTTCATATTGTAAAAAGACGAAATTCCATTTTTTTACATATATAAATGGAATCCTTAATAATTTTATGTAGTTTTCTTTCTCATTTTACCCCTTAATACATATTGTTAAGGCGTTGGCCATAATTATACTTTAAATATTTATAGTAGTTAATATATGTGTTAACATGTACTAAATGATTTAGTTTAGAAACATACATTTAAATATGTTTCTGTATTGTTGTAATACAAAATGTTGTATATACAATCCCAGTAGTACATGGTTAAATGCTAGTCATAATCAACAATACTTAGCTATTTACTCATGCACTAACTAATATTTTAGAAATAAGCGCGCGCGACCTCTTAGCATTACATAAATGTATTTGCTATATTAAGTTGTTAAATATTTAGTTTTGTACATCTCAATTGTACTTATTTATTTTCATTACCGTGTAATGATGAATGTAAAACGTTTGTTAGTTTGCTATATTAATGCATATCTGCATTAATATATTTAGTTTCATGAATGAAAATTCTGTTAATGATAAAAAATATTAGGCAGTTTTGTCGCTGCACTACCGTATCTCGTTTCAGTTCCAGTACGTTATTGGCTTCTGCCTGTAAAGTGCTGAAGTGCATTTAATCGGTTGGCATATGAATATGTTCAAGCCTTCTATATTAATATGAGCTGGGAGCATTGCGCTCTATGCACAATGAACATGTATGTTTAAAATGCCATTGAGGTAGGTACTGACCTATCGCAATTTTAATGACAACGTAATTTTTATACCTTGCAAATTCGTACCTCAAATAATAACTTGATTTTGTTATTTGTTTATATTCAATGCTAGTCATCTTAAATTAATACATAGCTATTTTCTCTGCGATTTGTATTTTGGCAATATTACATTAAATTTTTTGGATTTTATAAATTATTTAAAATTAATTTATTTAATATCTATATTTAAAAAAAATTATAGTTTTTCTCTATTCTTTTCTTTTGTAGTTTCAAATTCGTTAGTACACGAAGCAATACCAGTCATTCTCAATATGTAATACTTAGCTATTCTGTCCTGCACTAACTTTATTTCAATTGACTTTATTTGACTTTATTTCAATGATGTTAAAAATTATTGGTTCTTGTTGCAGACAGTGTCTATTTAATTCTACAGTGTTTATTTAAACTATACTGTTGTATGCTTTTAACAAATTATTATGAAATTTTTTCGCTTTACCCTTGATACAAATCTCAGTCGTTACAGGGCTTTTTATTGAAAGAACCTCATATGGTCCCACCCAAATTGGTGAAAATTTATTTTTCCTATTTTGATTTTTTAGTAAAATTTTATCGCCTACTTTGAATGTTATTGGGTGTAATAAGCTATCATAGCTTTGCTTAGATTTTTCTTTGGCTCTGGCTTGATTTTGTCGTACGATTTCGTGTGTGCGTTGAATTTGGTATTTTAATAGCTTGTTGCTATCATCGGTATTATATACTGGTGAGCATTTGCGTTTTAGATTGGTTGGCATTTTAAAATCGTAACCGTATAAAGTACGGAAAGGCGTTTGCCCGGTGGACATATGCATTGTATTATTGTGTACATGCATTGCTGTATTTAACCACTGGTCCCAGTTTGATCCATCCTCTTTCGCAAAACTTCGTAAATACTCTGCTAATGGTCGGTGGCTTCGTTCCAAAGAGCCGTTGGACTGTGGATGATATGGCGTAATATGTAACTTTTTAATTCCTAACAATTTACACGTGTCCGAAAATAATTTTGAAACAAAATTCGAACCATTGTCGGTTATCAATACTTTTGGTATGTTATGTCTTGTAATAATTTCGTCGTAAAATGCTTTTGCTACAGTACTTGCTTCTGCGTCTAGGATAGCTACGCAGCACATATATTTTGAAAAATCATCTTGAAAAGTTAATATATATTTATTTCCAGATATAGTTTCCGGTAAAATACCTACAAGATCCATGTATACTTTATCGAATGGTCGTACAGGCGTATCAGTTAAAACCATTGGCATTTTAGTAAGCCTAGAACTTTTATTTACTTGGCATTTTCGACAATTCTTAACGTAATCTTTTATTTGTTTCTGCATACCTTCCCACTTAAATTGTTTTCTGATTCTAAAATATGTTTTCACTGCGCCCTGGTGACCCCCTAATGCTGAGTCATGAAAGTCTTTTATAACAGTTTTAATTTCCTCTGGGTCAGTTAATAGTAGACTTGAGTTTAATTCGTTCTTGGTGTCTGTTGTTATTTCATCCAGTACTGGCGTGCTCACCTGTTGTTTGGTTTTTGAAATTTGATTATCTAATTTATTCTGTGTGGTCTTAGACCGTGTTTGGACCGCAGTAATATCTGGTTCTGGATGTGGAATTCTACTTAAAGCATCTGCGTTCAAATTCTGTTTACCTGGTTTGTAAGATATTTCGTAATCATATTCTGATAATTTATGCCTGAAACGGGCTAACCTTGATGTCTGATCTTTGAGATTTGCTGTGCTACGTAATGGTTGATGATCTGTATAAATTTGAAAATGTCGGCCTAGAAGATAAGCTCTAAAATTTTTTGTTGCCCAGACTATAGCTAAAAATTCCTTTTCAATGGTGGAGTAATTTTTTTCTGCTCCATTTAATGCCCTACTAGCAATTGCTATTGGTCGGTCGCTCCCTACTTTGCCTTGTGACAGTACCGCTCCTATTGCTTCGTTACTTGCATCTGTTGTAAGTAAAAAAGGTTTTGTAAAATCTGGATATGCGAGAATGGGTGGTGAAATTATTGATTCTTTTAATTTAATAAATGAACTTTGACAATCGTCTGTCCAAGTGAATTTAACATCTTTTCTAAGTAATTTATTAATTGGTAATGATAATTTTGCCATATTGCTTATAAATTTTCTTTAATAATTAATTAATCCCAAAAAAGCTTGTACTTCTTTTTTATTTCTTGGTACCGGAATATTTTTCACGCATTCAACCTTAGAGGGATCTGGCAGGGCACCTAGCTCCGTACATTTATGTCCTAAATAGACAACTTCGCGAGGCAAAAACTGACATTTTTCTGTATTTAATTTTAGATTGTGTTCCCTTAATTTCTGCAATACTCTACTCAGCCTAAGCTCATGTTCAGCTAAATTTTTTCCATACACCACTATATCATCAAGATAAACAAAGCAATCTATACCCTGTAAACCTGTTAATATGTGGTTCATTATTCTTTGGAAGGTAGCTGGTGCACCTGTTAAGCCAAATGGCATTCTGTTAAATTCGAAATGACCCAGTCCTGTACTAAAAGCTGTTTTTTTGGTCTAATAATTGGTCTAATATTTCGTCGATTCGAGGAATCGGAAATACTTGTTTTATTGTCACGTCGTTCAATTTACGGAAATCTATTACTAGCCTCCACTTTTTGTTACCGTCCTTGCCGCTCTTTTTAGGAACCAACAACATCGGTGAATTCCAGGGTGATATGCTTGGCGATATAATGCCGTCATCCAACATTTTATTAACCTGTCTGTTGATTTCATCTCTATGAGTGTGTGGCAATTGGTATTGCTTTTGGTTTATCGGTGGCTGGTTCCTCTGTGTTGCTATTTCATGTTTAAGCGCTGGCGTGTATGTTAATTCATCGCCGTCTAAATGAAAAACATCATGATACGAAATACACATATTTTGTAAAGATGTGATTTCGTCTTTATTTAAAGTCTCATCAATTTTCATTTCTTCTAATAATTTATTAATTCTGTTTGTAATGTTTACTGAATTTATGCTATTTATTGTAGAATTATTGGTATCCGATTCTTTATACTAATTAAAATTCGAAAATGTTGGTTTAAAAGTACTGTCTATTATAATTTCTGTTTCCGTAGCATTTAAAACTGAAACATAAACTCTATTTTTGCTAACATTCGATATGCTTTCGCCCAAATATACTCCTGGAAAAATTTCTTGTTTATGTATTAACACTATTGGAATTTTTGTTTTTAAACGTAATGATACTATCTTTGCGGTTCTCGCTTGAATTTTAATTTGTTGATTGTAAAAAATATTTTGTATTTCTGTCTGCGATTTCATTGGTACTTTTATAATATGGTTTTTATGTTTATCAAAGAATGTTATTGTTTTGTCTATCGCATTTATTACAGATCGATTCCATAAATTGTCACGTCCGATTATTCCATCAGCTGGTACACCTTGTTTAAGTGACACTACATGTAGCAATAAACTTAAGCGCCCTATGGTCCTATGTTGGACTTTGGTGGAACCTAATGTTCTAACACACCCACCAAAAGCTCCTTTTAAATCCTTTTGTATATTTTCGTTAAAGTCTGGCAAATTTGTCATTGCATTTTCTTTTACTATACTGGCATCAGCTCCTGAGTCTACCAGTAAAATAAGTCTTCCATTTTTAGCTGCCTCGCAAGGTACTTCAATGAAAACGTCACTTACATTAGATAAACCCAAGCTATCTCCATGCCCACTGCATAATATGCGATCACCTTCTTCTTCCTCATATTTTAATTCATTGGTCTCCTCTGTTCTATGGAAATGCAATGGAGTAGTAAATTTGATCACAGTCTCCTCCGACGTCTTATCTACAATTCCTAACTCTTTCTATCTTATATTACTATTATTATTCGCACATATCCAATTAGATTCGTGACCATAAGTTCCACATTCGTAGCAGAAAGGCGTATTTTTTCTAATAATACATTCATCCCTAGTATGCCCCAATTTACTACAAAATGAACATGTTGGAACACTTCTTTTATAGTTGCTTTCATTATTTATTTGTTGCAATTTATTTTCCGATATAACGCTTGACTGTGTTTTTTTCATATAATTATATTCATCCTCTTCCGATCTTGGACTTCGCTGCATAACAGCCTGTACATTTAAAGCTTCTTCTAACAATGCATCTAATGTTTCTGACTTACTACCCAACAATACAACCTTTATAGTTGGATCCTTCACCCCTACTTTAAAAGAGATCAACACTGAGCTCTGTAATTCTAATCTGAATACTTCAACCTCACTTATCTTTTTACTGTATTTTTTACTTGCAATTTCCAAAGCCATGGATTGCAACTCATCTAATCGTCTACCAAACATTCTCAAACTCTCGTTACTATTTTGATAAGCCTTTTTAATCTCTTCTAGTACTAATTCTAAAGAAATTTCATTTAAGTACGTATTTTTTAACAACTCGTATAATTCATCTATTTTTTGAAACTGTTTTGTCCTTACTAATTTATAGGCATCTCCCTCCAAACGTAATTTAACGCATTTAATAAATTCCTCATTATCTGATTCCTTAATTTTAAGCTTAGCTGTTTCACAACATTCAATAAATTTATATAATTCTGTTTCTAAAAATGGAGATTCTGCCCCAGAAAAGTAAGGAACAACGTAATGAACGCGTTTCAATACATTTTCAGTACCCATTATTAGTGTTTCTTATTTTTCCATTTACTTAATCATATAATTAACTATGCCTTTCTTAATTAAATTATTTATTTTGTTTTTACTAGTTTCATATTAAATCAACTTTTAACCATTATTTAAATTATCTATTAAATTTTTCACTACCTTATTTATCACATTTTTATGTTTCATTATTTAAACTTTTTAATCTTTATTTCAAAATCATATCAACATATTATTTATGAATCCTAAATTAACTTATTTGTTCAATTTTTTTTTTTTAATTTTCCAGTATTGTTCTTTAATTAATTTCGCGACATTATAAAAACATTGCTGTATCAAAATTCCTTTTTTATTCAATTTATTTAAATTTACAATTTTATTAATCATTATCATTAAATGTCTCAAATTATTTTATAATGTTTCACAATTACTTTAAAAATGTTCTTCAATATATCAATTAATCAATTTTATAAAACATTTAGTTTACTTATTTAATTTCCTGATTTATAAAATTTTATCGTTTATGTAATTCATTTCACAATTTTATTTCACAGTTTTATTAAAAGTTTATTTTATTCCACAATTTATTTGAAATTTTTCAATTGTTCCTTATTTTATTTTTACAAATGTCAATTTTCATAATTCCATTATTTTTTGCTTATTAAAATTCTCAAATATTTCTTTTGTTTTATATCACAAATTCACATTTTTTTTTTTTTTTTACCGCACATTTTTTTTGTATCCACTATTTTTCACAATACTTACATATACAAAAAATATTTTCCATGATCCAAAATAGTTATTTCTTCCAATATTAATCTCCATCCAGTCCTTCTCGTCCCTTGGGAGTTGATGTATGGTCCGAAAACCGGCTGCGCCAAAATGTTATATGTTAAAATGTCTTTCTACTAGGACTTTAACTTGATCCTATTTATACTTACTGAGTCCTTTTCACTTTCTTTATATTATTTAAAACAACCGAGTCTTTTTTACTTCAAGACACTTTATTTCGCTTTAAAAGTTGGTTACACTTATACTTAACACTTATTTGTAGACAGTTCAGCTTATCGAAAACAATTGATTCTTAGTCTATATTAACTTCTACTTAACACCTCGTATTCTAATAATTTCACAATAAATTGAGTAATTTCATCATGCTAAAATAACTTAGTCAGCGTATTTATAATTTCACAATAAATTGAGTACTTTCATCATTCTAAAATAACTAAGTCAGCGTTTATCTGAGTGACCTATTTAACGTGGGCGTGTATACCTGTGCTATGTTAAGCTGTGTGCGCCAAGACAATTAAATGCTGTTTGTGTTTAACATGCATAATGCTTAACCCTAAAAGTATGCCATAAAGAAAAATATACTGGTTATGTTATGTTGTGGATCATAAGCACGCTGTAAGTTCCACGATTATGATACACAACAGTGGATCATATGTAAGCTGTGAACTTTACGATTATGATACACAACAATATGTCAAAATCTTTGTGATGTTTGGTTACTTATAAATAGTAGATTTAAGATGTTAATGGATTATTGTTAGTATACAATGCCTAAAGCTACATGTTATGTTTATATTTTAAATATTAAGTGGTAATGCATTCTAGTTTGTAATGCTACAACCTAAAATTCCCTTACTTACATTTTTGAAATGTTAAAAAGTCTGAAGGCAAATAAATATCGCGTCAAATTATTAAAATCTACTCTTAGTAGGTCAGGAGTTATAGCATTTATAAACATTTGGTTATATGGGACGTGCCACGGCCCTTTATCCAATCCATCCATAGTGGCTATATAAGCGAATTGTCATTATTAAAATACAATTCAAATTGATGGTGCACTTATGCATTCTCATACAAAACGCAAATTTCTATAGTCCCGATTTTCCGGCTTTTCCTTGTGAGTTTTCCGAATTCCCAGCATTGAGACAATTAAAACAAAAAAAGAATAATCCAAATCAGTCGATCCGTTCTCATGTTTGGCGAGACTAACGCACGGCAATTAATTTTTATATACATAAGCAGATAGATATTTATATAAATTTTATTATGTTTTTACATAAAAATAAAAAATAGTTATAATTTTGTTGCGTGTTTGGCTTTTTTTGTGGAACCGGAACTGGAACAATAACTGGGAACCGGAACTGGAACCATGACTGGAAACCGGAATTGGAACCATTACTGGGAACTGAAACTGAAAACGAAATAAAAAAATATTTAAGAACCGGATCAGGTACCGGAACCATTTTTTATTGAACCGGAACTGGAACCGCAGAGAATAGAATTTCAGTTCTTAGCCCTGATTCTAACATTGCATTTTAAATTTTATAATAATATCTCAAGTTATTTACGAATTATTGGTTCCTAAAGAGTTATATATTAGTGACTTGTATGGGGGGTGGGTGTGTCCGTTTATCGATTTTTTTTTTTTTTTTAATTTTTAATTTAATTTATTTATTTAATTATTATATCCTAGTACAACAAGATATATATATATATATCTTAATATTACTGTACTGGCAACATGATCGTATATATTACATTAAAAATAGATAATTATTTAGTTAACAATAGTAATTATGAAAAAAAAAAATTAAGTTTAATTATAACTAACAATTATTATTAAAACTAACAATGTTATGCATTAGATCATTTTACTCCTGACCAGCAGAAGTTAAAAAGTTACATGTCGGCAAAGGTTACATAAAAAATTAAGGCCTAAATACTTAAATAATTTAAAAAATTCAATTATTGCAACAAAGAAAAGTAATCGGATATTTTATTTTTAAATTGCACTGCGTTGTTTATGTTTTTAACATTGGTAGGTAGACTGTTCCAAAGACGAATAGAGTAGATACAAAATTGACGTTCAGATGTTAAAATAGTATGTCTAATTGGTATAAGATTTTTTGATCGATTAGAGCGAGAAAAAGTGAATCTATTATACAAGTAATGAGGTTCTCTTGTCTGTATAACTTTATGTAAAAATATAAGTGTTCTGAATTTTAATATATTTTCAAAGGTCATGTTATAGATCTGTTTTGCAAACTGTGAGACATGATCACGTCGCTTTAAGCCAAAAACATATCTAACGATATTGTTGAAAAGTACATTTAGTTTAAGTTTATGATAAGAATCACAGTTTGAGAAGATTTCACATCCGTATAGTAAAGTAGGAATTAAAAAAGTTTTTATACTTTACCAATAGTGCTGATGATATGATTATTCCATGATAAGGATCTATTAAATATTATGCCAAGATTTTTTGCTGTGTCAACAAATTCAATTTCGGAGTTATTAAGTTTTAGCTTTGGAATACATGAGGTTGAAATATGTTTTTTCGAAATAACTATACATTTAGATTTATTTGGGTTGAGACATAAACCATTTTTCTTTGCCCAGTCGTTTACAAATTCCAGATTTTTATTCAAATTAAGCACACACATATTCAGTAAATTTCGCTTACAACTTGTGTACAGTTGCACATCATCTGCATACATATGAATATTACAATTTGTTAAAATTGTCGGCAGGTCATTTACATATATTGAGAAAAGAAGTGGTCCGAAGACAGAACCTCGAGGGACACCTCTTGTGTTAGGGAGAAATTCTGAAAACTGATTCTTTGCATAGACTGCCTGTGATCTAACACAAAGATACGAAGATATGAGGTCAGTTGCAGTGGAAGTAAAATTGTACATTTTTCGTAATTTAGTTCGTAAAATTTCGTGGTCAACCGTGTCAAATGCTTTAGAGTGGTCCAATAGTATTAAAAAGCTAATTTTATTATTGTCAATTGAATCGCGTATTTCTTCTGAAACGTCAATTAATGCTGTTATACAGCATCGTTTAGGTCTAAATCCGGATTGCCGATCAGTTATTAATGAATTTTTATAAAGAAAATTACTTATTTGTTGATGCATTATCTGCTCAAGAGCTTTAGATACATATGGTAAAATTGATAATGGTCGGTAGTCATTAATGTTTTTTTTATGGGTATAACTTTAGCCTTTTTCCAGTTGTCCGGGAAAACAGACGTGGTCAGAACGGAATTAAAAATATATGTCAGGTAGGGTAATAGAACAGGTAGTAACGCTTTTAAAAACACAGGATGAATGTCATCAAATCCTATTGCATTAGATTTAATAGTCAGAAAACTTTGAAGAACATCAACTTGATTGACGCATGCAAAACTGAAAGTTATATTAGGACACAGTATGTTACTTGCACTTGATAGTTATTCGAGCATATTAATGGCATGGGAATATTAACAATTTTTTTATTTAGCTCATTTATATCAATATTGTCCGAAGCTTGAGTCTTACTACTACCAATGCCTATATTTCGGATTTATTTCCAGGTCTGTTTTCTTCCTATGGCTGTACGACATTTGCTTTCATAAAAACTAGTTTTGGCAACATTAACCTCTTTAACGACTTGTGCCCTAATTTATATATATATATATATATATATATATATATATATATATATATATATATATATATATATATAAAATCTAATGCAATAGTACAATTTTACTTCCACTGCAACTGACCTCATATCTTCGTATCTTTGTGGTAGATCACAGGCAGTCTATGCAAAGAATCAGTTTTCAGAATTTTTCCCTAACACAAGAGGTGTCCCTCAAGGTTCTGTCTTCGGACCACTTCTTTTCTCAATATATGTAAATGACCTTCCGACAATTTTAACAAATTGCAATATTCATATGTATGCAGATGATGTGCAACTGTACACAAGTTGTAAGCGAAATTTACTGAATATGTGTGTGCTTAATTTGAATAAAAATCTGGAATTTGTAAACGACTCGGCAAAGAAAAATGGTTTATGTCTCAACCCAAATAAATCTAAATGTATAGTTATTTCGAAAAAACATATTTCAACCTCATGTATTCCAAAGCTAAAACTTAATAACTCCGAAATTGAATTTGTTGACACAGCAAAAAATCTTGGCATAATATTTAATAGATCTTTATCATGGAAAAATCATATCATCAGCACTATTGGTAAAGTATAAAAACTTTTTTAATTCCTACTTTACTATACGGTTGTGAAATCTTCTCAAACTGTGATTCTTATCATAAACTTAAACTAAATGTACTTTTCAACAATATCGTTAGATATGTTTTTGGCTTAAAGCGACGTGATCATGTCTCACAGTTTGCAAAACAGATCTATAACATGACCTTTGAAAATATATTAAAATTCAGAACACTTATATTTTTACATAAAGTTATACAGACAAGAGAACCTCATTACTTGTATAATAGATTCACTTTTTCTCGCTCTAATCGATCAAAAAATCTTATACCAATTAGACATACTATTTTAACATCTGAACGTCAATTTTGTATCTACTCTATTCGTCTTTGGAACAGTCTACCTACCAATGTTAAAAACATAAATAACGCAGTGCAATTTAAAAATAAAATATCCGATTACTTTTCTTTGTTGCAATAATTGAATTTTTTAACTTATTTTAAGTATTTAGGCCTTAAT
The DNA here is from genome assembly GCA_951804985.1 of Dryomyza anilis. Lineage (NCBI taxonomy): Eukaryota > Metazoa > Arthropoda > Insecta > Diptera > Dryomyzidae > Dryomyza > Dryomyza anilis. The sequence continues at coordinate 46,127,938 of OX638130.1, forward strand.
TTTTTATGTAACCTTTGCCGACATGTAACTTTTTAACTTCTGCTGGTCAGGAGTAAAATGATCTAATGCATAACATTGTTAGTTTTAATAATAATTGTTAGTTATAATTAAACTTAATTTTTTTTTTTCATAATTACTATTGTTAACTAAATAATTATCTATTTTTAATGTAATATATACGATCATGTTGCCAGTACAGTAATATTAAGATATATATATATATATATCTTGTTGTACTAGGATATAATAATTAAATAAATAAATTAAATTAAAAATTAAAAAAAAAAAAAAATCGATAAACGGACACACCCACCCCCCATACAAGTCACTAATATATAACTCTTTAGGAACCAATAATTCGTAAATAACTTGAGATATTATTATAAAATTTAAAATGCAATGTTTGAATCAGGGCTAAGAACCGAAATTCTATTGTCTGCGGTTCCAGTTCCGGTTCAATAAAAAAATGGTTCCGGTACCTGATCCGGTTCTTAAATATTTTTTTATTTCGTTTTCAGTTTCAGTTCCCAGTAATGGTTCCAATTCCGGTTTCCAGTCAAGGTTCCAGTTCCGGTTCCCAGTTATTGTTCCAGTTCCGGTTCCACAAAAAAAGCCAAACACGCAACAAAATTATAACTATTTTTTATTTTTATGTAAAAACATAATAAAATTTATATAAATATCTATCTGCTTATGTATATAAAAATTAATTGCCGTGCGTTAGTCTCGCCAAACATGAGAACGGATCGACTGATTTGGATTATTCTTTTTTTGTTTTAATTGTCTCAATACTGGGAATTCGGAAAACTCCCAAGGAAAAGCCGGAAAATCGGGAATATAGAAATTTTTCGTTTTGTATGAGAATGCATAAGTGCACCACCAATTTGAATTGTATTTTAATAATGACAATTCGCTTATATAGCCACTATGGATGGATTGGATAAAGGGCCGTGGCACGTCCCATATAACCAAATGTTTATAAATGCTATAACTCCTGACCTACTAAGAGTAGATTTTAATAATTTGACGCGATATTTATTTGCCTTCAGACTTTTTAACATTTCAAAAATGTAAGTAAGGGAATTTTAGGTTGTAGCATTACAAACTAGAATGCATTACCACTTAATATTTAAAATATAAACATAACATGTAGCTTTAGGCATTGTATACTAACAATAATCCATTAACATCTTAAATCTACTATTTATAAGTAACCAAACATCACAAAGATTTTGACATATCTGAAATATTTAAAATAATATATATAAAATGTGGACATTTTAAATTACACTAAAATGAGTATAGAACAGACAAATATTTTTTGGTGATGTATGTGGGAGTGGTGTAAGACGGACGGAGAAACATGCACACAAAACGTTGAAAACAGGGCGGATCGAAATTTTTTTCCAAAGTTGTAATAGGGCTTAAAAGTTGTATTGTGCTGCTAAAGTTTACCACATAAAATTTGAGTCGAAAAAATAATGTCCTGTGTTCGCACATTGCAGATGAAGTTAAAAAAAAAACACTTTAAATCCACAATTTTATTTTTTAACCATCTACATTAAGGTTTTTTTATATCATAATAGATTCAAAAATTGGAGATTGTATCTATTAATATCCTCCTACAATTTCATCAATTTTGAATAAAATCTAATGCTCGCGCATCGTCCTTGGTTAAAAAAAGTAGAAAAAATCGACATTTTCTTTGGTTTTTCGTTCTAAAATCGGCATGGGTGGTTATTTTGACATGTAATTTTTTTTATAAATATTTTTAGGAGTGCTGAATGCAAATTTGTTAACGGTCAATTTCTATCTTGTATAGTTTTTGAAAAAAAAAATTAAAAAGTCTGGAACTTTGCCCATTATAAAATTATACTATTACACAATTTAAATCAAATTTAAATCAAATTAAAAAAAATATGTTTACCAGAATCAAATACTACGTTCGATTCTTTCGATACATCACAAATATTCTATTTGCAACTTTATTGACCTTCAAAATTATGAATATCAACAAAAACAAATATTTTTTAGAGTATCACAATTGTACAACATTAAAGAATTTCGAATCTGCCCAGTGTGCGTCGTGGGAATCATTCCTACATGAATGTTTTAAATTAACACATTTATATATATTTTTGTTTGCAAAATTATTTTGACATATATTGAGGGAAAACGAATTTTCGTGCAAAATAAATAAAAACTGCTTTTATAATAAACTTTTTTTTACAACAAACATGTCCAATTTTTGAGAACAAAGTATTAGCGCGTTGCAAAATAAATTCATTTGCCGAAAACGATCTGCTTTAATATGTGGTTCAAAAATGAGCGTGATCCGCCCACATTTTTGTTTACATTATTTCCCGGGTTGTCATATTGAAAATTTTAGCAGTACATTATTAAAATAAAATCTATGAAATATTTGCCTTACACTTTTATTTTTCTACTTTTATTTTTCAAATTTTTTTATAAGTTATTTTATACTTTTATATCAATTTTTTAAATTATATAAGATGTACATTAGAGCGGATCGAAACCAAACTTTTATTTTTATTTCAAAATGTAATAGGGCTTCAAAGTTACATTATGCTACTAAAGTTTACCACAAAAAATTTGAGTCGAAAAATATTATGTCCTCCGGAGTTCTATACCGCTTCCACCGAATGTACGCACTGTTCCGTTGCGCTATTAAATTTTGAATTGTTATATTAAACCAAGACCGTTGTCTTGGTCTTACTGTTTTATTCCTGACTGGAACAAATTCATCAAAGAGGTGGTTAATATATGTCTGTAAATACGTCATTTGGTCATTGGCTGAAGTCATGTGATAAATATTATCCCAACAAGTGGTGCGTAATTTATAGTTAAGAAGTGAATAGTCAATATTTTTAAAGTCACGGTAAGAAAATGTTTTAGAGTCTTCATGCATTTTAAAATCATAGGTTAAAAAAATAAGGTCATGTTTTGAAAAGGCTGTGTTAGAAATTTGGTCAAAAAGAAAAATTTTGGAACGGTCATTCAGAAAAAATATGTCAAGTAAGGTATTAACTGTTTTAGAGTAGTGGGTAGGCAACATATAGTTTACAGGTAAGAGACCTAAGGCCTTCATATTTAATGTCAGATAGTTGTCATTTAAAATGTTACAATTGAAATCTCCTGCTATTAATATGTGTGAGAATGTCAAAGAAAAACTGTCAATTGTATCTATTAAAGTGCTGATGTCAATAGAGCGATTTGGTCTGCATACGCAGCCAACGATTAATTTATTCAAACCATACATAATAGAAACGAAAAAAAACTCAACAGGATTAATGGGCGAGGATTTCCAAAGTCAGAACCATTTTTTGGCTAAACATATTGAAACAAAATTTCATGAATATTATTCAAGTTACCATGGTTTCTGGCAGACATATATATATATATATATATCTATATATATATATATATATATATATATATATATATATATATATATATATATATATATATATATATATATATATATATATATACATATATATATATATATATATATATATATATATATATATATCTATATCTATATCTATATCTATATCTATATCTATATCTATATCTATATCTATATCTATATCTATATCTATATCTATATCTATATCTATATCTATATCTATATCTATATCTATATCTATATCTATATCTATATATATATATATATATATATATATATATATATATATATATATATATATATATATATATATATATATATATAAACAGTCCAAGGGGGTCGCGAGTCCATTTTCAGGGGGTCGGCAAGGGATATTCAAATTTTTAAATAATTTACTTAAAAAAATGTAATTAAATACAATTTTAAATTTATAAATATGATGCCTTAAATTGTAAATGTATTAAAAATAGTAAAACAATTTCTAATCTGAAATTGTTGTTGTCGTAAAATCACAAAAATATTGAATTTCCTTGTTATTTCCATTTTATTTGTTACAAATTTCATAAGGAAAATTTCAATATCTGTTGCTAATTTTTTAATTCATTCAAACTGGAATTTTTTAAATATTTATTTTAATAATATTAATTTTATTTGGAATTTTTCAAATTTGGAATGGTAAAATCTGAATTTTATTCAGAATTTTTGCAATATTAATTGTAAAATCCCAATTTCATTTGGAATTATATCAATTTAAATTGAAATATTTCAATTTTTATTTGTAATTTTCTCTATTTTAAACATAATTCTGAAACAAAATTATACGTCATGAAATTTATTTCCATACCAAATATGTAGTATATATTTCCCAATTTCGTTTTATTATTTTGTTATGTGAAATTTTCAAAATTTTCAGTTCAGTCACTCAGAAGCATTCGTCAAAGGCGGGTATGTAAAACATTTTTTTAACCCTATTAAGCCTGCCGAGTAAAATACACACCAGAAGTTTCCCCATAATGCGTATGTTTTTGAACCTAGCCCCACTACAATGTGTCTGTATTAAATTGTATATCGCTGCGTGTATTTCTCTGCATTTTAATCAAATGTTTCATATTCAAACTTTAAAAAATATTTAGCAAACAAATTTCAGTAGGATAAAGTTTAAAACAATTTTTTTTATAAATTCAAAGGGGTGGCAAGAGACATATGGAGTTAAAAAGGGGGTCGCGACACCAAAAAGGTAGGGAACCACTGGTCTAGGTGATAGGCCTCTGCCAGCTCCTCGATGCGTTCGATGAAGTCTAGAAGCTCTTTGCTGCCATCGTATTTCCGCACACAATTGGGGGCTACCTGGTAGGTGTTAAGTGACATGTTCGGACCTGGCCGGGAAGATACATAATACTGAGATTTACCTTGGTCAGTTGCGTTGACTTTGGACAACGGTACGACTGGTAATGACTGTACGACGCCGGAGCAATCGGCTTGGGGATCGAGCTCAGACATCTGTGGTGAAATGCGGTTCATCTTTGGTAGCTCTAGTAGTTTTGCTACGCTGGGTTCTGCGTCGACCATAGCCTCTGATGTGGTTGTTTTTGGCGCGGGGGAAGTCCCTCGACGAACTGTTCGTGTTTATGCTCGTCCTCAGTGAGGAGATCCGTGAAACGCTGTTTAAGCTGGGATGCGTTACCTGATAGGTCAAACGCGAATTCATTTGCGTACGCGACAAGTTCTTTCTTGGCGAGATAATTCACCCACTTTTCACTACTCATGTTGATTATGAGTTTATTATTTTTTTCGATACTTTAATTTCTTTCAAATATTTTTTCACGTGTGGTTAACTTCCACATTAAATACACTGTTTTTTCCGATTGTTATCTTTTATAGGATAGTTCATTTTCTTGTCACGAGCACTGATTTTAATTAAGTTCAATTTTGTTGGTTAGATCACTTTTTACGCGCAATTAGTTTACTTTTGTTGGCGAGAACAAGATCGAAATTTTCTCGCAAGAAGAAGAGCAAGATAAGAAATGCAAGTGCAAGACTAACACTGCAAGAAATGTAAGAAAGGCAAGACTTGCGTTTTTTATCATTTTAATGTATTTATTATGGTTTTAAGGTAATAATTAAATTCAAAAGAATTCATGATATTACTAATTATTGAACAACAAGTAACAATGGAAAGCGTTATGAACGTGAACATTAACGAATTTGTGTTTTTATTTTTATTTTTTTTTTTGTCTTTCAAGGCTAAAGAATATATGCATCTTAAAAATAAGGTCTGTGAAGCACATTTGAAGCGATAAATATCTTCAAAAGTGCTTCAAAAGTCGCATCAAAAAGATATTTGCACATTATTAATTTTGTTTTACTTGTATACATAGTTTTTTTGTTAATTGTAAAATCACGAAGTTTTTCTTAAGTTAAGTTCTACGTGCATTCTTTCATTTAACTTATAAAACCAAAAAAAAATATATATATATATATGAACATTTTCACAGAGTATCAGCTAAATGTGACATTGCTTTTTGTCTGTTTGTTTTTTTGTACACAAATCCGCTGATTCGTTTAAAAGTGCAACAACAACAAAAATGCGAAAAAAAAAGCAGCATCCAAATTTTTGATAGAATTCAAGGACATTTTGCATTAAAAAAATCCAAATGCTTCGGGCATAAAAGTAGCTTCTTAGAATCATATGTCCACAAAGTGCAAAGAAAGCTGGCCTTAAATCGTACAAAGTTCAGAAAGTCCCAAATCGAAATGCCACGAAATTTATTGAAGTAAGAAATATAAGAAGAAAATTGCAGGCATACTTGGTAACAATATATCAATGTTGCATTATTCCTGACAAAAAATATGTATTGGCCAACGATATCAACAGGGAAATGTACAAGAAAAATACAGAACACAAACAAAAATCCAAGTCCCTAAGAAATGTATTGTTTGGATGGGTAAAAGACAGCAGTATTTAACTTGTGGGTCAATTAAGACGTATATTTATATTGCTGAATGCTTGCAAAAAATGTTATGTTAACACTATTTTGGCTGATCTAGCATTATACCACTATGGAAAAAAGCGAAGGAGTCTTACACCAGCCATAGTATGAATATAAAGTTCATTTGGAACTGTTAGTTAAAGTATTGTCCCTCTCGAAGTGCCCGCTCGAAGCTCCCTTCAGGAGCGAGTGAGAGGGCTTGTGTTTGCACCATTGACTCCAAGGGGCATACTGGCAGGTAGCCGGGACAGGTCCTTGGACGAGTGGCCAGACTAAGACGATTACATCCCTAAAATCCTACCATGCACCAGTATCTGGTGTCAGGCAGGTAGGCGTCTGTTCCCTGTGGGGCGGCCTCCTCTTCCGACCGTAGGGTCTCTAAACACTTATAAGCGTCTGATCCCTGTGAGCCGGCCTTTTTGTCCGACCGAAGGGTCGTTAAACACATACAACCGAAGGGTCTGTAAACACTTCGACTTACGGGGTCGTTATAACCACATATGAAGTCGTTCACGGAACTAAGGACTGCGTCGAATAAAATTGTCCGTTACATATCTTCCCATAATGTGCTATTGCAAGATTCAAATTAAAACATTTTGATCATAGTAGCTCTGAATTAAATGGCAGAAAATAATTTGTGTCAGTTATAGTCAATACAAAATTTATTTAACGCGAAAATGGCAAACGAAGTGCAAGTGCCAACCTAGATGGTCTTTAAAAAAAATTGCCAAGGAGGTAGGGGCTAACCCTAAGACCATTTCTCACGTTATCAACCGCTTTAAGGAAGACCTGAGTATTGATCGGAAGAAAGGTTCTGGTAAAAAAAAAGGCCCACATGATCGTGAAAAGTCGAAGAAGGTTGTGAATATTTTAAAGAAAGATCCAAGCATATCCGGAACGAAATTGGCGAGAAAGGCGGATTGCTCAGAATCTTTCGTGCGCAGGACTAAGAAAGAAGCTGGGCTGAAGACGTACAAGGTCCAAAAAGTTCCGGATAGAAATGCCGTCAAGAATGAAACCGCAAAACAACGAGCTAAAAAGCTGAACCAAGATTTTTAAAAAAATTCTATTGTTGCATAATGGACGACGAAACTTATGTTTTAGCGGACTTTTCTCAGCTACCTGGGCAGGAATTTTATACAGCCGATTCTCGAGGAAATGTCGCTGAAAAATTCAAATAAAAAAAAATGACAAAATTCCCAAAGAAATTTCTTGTTTGGCAGGAAATTTGCAGTTGTGGAAAAAGGAGCAGCTCATTCGTGACATCGGGTTCAATTAATAGCGAAATATATGTGAAGGAATGCTTGCAAAAGAGATTGCTTCCATTTTTACGCCAACATGAAGTGTCCACATTTTTTTGGCCTGACCTCGCTTCATGTCACTACAGCAAAACGGCCTTAGAGTGGATCCAACAAAATGCAGTGATTTTGGTGCCTAGAGAAGCCAATCCACCAAACTGTCTAGAACTCACGCCGATTGAGAGATACTGGGCTTTAGTAAAAAGGGAGATGAAGACAACAAAAAAAGTGGCCAAAGACCTTCAAGACTTTAAAAGAAAGTGGTCCTCAGCAGCTGTGAGGGTGTCGGACACTACCATTACAACATTAATGGAAGGGGTTCCGGAAAAATTAAAACTTTTTATTAAAGAATATTAATTTATGGTTTTTTATATTTTTTTTAAATCTAAAAATAATTTGCAAAATAAAATATTTTATTCTATAAAAATTCGATTACTAGATTTCTAGATTTTTTCATTTTTGTAGCGGACAATTTTATTCGACGCAGTCCTTAGAAACCGGATCTACGGACCCAGGGGTAGGGATATCTACCCCAGCGTCTGCAGCTGTCGCAGCCAGGCGTATAACCTCCCAGCAGGACAGGCCGACTCAGCTCGGCTGGTAGGGCGCCAGTGGTGGCCTGCGAAGTAAATTCCGCAGGTGGAGAGAGGGTTGGAGTTATTGACTCCTCCCAGAGTCGTGCGTCCTTCCGCAACTCCAAATGGTCATGGAGAGAGGAACCCGGATGGGAAAAGGCGACTCTCTGGTGCGGCTAGGCGATTAAAAGCCAAACAACGCCAGATAGCTGCCTCTCACATCACTGGAACCCCCTCCCCGTACAGTCAACAAACCGCTGACAACATAGACCCTCAGTTGAAGCCAGCCGCTACACTTGGTTCACAAGGACCGGGCAAGCGACTGCGCTCTCCTGAGGAGATGACCCAGGCTGGATTGGCGAAGAAAAACAAGACAAACGTGTCTAAAATCAAGGGATCTCTTCCCAGCGATGACATCCCGTCGTGCACATCCAACGTAGCGTTTCGGCCTGCACTGCGAAATACAGGGGCCCGCGCAACTAAAGACAGAGGTCGAAGGCGGACGGCAAGACGAATGCGGGAGTGGCACGGGAATCGATTGTTGACAAACGCAAGTTTGCCATCATCGATGTAAGCCAGCCCTGTGGAAAGATTGCTGAGGAGCTGCTGGAGGAAGTGTGGAATGACGCACTTGCGAACTCGATTATCGAGTCTTCTGACAGCACCCCCGAAATTCATCTGGAATAATGCAAATTTGTCCGCGGAGTCTATAGGATCACCGGCACGGCTTCAGTATATCTCCCTCATGACTCCCCGGAACCTCCACCATCCGAGGAACTGTTGAGGATTACTAGGTTTGCAGCCGAAAATGGTAAGAAATTAATAATTTATACAGATGCCAATTCTCACCATACAACATGGGGAAGCTCCGACTGTAATGCTCGAGGACATGCCCTATTTGAATTTATTAATGCGTATGATCTCCTGACCCTAAACGTTGGTTGCTCTGCCACCTTCATCACTAGAGTCAGAAGTGAAATACTTGTCATAACTCTCTTCCTTAAAAACATACTTGACATGGTCCAAGACTGGCATGTCTCTAGCAGACATTCCTTCTCGGATCATAGATACGTCTGTTTTAAACTATCTTTTCCTAACCTACCCCCACCTATATTTCGCAACAAAGCGAAAACTAAGTGGGCTCTATTCAGAAGACTTTTAAAGAATGCGTTAGACGTATCTTCCGCACCCCCTTTAAGTTCTACATATAACATTGACGGGGAGATCAAAACCGTAACAAATAGCCTTATACAAGCATTCGAAGAGGCTTGCCCTCTTCGCACCCGAGAGTCTTTCAAGGAAAAACCCTGGATGACAGGGGCTTTGAAAAACTTAAGAACGGATACTCGGAGACTTTTCAATAAAGCTAAATGATTAAATACTACAGAGCATTGGGATCTCTACTACCAAAAACTCAGTGTATACAAAAAAAATATGCGCTCCGCAAAAAGAGGGTCATGGCGACTCTTCTGTGCACAAGTTGATTGTGTTACAAAAACCGCAAGAATTAAGAAATTCCTTTCCCAACCGGAACTCCTGATAGACAGGCAGGGGTTAGGGCAGGTAACTGTGAGGAGTCTTTAAAGATTCTAATGGAGGAGCACTTCCCAATCTGTTTCGTTAACTCAGATGAGACGAGGCTATGGGAAAGTTCTCAATACTCCTACAACTTAGCCATCACCACCGATATGGTGGGGACGCCAATTCATAGCTTCCAGCCATATAAAGCCCCAGGGCAAGATGGAGTTTTCCCAGCCATACTACAACGGGCAGTGGATCTCCTTGACGTCCGACTATCCAGGCTTTATGAGGCATGCTTTAATCAGAGCTATACCCCCCTCACATGGCACGAATCAAGAGTAGTTTTCATACCTAAGCCGGGTAAAGAAACTTACTCAACCCCCAAGGCATACAGACCCATAAGTCTAATGTCCTTCTTACTGAAAACAATGGAAGGCATATGCGACACCATGGTTAAGGAAAAAATCCCAGCTTAAATTTAAGCAACATGCATATATAAATGGACGATCCTTTGAAACCGCCTTACATGAGGTTGTTAACAAAATTGAAAGGTCTATGGACCTAAAAGGACTCACTCAAGCAGCCTTCATAGATGTTGAGGGTGCTTTTAATAACGTTCACACTGACACACTGATCTCGTCCCTTGCCTCCTTTGAAGTAGACCCGGCTATTTTACACTGGGTACATCATATGTTGTGCAACAGATCCATCACTTGTCAGCAGGTCATTATTACTTTAAGGGGAAGGGTGTTTCGCGGTACCCCACAGGGTGGCATTCTCTCACCGCTACTTTGGGTCGTCACCATAAACAGTCTCCTAAGAAGACTAACCGAGGCTGGTTTACATGCTGTCTGCTACGCAGACGACATCGCCATCCTTGCCTCGGGGACACATCCTCTTCTGCCTTCTAGACGAATCCAAGAAGCCTTGGATATCTCGGCTGAATGGTCATCACCTAGGGGATTAAATATAAACCCCCAAAAAACTGAAATCTGTCTCTTTACTAGGAAAAGGAAGCTACCTAGCTATCCTCTTCCACAGGTAAACGGAGAGATACTGGCACTTACAGGTCAAGTCAAGTACCTTGGAGTAATCCTTGATTCTAAACTTAACTGGAAGGCACAAATAGCTAGCAGAGCCTCAAAAGCCGTTAGGGTTTGGGCAACCTGCAGAAGATGTATTGGTCCTACATGGGGACTTCGACCAAAGATGACCCACTGGATTTTCATCAGCGTGGTACGATTAATACTCACATATGCGCCACTTGTATGGTGGACAGCTTTGGGACGAAAATGTAACATCAAACCACTCGAGAAAGTGCAACGGGCGTGTTGTCTCGGCATCTCAGGTGCGATGTATACCACTTCGATCAAAGCCATTGAGACTATTCTAAACATACGTCCAATAGAAATTCAAGTTAAATATGAGGCCGCGGTCGCAGCTGCTCGACTAAACATCCTTGGGGGATTGTTCAATTCCGAGACATTAACCAATCCCCAAACCATAATTAACTCAATTCCTAATACTGTTTCTTCAGGTAATTGGAACTGCGACCGCATCCCGGAAGAAACCAATCATACCGCCGCAAAGTTCGCTTTCCCGACTAGAGAGGAATGGAACAACGGTCAGGTATTGTATAGCAATCTGGGGATCCACCTCTACACTGACGGATCAAAACTAAACGGTCCTAAACGGCCTTCGTCTGCATGACCACAAAACCGTCTTTCAGTCGGAAGTAGTGGCTATAAAAGAAGAACTGTGTAGACAAGTGTATTAAAATTTTCTCAGACAGCCAAGCTGCCATTAGAGCTTTATCCACGGACAATGTGAAATCCAGAGTGGTTCTACAATGTAAAGAGGCCCTTGCTGATCTCTTACTTGTTAACAATGTGGATATTATCTGGGTCCCAGGACACTGTAGCATTGAAGGGAACGAAACAGCAGACGAATTGGAGAGAAATGGTTCAGAAATGGACACAATCTCAGTCATAACCGGCAGACCTTTCCAATTTCTAAAAAACGAGATAAGCTCATGGGCTTATCGACTTCACAATACATCGTGGGAAGAATCGAGAGTGGGCCAAGCAACTAAATGGCTATGGGGCCCCCCGAAAAAATCCAAAACAAGCAAAAGTCTAACGCTTAATAAAAAGGAGTTAAAACAATACACAGGCATGCTCACGGGCCATAATGAGCTAAGAGGTCATCTTTTCAAATTAGGAAGAGTCGACTCTTACTTCTGCAAGGCCTGTGAGGAAGAGACAGAGACGCTTGAACACTACTTGTGTCACTGCCCGGCATTTGCCACACTTAGATTCATCCACTTTGGAGCTCCGCTTATTTCATCATTGAAACAACTGGGAAGCTTGGACTGGAAAGTACTAAGAAAATTTGTCAAATCCACGGAAGTTCTAAACTCCACTGAGTAGCATAACAGCTACAACACATTGCAGACGAATCATGATCCGAGGGGTCACAACGGACCTACTTTATAGCCTAGGTGTACTCTGTGCTATGCACAGAGGGGTTTTTCCCCCCTCCTTGAATCAATCAATAAATCAATTCTCAATAAAATATAAAAAAATGGATCGATAACACAAATTTGTTAAAGTACAAAATATGTAGAAAAACACGAAAATTGACTTATATTTGTATTACGTAATAACTCAAAAACTTAAGGCAATCTAAAAAAAAACTGAGTATGAGGTCGTGCTTAGAATCTTCAAGTCAATCGGAAAATCATACTAAATTGCGGATAATTTGTATTGTGGTGCTTTTTGTTCTATAATTATATATATATTTTTTTTGTTTGGTAAAGAATTTACACATGAGGTATAATACAAAAAAATCGCATAATTTTGATTCATGGTATGGAATCTTTCTTGCCCTCAGATTTTCGTTGCCATTAATCTTACGAAATGTAAATATGTCGGCACTACACTAAGAAAACAAGATGTTTATGAAAGTCTTGTTGCAACTATCTGTTTCAATTTACGGCTTGTAGAAAATATTCAAACCTTCCATAAGTTTCAATAAAGTTGCAGCAAAACTCTTAATATTTTTTAAATATGACATAAGCAGATAGTTATGAGATTTTTGCCACAACAGCAATGAAAATTGAGTTATTTACAGTTGACTGATAGCAAACATCCTGAGTTCTTGCACATTTGCAGAAAAACTTTTGAGGTACTTTGACATTTTTCTACCATAAAAAGGAAAATGGCGTACTTTTTTCTTTCGCTTGATTTATCCAGTATTCACAACAATTAAGTAAATCCAATGGTGTAAAAAATTGGCAACTCAAATATTTCATTATAATGGTAAAAGTGAAAATAAAACTTTTTGGGATTGAAATTATCAACACGTGACGGAAAATATTTGTTTTCAGAGTTTATTTTGATGACAGCATCGCCGGTCGGACTTGGTTCTTCTGCGAAGAAGTCTCAAGTCCATGTACAATTTTACCTTCGAAGAATTTATAAAGACGATGACGATGTAAAACCAGGATACTGTAAAACAGAATAACTGTAAATCTAGAATAAATAAAAATACATTTGATTCATTTTCTATCAATTCAATAAAAATTACTGCGCGAATTCTAATGGAGTACCTTCTCCAAATATTCCTCAATTATCTTCCTATTTGAAAGATGTTTAATTGATGGTTGCTATACATAATCGTAAATTTGAAAGATGGTTGCTTGCAATATTTATCGTATTTGACGGATGTTTGAGAGATGGTTGTCTCAAAGGCGATCTAAATAATTTGTAATAACTTGATATTTAGGGCTGTAATATTTCTGATAACCATCTTTGTTTTCTTAGTGTACCCTCAACAAAAGTGGCATGCTGCTCGCATATGCCGATGATATTGATATCATTGGCAGGGGCACAGCACACGAACAGTCAGCGCAGCAATCTCCAGATTGGAGAAAGAGTCGCGTCGAATGGGTCTAGCGTTGAACGAGGACAAGACGAAGTTACTTGTTTCAACAAGCAAAGAAGAGTCCGTGCGTCTTGGACAAAAAGGTGATTTTGTCACCCACAAGTTGGACATTGTGAAGGACTTCGTCTATCTGCGATCCAGCATCACCAGCAACAACGACTTCAGTCTGGAGATTAAACGGAGAATAACTCTTGCCAACGTAGAGAAGTAGAGTCCTCTCTCGCCGGACAATAATAACGCTCTATCTCATCATGCCCGTCCTACTCTATGGTGCAGAAACATGGACGCTGGCCTCCACCGATGAGAGAGTACTGGGAGCGTACGAGAGAAAGATTCTCCGTAAAATCTGTGGCCCTATCTGCTTTGCTAACTAAAATAATATAATAAAAATATATTATTTAAAATTTTTAAAACTTTTTTACAAAAACAAATTCGTATTTTCAATTTTTTTTTTCAGCAATAATTTTAATCCCGTAGGATTACGTGCAAAGTAATACAACATGTATTACAAAGTAATGCAGAGAGGTATTACAAACGTTTTTTTTAATCTTTTAGAATTATTACAATTTAATAATTTTTGGTCAAGACATACACTCTACGAAATAATTATACGAACACTCTTATAGTTCTCTCTTCTCGTGCTATGTTGCACACTAACAAAAAAATATATGTATACTATTATTGAACTTAGTATTCTAACTGTAATACAATAACTAACCTTAAATTGTTGTTTAAATTTAGTGAGATGCAGACAATAAAACTAATGAGTCAAGAAAGCGAAATATGTATACGTATTTTAATTCATTAAAATATCTTCAGTTACAAAGTAAAGCTATAGATTTTAAATTGTGATTTTATTTGGGTATAATATTCATTATATTTTAATTATTTAAACCAGATTGATCAGATTTATTAAAATGCCCAGAGGTACAGAGTTGTCTTTCGAAAAACAAGAAGAATTAAAGCTTATAGAGATTCTGGACTTATAGAGATTTAGATGGGCCTGATGGTTATCAATTTCATTGGAATGACAAGCGGCATTTGCGACAAACTAGGATGGCTAGGAACTTTGGTTGTGGAACCCGCATGGTTTGGGCTGCTTTTAGATATAATGCAAATCAAGATCATTTCGACAAAAATAAACTCTAGAATGTACGTAGATTTACTTAGAGATGTTTTACCTCAAAGTAGAGAAATTATGGCCGGAAATGACTGGATTTTCCAGCAGGATAACGCCGCTATCCACACCGCTTCTTTCACCAAAGACTACTTTACATCACAGAATAATCCTGTGTTGAAGTGGTCGGCCTGTAGTCCTGATCTCAACCCAATTGAGAATATTTGGGCCATATTATCTGAGAGTTTTTCGGAATGGAAAGCAATATGGGACGGTAAACCAACTTAAGATGTCCATTGAGGAAGAATGGTCAAAAATAGAGCACCAGACCTTAAAAACATTGATTGAATCCATGCCACAACGTTGTCAAGAGGTTATTTTAAATTCAGGAGGTAATTCAAATTATTAATTCCATAAGAAGATCCCATCATTTAAGATAAATGTGAATAATTTTTTCGTTCAATGAATAATTAAGGTTTAATTTTTTTAAGATTAGAATTTTCCTGTTTTTATACTTTTTTCTTATAAGAAAAAATAACTAAAACTTAATCAATAAAATTTTCATATAAATATGTCTTCGTTATTCAAAATATGCATTTTTACAACGTTCGTATAATTATTTCGTGGAGTGTTTATACATTTTTTTTACCGTGTATCGATTTACAAAATAAAAATTTCTTGGTCTTAAATGGAGTTTTGAGTTTATGGACCAAAGGATACAGTTAGGCATCCCACGATATGTGCGACCGATTTCTGCAATAAAAAAGGTTCCGGGATTTTTCACCGTCCGTCCACTTTTGCCAACTCACTTTACATTTGTTTTTGCAAACATCTCGTAACTATCTGCATATATCTCATATTTGTATATAAAACTCGTTTAAAAATTCATGATTAAAAATATGAAGATATAATAAAAAAGGGCTGAATTGTACTTTACCGGCCAAAGTGAAATAAAAAAAATTGCCACCCGATATATTTTTGCAAAAAAAAAAATGAGAAAGTAAACAAAAGTCTCTCGGACCCCTGGCGACCTTAAAAAATCGAAAACCGGTACTCCTACTTACAAGGTCATGTAAGTAAAGTAAAGGAAAGGTATTTGTCTCACAATTACAAATATGTAATAATTTTTAAGATCGGTCAACTATAGCGCCCTCTAGTCCATTTTATGTTCGTAGTATTTACACATTTCTGGGTTGAGTTTATTGTTTTTAATACCGAAAGAACATAAATAACAATATTAAACTTTTAAATTTTTCGCCAGCTTCGATCAGAGTGGAAAATATCAGAATAAAAACTTATATTAAAAAAATCGAGCTATTATTTTTTCATTTGCGGAGATTTTTAATCAACATATTGGAATTAAATTTTTAGGAATAAAACCTTTTATATAACAAAATGAAAAATTATATATAACAAAATGAAAAATACATATGATAAATAGGTACATTAAACGGCAAAAAATGTATTTAATTTATTAATAAAAAGAAACTCAACCCACAAATGTGTAAATACTACGATCATAAAATGGTGCATGGGACGCTACACTTGATAGATCTTAAATTTTACATATTTGTAACCATGAGACAATTACCATTGATTTGTGAACCCACATGACCCTATAAGTACACCGAAAAAATTACTGTAATAAAAATGTATTTAAAATAAATACATGTCTTTGATTTACGTCCAAAAGAAAATGTATTTGTTTCTACTACATTGATGTAGTTGTTTTTGTATGGGAAATAACTATATAGTTTTACTGAATTTCTATAGAAAAATTTAATACATTTGTATTAAAAATACTAAATTCTGTCTTTATTTATACGTCCTGAAATGTGTAGAAAAATTACTACATAAACCTTTAATTTTACTATAAAATGTAGTTATTTTACTTTGTTGTGATAATTATTATTAAAAAAAAATATATTTTTTAAAATAAAAACAATTTATTAATTCAGAAAATTATATGAATGAATATTAAAAAATTGTTGATTACCAAAAATAAGGTACAAGAATTATAAATCTGGAAACTATTTAGTTGTATAGTACATAAACTACTAAAGAGTGTTATCAAAAACCACAAGAAAAATATACATATAAATAAATAAATAAATAAATAAATAAATAAATAAATAAACAAATAAATAAATAAGAAAAATATTTTCCTGATTATGCGATGGAAGTACTCTGACGACTCAAAGTAATGTCAAGCACCTAAGTGTCGCTTTTGAGTTGTACTACATATGAACAATACTCTGCCAATAATGCGCAAAAGAAAATTGTCAACCGTTGAGTTATTTATACTTATTTGGCCATTGCAATCCATGATGGGTTTCAGTCATAGAGTTACCAACTTTAATTTTCACTTTTTTATTTTCAAAACTAACCTGATTCAGCGAAACCCAATGGGTTGTCAACACTAGTTTTTTGCCGCCAAGTCATTCGTTCGGATGCTGTTTATACCTGCTACCTCCGCAGTCGACCGTCGACTATGTGAATACGAAACTGTTGCAGTCGTGTATTCGCATGAACTTCATATAATTAAAAAGTGCAGAAAATGAAGACACCGTACAGTTTATGTACTATGTACAAATCGAATTTTTAATACAATGAGTTGGAAAAGTATTTTAAATAAATAAAAATGTATTAAAAAACGACCAAAATGTAGTAGAAATTAGAGATGGGCATGTGAGCGTGATTCAGCGTGATTCACGTGAATCACGCGTGATCACGCGTGATTGTGATGGAATCCTAATTTTGCTCACGTGATTGTGAGTGAGTGTGAGTAGACCAAAAAATACCGTGAGTGAGTGTGCGTGAGTAAAATTTTTTCGTGAGTGAGTGTGAGTGAGTCGAATATGTCATAAAATAAAAAATCTTACTTTTAATTTTTTCGATTTTTCTATATTTTTTTTCTGAACTACAGAACAAGTAGGGCCACCCCTTGGACTCAGATGGCTTTGGGAATGCGGCTACCCACTATTCAGAACTATAATAAATCAAACCGACCGTCATATACCCACCACTTCTTCAATTCAGAATAAGTTGCAAGATTTCAGTCAACAATTGATCTAACCCCTGCAAACCGGCCGTACTTAGTATGAGATAGTAAATTTTTGTGGGGTCATGTCAATAGAGTTTACTTGGTTTCATACGACCGTTCATGGAAATGGACATAGGACGTATTTTTTTTTTTTTTCGATATACCCATTTTTGTAAAAAGTTTTCCTTTTGTTTATTAAGTTTAGTTTATTCCAGAGGTTCGGGTGGGGTCCAGTTTTTATTCGAGTTATAAATGTAGTAACCAAAAAATCGCTTCAAAAATAGTTGTTCACAAAGTCAATTCATCCCTGGTAAATTCTACCCCGGACTATTCTTTTATTGATCATTTTTTTCCAGAGATCATTTTTCCAGGTACAATTCACTAAGATTTTACACGAATTCTTTACCGGAGAATTATTTTTCGAGGTAATTTTTTGGTTTTTATATGAACAGCACATCGAAGGTCTTTCACATTTCCATATCCTTTAAAAATGAAGATATATTTTATCAAACTCCCTAACATCATTACTGCGTTTTAAAGATGTATGTTGTATTAGAGGTGCCACGCTCGGTCGACCAATCTCACCAACATTTACAAATGAAATATGTATTTTTATGCATTCTAAAAAAAACACGTGATTCAGCGTGATTCACGTGAATCACGCGTGATTGTGATTGAATCTTAATTTTACTCACGTGATTGTGAGTGAGTGTGAGTAGAGCAAAAAAGACCGTGAGTGAGTGTGCGTAATTAAAAAAAAATTTCGTGAGCGTGAGTGAGTGTGAGTCAAAACTCACTCACGTGCCCATCTCTAGTAGAAATGCATTTTTTTAAAAATAAAGACATAAATGTAGTATAATTTACTATAGCAATTTTATCAGTGTAGCAGTTTTTGATTTTTCAAGGTCCAGTGGTCCGAGCCACTTTTTTTTTGTTGTTGTAATTTTCTATATAAAATACAGGGGTAGCATTTTTTTTGCGCTTCGGCCGATAAAGTGCAATTCTCCCAAAAAAAAAAGATTGTATAAATCCATGTCAGGATTGTATATTGTACCGCCACCAAAATTATTGTATAAATACAATAATTATTGTATCGTTGGTATCGCCGAATACAGTTAATTAACTTTGTATTGTAACAATAGTAGACAATATCACTTAATAAATAATTGCATTGGTGTTCCTATTATTTTTCCTATCACTGTAACAGAACTATTATTTTATTGTATCATTGCTTTTGCCACAACTGTATTTGTAACTACTTCACTTTAATTCGAATCATATGTTTAATATTAGTGATTTGCAGTTGCACGCAAACGCAACTAACTTAATTCAAATCAAGGTTTTTTACGAATTATGTACAATTTCCATCCATGAAACCAAAGAAATTTGCAATTCAGTGAACTGCAATATCTGCAAATAAATATCTGCCTTTATACTTGAAATGTTCGAACTTGCACTTTATTTTCCGTATTAGTTACCTTATTATAAGTATCCTTAATATATATGTCCAAAATTTAGGTGTTTTGAAAAAATCATTCAAAAATCAATCAAACACAGACTTATAAATGGTATTCTATTGATGAACTTTTCAAAACTTGTCCCACTTTATTTTACTAATACAATAAATATAAAAAAACAATATCATTCAAAATTTAATCATTTTTTAACAAAAAAAAATGTGCTTGGAGTTGCTGGTGTTTTGTTGTTAATTCGATTTACCGGTACACAAATTAATGAAAAAAAAACAAATTTTAGACCAAAGACTGTTATTTGGAAACAATGTTTCTCAAAAAACAACATGTGAATTTTTGTATAACAAAAAAAAATTATTTTGGGAACTCAAAATATTACTAAATGACATTTAAACGTACAAGGCATGTTTAAATGTCATAGATCTTCTATATAAAATATGTTTTCTTGTTTCTTTTTATGCTTTTTTAAAAACCGTTTTAAACCGGTATAAAACCGAAACCGTTTATTTAGGTTTTAGATATCGGTTTATTTCTGATTTTCGTATAACGGTTTAACGTTAATACATACAGTGTGCCCGGGAGAAGTTCACTTTACCGGCCGAGCAACAAAAAGAAAAAAAATTGCCACCCCCTGTATTTTTGCAGGTGCACCCATTTAAAAGTTCATATGGGTACTCAAATGAAAGTATATTGACGGATTGACGGATCTTAAAAATAATTACAGATTTGGAATCGTGAGGAAATTACCTTTCATTTGAGTACCCATATGTACTTTTAAATGGTTGCACCAGTTTTTGATTTTTCAAGGTCACCACCACGGGTCTGAGCGGCGCTTATTTTTAATTTTGGTAATTTTTTTTTTGCGAAAATAAAGCGCGTGACAATTTTTTATTTTTTTTTTTTCACTTCGGCCGGTAAAGTGAACTTTAGCCGTGTGCCCAAACGCTCTTAAATCGGGTGAAATTCAGTATTTTCGGAACCACTCAACCGATTTGAAAAATTTAAAGAGTGTTGTACAGAGAGAACTTATGTTTTAAAATTGAAGTTTGTATCTTTAATGGTTTTTTTAATTTCACTTCGGCCGGTAAAGTGAACTTTAGCCGTGTGCCCAAACGCTCTTAAATCGGGTGAAATTCAGTATTTTCGGAACCACTCAACCGATTTTAAAAATTTAAATAGTGTTGTACAGAGAGAACTTATGTTTTAAAATTGAAGTTTATAACCGATTTTTAAAATTTGTTTATAAAAAGCTTACATTGAGATCTAAAGAAAATGTGCTTACTTGAGAAAATATCTTGTTTAGTTTAAAAGATATAGACTTGAACATTATTTTTTTTCATTTTTGAACACTTTACTTTACATATTTATACATAGACTAGCTGAACCCGTGCACGACTCGTGCCAAGATTTTATGAATTCATAGATATAAAGCGATTTTATTAATATAAAAAAACATTATTGTGTTTTTTTTATGTCAGGGGCCCGTGCTTCGATGTGGAAGTATTTATTGGCTTTATAAATGTAGTAACCAAATAACCGCCAAAACAACTTTTCTCAAAGACAATTCAGACAGTAGAATATTTCGCCGTAGAATTCTTCCCAGTAGAAATCTTCGCCGTTAAATTCTTCCCCATAGAACGCTTTACCGTAGAATTCTTCCCGGTAGAACTCTTCCCCGTAGACTTTTTCCCAGTAGAAGTTTTAGTGTAGTTAGTTTTAATGTGGTTAGTTTCAATGTGTTGAATTTTTAGTTTAGTGAATTTTTAGTTTAGTGAATTTTTAGTGTGGTGAGTTTTGGTGTGGTGAGTTTTAGTGTGGTGAGTTTTAGTGTGGTGAGTTTTTAGTGTAGTGAGTTTTAGTGTGGTGAGTTTTATTGTAGTGAGTTTTAGTGCGGTGAGTTTTAGTGTGGTGAGTTTTAGTGTGGTGAGTTTCGGTGTAGTGAGTTTTTAGTATGGTGAATTTAAGTGTGAAGAATTTTATTGTGGTGAGTTTTAGTGTAGTGAATTTTAGGGTGGTGAGTTTTAGTGTGGTTAATTATAGTGTGGTGGGTTTTAGTGTGGTGAATTTTAGTGCGGTGAGTTTTAGTGTGGTGTGTTTAAGTGTGGTGAAATTTTAGTGTGGTGAGTTTTAGTGTGGTGAATTATAGTGTGGTGAATTTTATTGTGGTGAGTTTTAGTGTGGTGAATTTTTATGTGGTGATTTTATTGTGGTGAGTTTTAGTGTAGTGAATTTCAGTGTGGTGAGTTATAGTGTGGTGAATTTTGGTGTGGTGAGTTTCAATGTGGTGAATTTTAGTGTGGTGAGTTTTAGTGTTGTGAGTTTTAGTGTGGTGAATTTTAGTGTGGTGCATTTTAATGTGGTTGATTTTGTTTTTGTTTTCTATCCTTTTTTATTTTTCTGTTGTTTTTGAGTTATTGCTTAAGTTTTGTGCTTTTACTTTTGTTTTTGTGTTTGATTTTTGCTTTTGTTTTTGTGTTTTTGCATTTGTATTTTTTTTTGTAATTGTATTTTTTGTTTCATCTTCTAAGCTTGTGTATGTGCCGAGTTATGTCGTTTTGAAAGTTTAGGTTGTATGGGAGGTACCACGCCCCTTTGTCCAATCCCGCCCATATATAGCCTATGACACCCTCCGGACTCCTTAGTATCCTGTGGCAAAATTTCAGTTAAATCGGTTCAGCGGTTTAGACGTAATGCTGGAACAGACAGACAGACAGACAGACCGACAGACTGACAGATGGACCAAGAGTTTTATATATATAGATTGTACATTTTATAATGAAATAAAAATATTTGTATGGGACTTTTATAAACAATTAACACATAAATCAGCAATTAACACTTCAATAACATGCACTTTTGATATATTCTTTTGATAGATAACATTACTGAGAATCTTTTAAAAGAAAAAATTATCAAAAATTTATTTATCCAATCTGGCAAGTTAAAGATTTTAATTTTTTTTTTTACTTTGAAAAGTTTTTAAAGTCTACACCCAAAAAAATACTGCGTTAAAAATAAATAAAAATGTAGTTGAATTTAACTAAATTATAGTTGCTGATCGTCCTAATAATAATGTAGTCATTTTTGAATAAATGATGTAGTTGTTTTTATTGCATCATTTTTACTAATAAAATTAACTGAATATGTAGTTAAAACAAACACATTGCATTTATTGACATTTTTTTGCATTGCATTTATCCGAAAATAAAGTTCAGTAAAAAACGTTTCAATCTGAACAAAAAAATAATGTTTCAAATATAAATTTCTAAACGAAACGTTATTTCTTAAAGAATCGTTCTTGGAATATATGCTGTAGTTTATCAACCAGGATATTTTTGAAAACAGCAGCTATTTCAAAACAGCCGCTACAATTTTAGCCTCAGCTTTTTTACTTTATCAACCAGACTGTTTTTGCTTTTCATTTCAGACATGAACCATACATTTCTATAATTTTCAAATTAGTCAAAAAAATTATTTTGTCAAAAAAATTCATATTTGTTCGGTGAAAAACAATAACAAATCATAAATTTTGAAATAATTTTTAATTTTGACAGCAAGTTGGATATTTTTTCAGGCTAAAAATTGT
The DNA here is from genome assembly GCA_951804985.1 of Dryomyza anilis. NCBI lineage: Eukaryota > Metazoa > Arthropoda > Insecta > Diptera > Dryomyzidae > Dryomyza > Dryomyza anilis. Next base: position 46,150,915 of record OX638130.1, read on the forward strand.
ATACGACAACCGAGCAGTTTGAAATTTTTAGCTCGGTCTAAAATTCAAATTTTAAACTGGTTGATAACGTACAAAAATAAAAAATATCCAGATATATTGGAAAACAGTCGCTGTTTTTAAAATAGCCTGGTTGATAAACTACAGCAATAAAGTTCTTAAAATGAACAAAATATTTTGGTTTTCGTTCAAAACTTCAAACCAAAAAATTATACTCCAAAAAATTTAAATTAATATTTTGTAAACAAATTTTCTTTATGAAACTTTTGAAAATTGTTGCTTCTGGCGACGCAACTTGAATAGCAGTCGCTACAAAAGATGCTGCAGGCGCAGTTGGCGAAAATCTGGCTGACTTTAAACGAAGCAGTAGTACCAGAAAAGCACATGAAACAACAGACAGCACAAACGCTGGGTCCACTCACGCTGTTCATCGAGACGTCCGTTCACGCTGCAAACACTGTTGCTACAAGCGCTATTGCCGCATCTCAAGGCATATCTTAGCGTTACACTTCATCTTAAAGCTGTTGCAAGCTTTAAGCGCAGGACCAAAGCTACTTAAACAACATGAGAATTCATTGAATGCATTTGGAGCCTATTTAAAGCGCGGCAGAACATGACCAACGTCTCATTGCCGCGCACGCATTATCCATTTGCACAAACGAAATGAGGACGCACGCCATTACAGCCAGCTTGCACATGGACATTCCCGGCGATTTTTTTCTAAACCGCAGATTTATATTAACTTTGCCCATTACTCATCAGGCGCATCATGATGTCGCAGTTTTATTTCGCGACAAAAGTACTCAAATAATGTTCTCTGTCGAGCCTGTGTTTTAGCTTGCTTCTTACACTTAAAATCCAAACCCTTTAAATTTCTATAACGACCACTCGGCAGCTTTTATTTATCTTACGGGATTTGTCCAATCACAATCTTTCATGTCTCCTAGATGAGAACCTAGTTCATGGTTTACATATTATAACAATTAGGGCCATTTTTATGTTTGATGTACTGTCACGATGCGCAGGAGAACTGGAAGTTGGTTGTTGCCATTATAATAGTTTAGCGCTACAATCCTGAAGCCGAGTCCTGGCTGAGCTCGCTCACTATTAGAGCTGTGCGTATTTGTATTCAAAGTGGTGGCACCTACTGTTAATACCGAATCCGAGCCACGGTGGTAAGAGCGCGGTATAGAAATATTTTTTCTATGAAAATATGGTGTTAGCCCCAGCCCTGATTTGAACATGGGACCTTACGGCTAGCAGTCCAACGCACTGACCCTTAAGCTGCCGATGCTACAGGATAGAAAATTGTATAATTATTTTGTAACGACCACAACACTATAAATGTGTGGCTAAAAATTGTGTGGAGAACATATAAATGCATCTTTGGTTTGCGTTTGTTAATCTGCCTATAGCATAGTATGTAGTCTTTACTTTACAAAATTTTTCCCAAAACATTTGTGAAACTCGTGCTTAATTTTTTCATTCAGAACTTTATTTTAAAATTTCAAAAATAAAGTTCTGAACCAAAAATTTACTTTTGAATTTAAAATTAAAACATAACGTATTTTTTTTTTTTGAAACAAAATAATTTTGTTTCGTTCATAACAAATCTTTATTTTTTTGTTTTGTTCAGAACTAAATTATTGAAAAAGCAATTGTTTTCGTTTTTTTTTTTTGTTTCGTTCCGTACCCCTCAGCTGAATTAAGGGCTAACTATATTGTGCTTAAATGAACTCAAGAAATTGTCAAAACTGATCGAAAAGTTTACTTAAGCTCTGCCAAAATTGTCAAGTGCTTATAATCAACTTAAGAAACTTTTAAAACTGTCAGTTTTTTATATTAATATTAATTGTTAAAAATATAAACATAAGCAAACATGAATATTCAGTTCATAATTTAGTTCAATTTTCAAGAAAAATTAATTAAATTAAATTTTGTTATCAACTTTTAAGTTTACGTACGTTTGTGTGCGATTGAAATCGCTCCTATCTTAAGTGAGCATAAGTGAACGCAACTTGATGAAGCTGAGCAAAGATCTCATTATAGGCATAAACATTCAAATTAAGTGTACTCGTATAATAACGTTCGACTACTTAAGCTAACGTAAGCGTGAAATAGTTGGAGCTTTATTGTTTAACTCACCTACAACAGCAGCAACTGCAGAATACTCAACTAACCAGACATTGTGATGCAGGAGGCGTTCCTACGTAAGGTCGCCGATGGCGCTTTATGTATATACTTTATACGGGTAGATATAACGGTTTTATGACAAGTGCTTTAAAAAAATAATATTTTCGAAAATAATTTTGTCCTGCACATATACTTCGACGGGCACATTTCACACGACGTGCACATTTCTGGAATTTTTTTTAAACATGTAAACATTTTTATAAAAAGAAGTTTTTATTTTGGAAATCTGAGATATTATTTAATGACATTTAAACATGTCCTGTGCTTTAGAGATTCTCTATAAAATAAAATAATTGGTTTCTGTCTGTTTAGTATTTTTTTTTTAAAACCGTTTTAAAACCAGTATAAAACCGAAACCTTTTATATCGGTTGTGGATATCGGTTTATTTCTGATTTTCGTATAACGGTTTCGGTAACGATTTCGGTTTTCAAAATGAATCGATTTTAAACGTGTGACGGTACCATTTGGGGGCAAATGGTAACCACACATTTACGCTACTTTACGGCGTTGAACAAGAATCGGCGTGGGAATCAACTATGTCGACATAAGCGAGGCACAGGCACGTGGCACGAAAGCCACCAATACCCATCAGTGAGCAAAGCTTTCGCTGGTGAAACGAAGACAACGAGTGTTTGACTAACACATACTCACCAGTGAGCGAAACGACAAAAGTGTCACTAACACTCTCTCACTGGTGAGCGAGAAAGCTCACACATATGGACGAAACTACAAGAGCGGCGGGCAACAAGTCACCAACGATCGGTCAACAAATACAACAATCGAGGCAACAAGTCACCAATCGCAGGCCTATAAAAGGCGCTGCACAGCGTTAATTCGCTCTCTCTGTTCCCGACTTCGACCTCAACAAGACCGATCGGTTACAACGCTTTCTGCAGGCGAGATCGGTAGGAGAGTTGTACCGTGACCGGAGGTTCAGTTTCCCATCCTTGTTAATGACCAAGGATAAGCGCAGTTCCAGCAAGGCGGCCTGGAGTAAGTCTGGTTGAAATTATATATATATATATATATATATATATATATATATATATATATATATATATATATATATAGATTTTAGAAGCGGCGAGGGACCGTATGCAGCAGCGGCCCGTCAACAGAGACAACGCACGGGGAATTTTGCTAAATAATTAAATACTTAATTAATATAATACTAACTCACAATAAACGCGATGTATATCGCATAAATTAAGGACTTGTGTCGGTGTGTTCATTTCTATGAGGGTTTCTCTGCACAATAATAAATTTTGTGACGCCCGGCTACGGGCTCCAGCTGAGGATATTCCAGCTCTGAACCCGGAGAACCGGTCACATTACATGGCGCCCGAGGGACCCTTAGTGCAAAACAAAAGAATTATGCACAGAACATAGAAAACACACTGCTTCGCGAGTGAGTTAAAGAAAAATAAGCAAAGTGAACGTTGTCAATAAATCGTCGGTAAAAAGACATAAAGGAAATTAAGAATTAAAAAGTAACTATGTGCGTGTAAAAGAACAGAGAACGAAAAGAAAATATGTGCGTGTAAAAAGACAAAAAAAAAGAGAGAACAGAGAGCGAACAGAGAAAAATGAGGCAGTGAAAAAAAAGTATGGTCGAGGAATCGAAGTCAGTTGGTTAAAAGAAAAAGCGCGAGTGAAATAAATAAAGGAACAAATTAAATTAATAAAACCCAAAAGGCGCGAGATAAAATAAGCATAGAAACAAATACATAAAAAAGGGGCCGAGTGCGGTGTAAAGAAACTAAAGTGAAATAAAAGAACTGGTAGACAGTGAAAAAAAAGAAAAAAAAAGAGCGCTAGTATAATAAGTAAAGGAACGCACTAAACGAATAAAACAAAAGCGCGGTGAGACGAAGAAAAGTCTGTGAAACGAAAGAAAACAAAGTCTGTGAAACGAACGAAAAACAAAAGGTCGGTGAAACGAACAAAAATCAGTGAAACGCAAAGTCTGTGAAACGAACAAGTCGATGAAACGAACAAAGATTAGTAAAACGAAAAGTCTGTGAAACGAAAAAGTCTGTGACACGAACAAAAAAACTCAGGAATTACGCCAATGGCGCAACAGGCACAACAGAAGCAATCGCGAATTGCGCAAGAGGCTCAGCAACAGGAGCAGGCAAGAATTATGGAAATGGCGCTACAAATGGCGCAGCAAATGGCGCAACAAATGGTGCATCAAATGGCGCTGCAGGCACAACAGACGCAAGGGGCGCAGCAGACACATTATGCGCAAGGGGCGCAGCATACACATCAGGCGCAAATGGCGCAGGAGCAACAAACGCATATGGCGCAACAGGCGCATATGGCACAACAGCAACAGGCGCATATGAAGCATATGGCACCGCTCAACAGTAGCGATACACCGGCGTATCGATCATCGGACAGACAGAGCAGGCCACCACTTGCAGATGCGGTGGCAACCCATTCCTCATCGGCAGCTCGTTCAGGTGCGTCTGTGACACCTGAGGCCGCGATGGACCGCATCAGGAAGTGGCCAATAAAGTTTATTGGCACCAGTGACCCGCTGGTATTTGGGGCAGGTTAGGCAACAAGGAGTGTCCCTTGACACTGTTGGTGTTACCCACCGTGGTCGACCACATCATCCTGGGGATGGACTTTTTGCAGCAAGCAGGCGCCACATTGAGTTGTGGTGGGCAGAGCGTCACGCTGAGGGAGACAGCACGGCAGCCCGACCAGTCGCCAGTTTGCACAGTGGTGCGACCCGACACACGTAGCGAACAGGAGAGGATCGAACAATTTTTACAGGAGGAGCTGGGAAAATTTGTGAACAATGGAGGTACGACGGACATCACCACCCACAAAATCATTATGAAGGATGATTGACCCATCAAGCAACGCTATTTCCCCAAAAATCCAGCGATGCAGGCGGTCATCAATGAGGAAGTGGACGCGCTCATCGCAAAAGAATGTATAGAGCCATCAAGGAGCCCGCATAGCGGGCCTATAGTCTTGGTGATGAAGAAGACGGGACAATGGCGGCTATGCATCGATTTCAGGCAGCTGAATGCACATTCAGTGCCTGACGCCTATCCACTGCCACGGATCCATCATATTTTGGACCGGATCCATCATATTTTGGTCTGGTCATAGGACCAGAAATGGAGCCGCACGCGTTCGCCTACCTGAATGGCATTATTGTCACGAGATCCACGCTGGAGGAGCACATGGCAAATTTGAAGGAAGTTTTCAGGAGACTGAGGCGAGCCAAGTTGCAGCTCAATAAGGAAAAATGCGATTTCTTCAAACGTGAAATCAAATATCTTGGCCATATGGTGAGTAACCAAGGTATTCACACAGACCCGGATAAGATTGCCGCAATACGTGAGTTACGACCACAAACGAATGTGCGGGAGGTACGCCAGTGCCTAGGCATTGCCTCATGGCACCGGAGATTTGTACCCGAGTTTTCGGATGTGGTGCAACCTTTGACAAAATTGTTGAAAAAGGGAAAGCACTTCAGCTGGTCGGAGGAGCAGCAGAAGGCGTTTGATAAGTTGAAGAGCATGCTGACCGAGGCACCGGTGCTAGGCTGCCCTGACTTTACGAAAAAGTTCACGTTGCAGACCGACGCTAGCAACTACGGGCTGGGAGCAGTGCTGACGCAAGAGATCGACGATAAGGAACGCGTAATAGCATACGCAAGCCGCAGGCTAAATAAGGCAGAGGAGAATTACTCGCCGACTGAAAAGGACTGAAGAGGAGTGCTTGGCAATAGTGTGGGGAATCAGAAAGATGCGAACCTATCTGGAAGGCTACAGGTTCCTGGTCATAACGGACCACTTCTCGCTCAAGTGGTTGAATTCCATTGAGAGCCCATCAGGGCGGATAGCGCGCTGGGCGCTGGAATTAGAACAGCACACCTTTGACATTCAGTACCGCAAAGGAAAGCTGAATGTCGTGGCTGACGCGTTATCCAGGCAGCCGCTGGAGACGCTAATGAAGACCGGAGAAGAGGCATCCGCCAAAGGACGCTGTGCATGGACAGACAAACGAATAATGGAAGTTCGCCATTGAGGATGGGAATATATACAGGTACATACCACAACACACAAATGACAGCGACGGCGAAGCATGGAAGCTGTGCGTTCCGACACCACGCCGCGCTCAGGTGATGCGCGAGAACCATGACGACGCCACCGCAGGGCACATGGGTGTCCGTAAGACGATCGCTCGCGTATCAAGGCGATATTTCTGGCCAGGCATGATACGAACCATACGGCGATATGTGCGTAACTGCGAGTCATGTCAGAAATTCAAGGTGTCGCAACAAAAGCCGGCAGGGAAAATGCTGACAAAATAGCGGAGGAGCCATGGACATGGCTGTGCGCGGATTTTGTTGGGCCTTTACCGCGTTCAAAACACGGAAACACGATGCTGCTAGTGTTCTTTGATAAATTTTCCAAATGGACCGAAATGGTGCCATTGCGAAAAGCCACGAGCGACAGCCTGCGCATTTCGTGAACGCATCTTGGCGCGATATGGCGTCCCCAAGGTACTCATCACGGACAACGGGGCGCAGTTTACGAGTAACTCCTTTCGGCGGTTTCTTCAGATTATGGGCGTGAAGCACCAATTCACGGCGCCATACACACCTCAGGAGAACCCGACCGAAAGAGCCAACAGGACGTTGAAAACCATCATCGCACAGTTGTCAGGACATCAGCAGAACCGATGGGACGAACAGTTAGCAGAAATTTCATTGGCTATAAATTCTAGTATTTCAGAAACTACGGTTACAGTCCGGCGTATTTAACCCAGGGACGGGAGCCGCGACTTCCCAAGGCCCTTTACGATGAAGTCACCGTGGGAACAGGCGTGGAGACGCAGACTCCCGACGAGCGGGCCATGGAGCTGCGCGAGGTATTTGGAGTTGTAAAACGACAGCTGGCCAAGGCGGCACAAGATCAGGCGCGCCACTACAATTTGAGACGGAGATCTTGGAAACCAGCAGTAGGTGATCTGGTGCTCATTAAGCAGCATCTATCCAAGGCGGTGGACGGTTTCGCAGCGAAACTGGCATCGAAGTTTGACGGACCATACAGGGTACTTACGTACGAGTCACCGGTGATAGCCGTGGTCAAGAGATTGGGCCAGTCGAGGACAAGGACAGCTCATCTTAGTGAAATAAAACAGTTTCATCAAGCGGACGCGACGCCGGACGAAACAGCAGCAGCGGCAAGGACACACATGATCGTTGCAATGTGTGCGAAGTGCGCAAGTAGGCGACGGCCGTTAAAATTCAAATTGTCAAAGTTCGCGGAATTCGGTTTGCAATAATTCGCGAAGCCACGAGGTCGTGGTAAACGAGCCGAAGCATAACATCATACGAAACAAGAATGACTCACCGGCGTCATTAGTTACGCGATCGTTAGCAACGACACATGTGCGCCGCGAAATAAAACCTGATTAAAACAAACCGAGAAAATTGAATAGTGAAGATTTCAGTGAATCACACCGAAGAATCAAACAAACATTTTTGATATTTTTAAATTACAATGGACAATATTGATCTAAATAAACTGGCTGAAAGTGCATCGCATTATCGGCAGAAGTTGTTGGATAGTCTCCAGCAAACGAGCGCACACAACCGCTGGGCCCAGAGTACGTCGAAGTGCTCGAAGGACGCGGTAAGCGACTGCGTGTAGAAGCCCATGCTCACACAGGAGCCTTCCCAGCATTTCTGACGGCGTAGGAGACGGCGACGACAAACGCCGTGACGGCAACGAAGACAACGAGCACCGCAGTTGCAAGGGCAAACGTTGGTGCCTCAATCGCACCAACAACGCAGAGCATCCGGAACACGGCAGCAGTTGCCGCAATGATAGCCGGAGTGCGGGAGCGACAGCAGGTGATGCCAGAATTGACAGCAATCATCGAACGTGACGGTGATACCCGGCATTTGTTCACCTACCCGCCGATGGGGCGTGGTTTTCGGGGAAAGAAGGCGCTACCAAACGTGGCTAAACAAATTCGCCAGTTGGCCCGGAAAGCGGGAACGGCGATAGGCATCGCATGGCCGGATCTTTCAAGACGTCCGGCGCAAAGGGCAGTGAAGGCCCCAACGCAGCAGATGGTTGCAACAGCAACAGAGGCAGTAATGACGCGACAGAGGGTCGCGCCTGCGACAACGACAGAGGCGACTGACGTCGCACAGCAAGTGGCTACACAGACGCCGCAGCAAAACCACGATGTGGCAATGGAAACGAGCCAAGAGGCCGTAGGCTGGGAAACAGGCGCTCCAAAGTGGGAGGATGTCTGGCGGAGTGCGCAGAGGACGGCTGGCTGGGCAAATGGTAACCACACATTTACGCTACTTTACGGCGTTGAACAAGAATCGTCGTGGGAATCAACACCGTCGACATAAGCGAGGCACAGGCACGTGGCACGAAAGCCACCAATACCCATCAGTGAGCAAAGCTTTCGCTGGTGAAACGAAGAAGACAACGAGTGTTTGACTAACACATACTCACCAGTGAGCGAAGCGACAAAAGTGTCACTAACACACTCTCACTGGTGAGCGAGAAAAAATGTTTAGGAATATTTATTATAAAGTGAGATATAACGGTTTGAATCTAAGTCCTTTTAAAAAATTAGTATTTTTGGAAAAAATGCTGTCCGGACAAAAAATAAGGGTCAAAAATACGTAGAAATAACTCATCCTTGGACGTCAAAAATGCTTCTGCAGGGGGTCAAAATAAAAAAAAAATTAAAAACTTTAACTTTGACCAGTGTTGCCATATCGGTAACATAAATTTTGGATAATTTTTTTCTGCGTTTTATGCCTATATATATCCAATTTTTCCAAAAAAAAATAAAAAATTGAAAACAAACAAAAAATTACTACAATTTTATATTTACTAAACCATTTGAGATATTTAAATACGATTTTCAGTTTAAAATTTATGTGTTAATTGTTTATAAAAGTCCCATACAAATATTTTGATACCATGATAAAATGTACAATCAATGTATAAATATGTAAAGTAAAGTCTTCAAAAATACAAAAAAAAAATTCATGTTCAAGTCTATATTTTTAAAACTAAACAAGATATTTTTTAAATAAGCAAATTTTTGTTTAGAGCTCAATGAAAGCTTTTTATAAACAGAAGAATTTAAAAAATCGGATAACTTTTAATTTTTTACAATTTTTGAGAAATTTTACATGAAAAAAATCTCAACTTTACTGATTTTTATCTCCATTAAAGATACAGGGTCCTATTATGAGTGGCGAAGCGAATGGTTTTGGCGAAGCGAACGTTAATAAAGTTATCACAGCTTACATTCGCCAGACTTCATTCGCCAAAAAACGGGAAAGTCAAGCGAACGTAAAAAAAACATGCAACACTCAATCGATTTTCATTAGCTTCAAGTGTCAAAATCAAGCGAATCAACAGATCATGTGACGAATCGGCGAACGTATTCTAATCTATCATTTTTAAGGTTTTTCTTTTGATTTTTTTTATTTGTTTGCTTCTGTGTTTTTGTTTATTAGGATTTTCCTGATTTTTAATTTTTCTTATCTTATAACTTTTTCGTCGTTTTATCTCACTTTTTGAGGTTTTTGTGCCCCAACTAAGAAATTAAGTTAACATATTTGTTTTTCAACACATTTTATTATAAATTTAATAGTTTGGCGCTCCAGATCTTAAAACTCTAAGCCAAGTTCTCAAACTTAAAACACTAAAACCAAGTCTGCAACTGCTCTGACTCCTTCTGATTTGATTGTTTATTGTGGCGCTTGCACCCGTGACGGCGATGTTTGTCACCGCTCGGAGATGCTGCCAACACTCGGCCATTCAAACAGGCCACATTTCTCGATGGAGGCGATGTAATAGGCCGCCGCGTGCCTCTTCGTCCGATGTGAGTACCAATCTGTCTTGCATTTTCCTTTTTTTTATTCCTCCGAGCCGTTTGCGTTCCTGCTTGAAGAATGCTTCACAGACCACCTTCCAGTCATGTTTTTGTTTATTAGCTCGGAGATGCTGCCAACACTCGGCCCTTCAAACAGGCCACATTTCTCGATGGAGGCGATGTAATAGGCCGCCGCGTGCCTTTTCGTCCGATGTGAGTACCAATCTGTCTTGCATTTTCCTTGTTTTTATTTCTCCGAGCCGTTTGCGTTCCTGCTTGAAGAATGCTTCACAGACCACCTTCCAGTTATCGCAGCACGGTCATTGTTTCCTCTTTTGTAATCGATACGATCCTGGGTTGAAAGGAAACAACATCTCAGAGAACTGCAGTTGACAAATTTATATTTTTTCAAGAAAATATAATTTACGACAGCTGTTTGGAAACCTAAGGGTTTCTTTAAACCAAAATAAAAAAAGTTATGCTTAATATATATAAAAAAACTACTTTTTTTAATATAAAGTATTTATTTTAATTTAACAATAATACCAATATTTACATTTAAAAACACAGTTAACTATAAAGTTTAACTAATATGAATTGTTCCGAAGGTTATTTTGATAAAAAATTACAAAAAAATGGAACAAATATTATTGTTCTGAATCAAGTTAGCATTTTTTAATCCATAAATATAAAATTGTTATTGATAAAAAAAAATAGATATTAAGATAAAATAGTAGCTGTTCAAAAAAAAAAGGCAGTACTAAAAGCACGCAACTTTATCCTATTTTTTTGCAACACGGAAATCCGTCATTTGACCAGTCAATATTGAAAGTGTTGCTCACTTTTAAAACCATACAAATTAGAACATTCGCCGGTGCATTCGCCAAAAGCATTCGCTTTGCTAATCATAATAGGGCCCACAAACTCTAATTTTAAAACTTAAGTTCTCTCTGTACAAGACTTTTTAAATATTTAAAAACGGTTGAGTGGTTCCGAAAATACTGACCCCATTTAAGAGCGTTTGGGCACACTGTGCGGCATTGCGCTACACTCACACGCCCATATATTCATGACACAATGCAACTCTCTTGTTACATGCACATGCCAAAATATGAAGCATTGCAGCTCTCTCGTAACTCACGCTCATAGCATACACTGATAACGTAAGTGCATGGCGCGTGTGAACCAAGAGCGTATGAAAATGTTGGAGCACTCGCCATTTAGAACTCAAATCCGTCGGTTGTGTTCGGCGCAGTCAATTGGAGTGTATGGGAGAAATCCCGTTAGCTCAGACAGTTATATCTCCATTTTGTTACGCGAACGGCGTGGCTTCCATGCCAAGGCGCATAAAGTGAAGAAACATTAATTTATACATAGTTTTTAAACTATACTTTGAGTGATTACCCTGGCAATATGAATGCATTTATGCTTCAGCCAAAAAATTGAAATCTAAAAAAAAATGTTGAAGTGCATTTTTCATTAATATATGTCAGGTCAGCATTTATTGAGCATATTGTATGAACTAATTTTAATTTCTGAGTAAGATTTTAATTTTGAGTAGTTGGCCAAGCCAATAATAAAGTTCACTTTTGATCTAGAAACCAAACGAAGGCATTCTTTTAAGCTTAAGTCCTATACCCATATTCGGCTAAATAATAGTAATATAATAGTTTGACGCTACAGTCCTGCATAGAACTTCGGCCGAGCTCTCTCACCATTTGAGCAGAGCGTGTTATATTTGTCCTCAAATAAGTGGACCTACAGTTTATTTCCTAATCCGAACGGCGGGTGAGAGCTTTTCATAGGCAATGTTTTATTCTCGTAGGTTGCAATTTACTGCCGAGAGGTAGCGTCGCATGGAAAAATACTTACTTACTTAAGCTGCAGTATTTTATAAATAAATTTATAAAATATTGAATATAGGTGCCGGGCAACAAATGCCATTTTGGACCATTTTAATAATACAATTAGGTTATGAATAAAACACCGTGTTTTATAAGCGCGTTATTTAGAAACTTGATTGTTTTATGATTGGTACAGTCTAATATTTGTTCGAGAGTCAATGTACTTCTGGTAAGAGGACATATCCTAACTTTATACATTCATCACGAGTGAATCTTGTATTATAATTTGGTCTCGTTGTTTTAGGATTGTGATGCCGCATGAAAGGTATCCTGATATTCTTCTGATTGCATCACTTTGTGACAAATTATCATTATAATGTCCAGGCATGGGATCATGTTAATGAGAGGCATCGATATTGTGTTTTTTGCGTTTTTATCCGCGTATTCGTTCCCAGGAATACCAACATGTCCAGGTACCCAAAGTAGTTTTATTTGCACATTTATATCAAGGCCAGCGATAACAAAATAGTAAAATGTGCTTTTGCTTTGTAATGCCTCAACTACACTTAGGCTATATATTAGCAAATGACCGTCCTGCATTTGGATGCAACTGCGAACTTTACAGCTTTTTGAACTGCGATTAGTTCGGCGTGAAAAATGCCCGAATTGGTTGGAAATTTTCTGTAGATAATTGCTTTATGCGAAAGATGTTGTTCCATCCAAAATAAGAACCATCGGTGAATATTGTCATTTTTGGGTCGAACTTTGTCATTGCTTCGATAAAAAGTTGTTTGTTTACGACGTCACTTGTACTTGATTTGTTGTGTTTGCTTAATGTACAATCAAAGCTTATACTTGACTGCTCCACGGACGGATCACCTGTTGGATTCATTGGAATTGGTACATTTTTTGTACGCAGCAGCACAATGATGTTTTTAAGACCACAATATTTTATATAATTTGAATCAATATCTTCTCCCAACAACGACAATATTGGTTCATGAAGGGCATGTGTTGATATGGTAATGGATTTTGCAGCGAGATTTATTGACCTGTTTTGAAGCATCCAATCAAAGCTGTGATATCTTGCTTCTATTCGTAGGGCGTCAACTGGTGTAGGAACCAGTATCCCTGCCGCTGTTCTGAAACACCTATTTAGAGCTGCATTTATTTTGTTTTTGTTCGTCTGGGATGTCCAACCGTACATTGTAAGACAATGCTGGATTACACCTTCTGTCAAAGCACGACAAATTGCAACGGCAGTGTCTATGTGTGGACCTTTTTTCCTTCAACATATAACTTTAAGCAAATTGTTAATTTTGTTAAGCTTCATTACTATGTTTTTAGTTTGTTCGTGTTATATTTGGTGTTATATTTTTTTGAAATATAACACCAAGAATTCTTAGTTTAGATTTCATTTGAATATTTGTGTTTCTAAGTGCTATGCATGGTAAAATACATTTATATCGCTTCAGCTTTATGTGGTGGAATAACTGCTACTGTTTTATTTGCCCATTGTCCAATTTTATTGTCTAAATGATTTAGACGGCTATTAATTTCTACTGCGGTACCTGACGCTAGCGCAAAGATATTATCTGCATATACACCAATAAAATCTATGCCGACTGTGTGTCTGGTGGTTTTTATTAATGTGTTTGCATAAACATTATATAATACCACTGATAGTGGAGAACCTTGAGGTATGCCATTTTCTAAATTGAGGCTTCGTGAAAAATATCCATTTACTTTTACCGTGATTCTCCGGCGCAATAAAAAGGACAGAATTAGCTTTAGAATATTTTTTGGGAAACGCCATTCATTTAACTCATTTATAACATGCGTTGCTATAACTTTATCAAATGCCTTTTCGAGATCTTCTGACAGAATTACACTATGTCTTTTTCCTAATATATTTTTTTTATATTTGTCTCGAGAGTATGACATAATGTGTGGACACCATGGTTAGGTAAAAAAGCGTGCTGTTCTGCAAGCAATTTAGTTTTTGCACATTTCCAAATTCTCTTGGTAATTATCTTATCTAACAATTTAGACAAAACATGAAGAAGCGATATTGGGCGGTATCCCTCGAGTAAATTTAGATTTTTTCCTGCTTTTGGAATTGGTATTAAGCACGCGTGTTTCCAGTCATGTGGATATGCCCCGTAGTTTAAGATGTTGCTGTATAATCTGCAGATTCGTTTCTTAAGTATTTGTGATGCATTTTTTAACATTAAATATGTGATTTTTATCTGTGCCGGGTGAAGTCCATTTTGCAGATTTAAGTACAATATTTAGTTCATCGAAGCTTACGCAATTAGTCAAATGATCGAATTCATTACCATTAACGGGCATGTTGTCAATTTCAATATTGTTTTTTTCTAAAATTAGTTCAGGTTTAAATGAGCTGTCAGAACCAATGGATCCCCATAGCACAGCAAATGCATTAGAAATACATTCCGGGTGGGCCAGCACAGCACCATTATCCAAAATAGTAGGAAAATTTGATATGGACCTGCATCTAATATTTTTTACTTTTTTCATAAAGTTCGAATATCCATCGTAGGAATTTAAAAAATTATCCCATGTTAGTTTTTTGGCTTGCTTACAAGCCCATTTGACTCTGGCACATGTCCTCCTATAGTTGATCGCATTCGATATATTTCTTGTTCTTTTAAATATTTTCCATGCTTTGTATTTTAATCCTATTAGTTTTCCAATTTCAGAGTTAAACCAAACCGGACTGTAACGGTTTTCTGATTTTCTACTTATGGGAATGGATTCATTTGCAGACATCCTTGAAACTTTCTTTATCACAGCTGCTTCTTTATTTATGTTTGAGGTTTCAGAAAACATTGCATTGAAATCAGATGTTTTTTTTTGCTCAAACAAAGACCAATCGGCCTTGGAATCTAAAAAACGGGATATATACTTTTTTTGTTTTGGTGTATCATTATTGCACAAAATTATTGGTATATGATCACATACCTCCGGCTGTGGAAAACAAGACCAGGTCAACGTAGGGGTCAGATCTGTGCTGGCCATCGCTACGTCGACTGCTGTTAATGAGTTTCTGGTGCTAAATAGTGTAGGCGACCCATCATTTAATACAGATAGGTTGCGATCATTTGCAAAATTTTCCCATATTATGCCACTTTTGGATGTGGTTTGTGAACCCCATAACGTGTTCTGCGAATTTAAGTCACCAACCAATAGATGGTGACCTCTGAATTTATGAATTTCAGCGACTAGCTTTCCTGACTGCGATGATTTTTTGATTTTTTAAATTTTCTATCAGTTCATTCTCCGGAATATCAATTATGTTTTTTGAATAAATCCTGCCTTGTGTTGAGTTCAGAGTTTTATGGGAAGACACCTTAACCGGTATGGCATCCACATAAGAGGCTTTAAGGAAAAGTTCAGCAGATTTCACATTGTTGACCTTAATCATGAGATCACCGGATCGCAGTTCGGTAACCACAGAGTATTCGCGTGAAATGAAATTGAGACCTTTCTCTATATGAAACACGTTATATGACGATAGAGGACGAACGTTGTCTGCGTCTTTGTGACCAATAGCAGATATTATTAAGTATCGTGGAACATTATCATCATTATTTTTAATTAGCGGAAGGGGAACAAAGTCTTCAGAACGAGGACGTTTATTTTTTTGGTTTGAGTGTTTGTTTAAATCCGGATCAAGTTCCGCGAACCTATTCCGGTTGGGAAGGGGGTTCACCCCCTTTCATTTTATTAGCACTACAAGCATTTTTTGAGTTTATTGTGTGTTTATATACAAAGTTTTTAAATAATTTTGTTATTGTAAAAATTACTGTGTTAACACTACACTAACACACTGTGAACACTAATCAACTCGACGAGTATTAAAAGAACAGATCTATACGCGGCGATTGCCTGAACAAGACTGAGGCATGGAAAAATGTTTTCTATGAAAAAGATGTTGGCATCCGCTGAAGATCGAACTGCGGACCTTTTGGGCTCGTAGTCGAACGCACCAGCGATATTTCGCTAATAGTCCAACGCACAAACCAGACGAGCTACCGACGCTTAATAAATAGTAAAATCTTGCGCCATATTCGGCATCACAAGATTGAGCCAATGGCAACCAACTGGCTCTATAACAAAATATAAAGATATTCTGTAGTCTTTTCTCAAAAAGAAAATCAGTGACAATCCTGATATAGTACAACATGAATAAATTGTTGAGTTTGTAGTTATGAGATTGAAGCTAAAGCGCCGCAGGTGAAAATTTTTCAAAAAAAAATCGCGCGATTTTTATAAATTACTAAATTTACAGTTTTATATGAAGAAATAGTTGAGTTTGTTTGATGCCAGTGCCGCAAACGAAAATTGTTTTCAAAAAAATCGAGCTATTTGTTTGATTTTTTTTTTAATTTTTCCCTTCGTGCGATTTTTTTTATCACCGTATGAAAAAAACTTTTCTTCTATGGTCTGCACTGCTGACTCAGCAGCACATAACATTTCTACTCCAGAGCAAATTTCCTCTCATTTGAGTTGATGTCCAAAGGATCAATTAGGGGAAAAAAAATCAAAAACGAAAAAAAATAATACTAAACACAAAAAGGCTACACCCATGGAAAAATCATTGTAATTCCGTTATGATTCCGTGTAATTTCGTGTAAATACATACACACATAGAAAATTATTGTTGAAATTTGAAAATAATTATTGTCAATTTTTAAAAATGCTAAAAAATAATATTAGTTTTGTTTTTGATAATAATATTATTAATTTTGGATTTGGAGTAAAAAATAAATTTGTCAAACTATTGTTTTGACTTTTCAATTTTAAATCTGATAACATTTTTTGTACAGACAACAAAAAGGAAACGAAAGCTCGCATCAAGATGGTCAAACGAAAGTCATAAAAATAAAAATGGGACAATGATGTCGCACATCTTTCACGAGGAATCCACACATGGTTCAAAGGGAAATCAACGAGATCATCGATGGTGTTGACCAAACCAATAGCAAATGGCACGCTATTACAATTGGTCTACAGAATTGTTCACGTTCAGACAAAACCGCTGCAGTCATAGATTCGGTCGTTGCTGAAAATTAATCATCAAACAGTGAAAACGAGTTGTGGTATTAAAAGAACTGACGAATGTTGTATGCTGCACCCTGTTTTAACTATATTATCTTCCAAATATTTTGAATGGCATGGTTTTTAAAAATAAAAAGGCATTCAAATTTAAAACAGTATGTGTTTAAATGTTTTTTTTATCATATTTATTTTGAATGGAAAGTGTCATTCAAAGTAGTAAACAAAACTAACAATATAATTATCAAATTTAAAAATTTAATTATTCAACGTTATTCGATAATTTTATTGTTGGATACGACAATAACTTGAAAATTATATTTGTGGATCTATTTTAACATGAAATATTTTTAAATTATTGTCGGATTCGACAATAATTTTGTGTATTAGCTGTGTTCCCGTGGCGATTGATCTAGAGCCATAGCTCTATTTTCTATACAAAACATCAACAGTTAGATGGTTGGTAAAGTGCAGTGCAGTGCGTACTCTACGAGTATTAATAATCTGAAGTTAACTTATATGCACAAAATCTGCTGCAAACATGCATGCAATAGCGAGCGCTACATCTACAAAGAAATTATATTCAAAATTCGGACTGATCTTCAGTTCACAACACGATTGACCGTTCCACAAGCAGTCGGAACGGTCGAAGCAGTCGAGTTTTTACACTCAAGATTTGTTTGCAGTCCTTTCAATTACTTTTCACTTTTTCAGCTAAAAATATATTGTTATGTATCTTTTTTTGAGTCACTATTCGGGAAAATGAATTCAGCCCAAATTGAAACACAAACAATTTTAAATATTTTTTTTTTGTATGTCACACAATCAGGCCAATCATGAGCCTCGTCGTAGCGGATATTTCCATTCGGATTTATCTATCATATGATCCGAATTTAATTCGAAGTTCGGAAATATGGAATCACAGGTCGGAACGGATTTTTTCACAGATTTTTGACACTTTTTCTACGCATTGTTGTTGGAATGTGGCATGCGCGTTGACTTGTCGCTATGTCGCTCTAAATTTCCAAAGTGCTGGATGAGAGACAGCGCCCGCGGCTACATTCCGCTGCAACTGTATCCGATACCTCGACAAAGAGGTAGCGCTCAACGGCGAGGATGAGGTGACGCTTTAGCAATCGTGTCGCTCAATGCCGCATTTTCAGCATGCGCTGGTTCTACACGAGGAGGCCGAGGCAAGCAGCCCAGCGAACCCAAACTGCTCCACAGCACACTTTTTATGAGATTTCGCTCTGGCTATATTTTTACTCGATGGCCGGCAAACCGAAGAATCTCTTGCAGCAGTGTTCAGTAAATCTACAGCCGCTCGTCCGTCTCGCACGAGAATTGCAAGTGGGAGCTGGCCAAAGATCCGATACTCTTCCATAGGACTATCAATTCAATAAAATGAATCGCCTACATCAATATTTGCAGACAAATTAAACAATTTTCTTCAAAATATTCAATTTTTAACAATGTGTAGCAAATTTAACACAAATGATTTTAATTTTTGTTGGTAAATTTTCACTGATATGACATAAAGAGCTGATTTCGTATTTTTGAAGTTAGATTTTTGTATTGTCATTCCGCACGGAGCTCATGATTGTTAAAAATTCGTAGCGGAGATTCGGATTCCGATTTTTGCTACGCAATGCCACCAAGTTTTTCAAAATAGATCCCTTGTCGTTCCCGTGACACAAATCTGGTTTAACTGCCACGGGAACACAGCTATTATATCTTAATGATATGAAGTCAAATGCGAATGTAGTAAAATCATTAATTTTTCATAGTAACATTTTCAAATTGTCAAATATTAAACATTTTCTATTTTTCATTTGTATTTACTATATACAAAAATGATTTTTTTACAATTTTCTACATATGAATTTACTATGTTTAATGACATTTTTACTACAATAAACAAATTAATAGAAATATTGACATTTTAAATTATTATATCGATACCTTACAGGCAGAACATCGTAACCAACATTTTGGAAAATTTTGTTTTATTGCAGATTTGGAAACATCTTTAAGAGTAACATGTCCCCGCAGTCATATTTTTGAATTTCGCGATCCAAATTTTAAAAAAAGCCAAATAACACTTATTATCGTAACTACATTTTTGAAAAATTTTGGTTACGATTCATTTTTAAATTATTTCACAAAGGAACATAAACATGCATCTTTCGATTTGATAACGATTTTAAGGTAATACGGAGTCGCTGAACTTGAATCTGATGTCTGTTTTGGTCTAACTGAAGTCTGTTTTGGTCTCTGGGTAAAGTTTAATTTATAGTAAAATATTGAAAATTAGCGTGGCTTGCACACCGTTCGCAGCAAAAACTGTACACGTATTTGGCTGAGTTAACGGGACTTTTCCCGTTAACCGACCAGTTCGAGTTCTTGATGGCGAGTCCCTATACATAATTTATAAATAATATCATCGTTGTAGAACGAAAAGTCACCAAATACATATTTATGAAAAACTTACTTTTCGAGTTTGTTGATTAATATTATACAAAGTAATTGATGCATTTTAAAGTTGAAAAATCAACTAATAGATATACATTTTCTTATCATGTGGTCAAAAAATTGAGATCATCGATTAAAAATTGACTGATTTATAAAGATTTTTATAAATGAATATTTAGCATTTTGAAAATGTATTTGGTGACTTTTAGTTCTACAACGACGATATACGCTATAAAAATAATAAAAATTTGCACTTCACTAAATCATACGTCAGTATGCTTTGAATTTTAAGCTAATTTTTATTCAGCGAATTGTAATTTTCATTCTTAAATAAATTGAAAGAGTTAAAAGTTAAATACGAAGAACGGAAACTGATACATGAAATGTATTGGGGCATTGGCAGCAGTGAACGACAGCGTGACTTGTATATCATGTATACAAAAAACTGTAGTGAAACGCATAACAAATGAGCCAATTATGAGTACAGGCTACTATCGCCGTAATTGTTCGTACACATACACCATCACCATATACGGAGAATCAAAAAAGGTTTGTCAACAATTTTTGTTAAAAACTCTCGATATATCGCAAATGATTTTACGACATGCATGTAATAATGCCCAGCGTATAGACGTTGTTAAGCGTGATATGCGAGCAAACAAGACCTTCAAGAATGTTTTTCAAGCAGTTAGTAAGTTTAGTGAATGTTTACCCGCAGTACCGTCTCATTATTGCCGTAACAAAAGCTCAAGAAAATATTTATCATCTGAGTTACGCAATATTACTTTTTTATACCGAAACTTCTATCGGCCGACTGCACAGTATCAGATCCACCATTAGATTCCATCAGTCTAAGAACGTTTCGATATATTTTTCATACAAATTACAACATTGGTTTTCATTTACCCAAAAAAGATAAGTTCCAATTTTGCGCAAAAGTTCAAAATCTAAGCGAAGAAAAAAAACTCTGAGCCCTTAAAGACATAGTATGAAAATCATTTAATGTTAAAAAAAAATGCAAAGAACTCTTCCTCGATGATCAGTAAATGGGTAAAGACAATTTTAGGTTTTTGTATGCTACTTTCGATCTCCAAAAAGTTCTAAATACACAACATGTAGATAACATTAACTTGTGCTACAGCCGAAAATATTCATACTATAAAGAAACTATAAGAACTATAAAGTAACTAAAGCGGCAGTTAAGAAGCATTTTGCTACCTTTGGGGGGAGAGTGATGGAAAGCGTGGCTGCAACGTAATTAGTAGTATAATATTACAATACCTGAAAATGGTTGACGAAAGAGGAACAATTACCGAAATTGGTCTGCACTGTGATAATTGCTCCGGGCAAGATAATCTATGGATATTCAACCACGCGAGACTTCATAATATATTCATTTGGAACCTTCTACGAAAATTGCGCGAAAAGAGAGATACGTCACAACCGCAACTACAAAAATATCCCGCATATGTGCTACAAAGAACGAATACCGATATCAATAAATAAATTTAAGGATCTGGAAGCGTTATGTACAAAGGGCATAATTCCCCAAAATTTTCGTGTGGAATATTTAACTCTTACATACAATTTAAAAGTCAAAGATACGCTAGTCGAGACCGACGAAGAAGACGAGATTGTTTAATAATTTCCTTAATCTAATTTATTTTTTCTATTTCTCTTACAAATAATCATAATGTTGGAATGTTCTTATTTTTTTCTTACAATTCCTCTATTGCAAAATATAACTCTTTGTTTTCTTCTTTGTTTTTAAACTATCCAATTTGCAAATAAAAACCATACAAATATGGCCCAAGTCATAAAATAGTGTTTTTTAATAATATCTTTGAAAATCGTAAGTACAAATTAAAAAGAAAAATAAATAAAAACATCGTAACTACATTTTTTATCAAATCAATGGATATTTTTGCCATAAAACCACTCTATTGTTAGTACATGCTCATTCAATGACCAATGACAAATAAAAAAGACAAAATGTCAAGTTGTTCCATTTTGAGACGTTTTTTTTTCTTCTCCTGTAAAATTTGTGTTTTGTTGGTTACGATGTTCTGTCTGTAAGGTATCGATATTTATCAAAAACAAATATATAGTGCACTATTCGACTACAATGCGGTAGCTGCACGGCGGAAAAGTCAACGTCGTACGCCAATGAAATTCAGTATCGACTGAACAACGGCGAAGCAACTCCAGAGTCTGCAATATATTCCCGTAGCTTCTCTGTATGCTAAATAATTTTCGGAAGCCGCAGGATGGTTCTTCGGCTGCCTTGACTCCTATGTAAACCGAATAATATTAAAGCTTCAAAGTGCTGCAGAAACGCCAACCAGCGGAAGGACTGCTGAAACATAAAAAAAAATTTACAGCCGTATTTATAAATGTAGTTTAACTTTAAACAACACTTAAAATGCCTTTAAACATGAAAACGTTTTTTTATAAACAAAATTGAAAGCAACGTTGCGTAGAGACTGCGTAAGTTGTGTTTAAAATTATTTGAGTGTTCAAATATCGTAAAAATATAAATAAAAAAATCTAAAAATTAATTTATTAATCGTATTTGCTTAATAATTTGCCACACTCAAAAAATTAGTAAAGTAAATATATGCATATGATTTATTAATGTGAAAAAACAATCATTGACACCAATTCAGTAACTGATTGGAACAAAAAAATCATTATTTCTTTTGAACAAATAATTGCAATCTTTGTTATTGAAATCTTAATTGAAATTCAGTTTAATTCATTCATTTTGTTAAAATCTTTTTTAAAATCTCTATTAAAATCATTTACAGATTGAATCATCTTAAGTTCCAATCACCTTTCAAATCATTGTATTGCTGGATATATTAAGCAAAATCTTTGAATCGAATCACAAGATTTTGCAATCAATTTTTAATTCAGTGATTTAAATCATTTGTTCATTTTAGTCTTAAGATTGAATCACAAAAAACACAATCAATTTTCAAGTCAAATGATTCAATCCCAAAAATAAAAAATCATTTGTCAAATCATTTAGTTACAGCATAAAGGATCGAAACGCAAATGATTTTGCAATCACTTTGCTCAAATCATTTTTCTCACTCAAGATTGGAAGCAAAACACACTCAAATCATTTTTTACACTCAAGATTGGAAATAAAACAAATTTAAATCTTTAGTGATTTGAAATTATTCGATTTATTTTTAAAAATTTTTGTGATTTAAAACAAGTTTTTGACAATTCAAAAAATATGTATTAAAGCATTCATGTTAAAAGAAGTAGTAAGCTTGCTCAAAAGTGACTCGCGCAGCAACAAATGACCGACAGCATCGACTTATGAGTAGAGTACAGTGGGGCAGCGAGTACCTAGTGTTGGCGAAATCCTCAAAAGTCAAATTGACCTCAGACACTTTTTTTTTATTGTATAGTAAATTAATTTGCTTACAATGTGGCATCACTCAATGTATGCCATATGTATCCAAAAAATTCGTTTATTTAAATCGTTTATTTAAAAAATCATATATTTTTTAATATCTGGTATTTATTAAGTTTTGCCACCACGCGGCGGGGATTATAGTGTTGCATTTTTAGAAATTCCGGGTAATTTAAATGTCTATTTAAGAGTTTAATTACTTTATATTGGTTTTAATGGACCAATTTATAATGCTTATTATTTTGAATTACTAAAATATACAAATTTTATCATTTTAAATAATTATAAATTTTTGTTCATAACATTCATATTTTTTTCGCATGCAAAAAAAAATTATTTGTTATTATTTTGTACAATGTTTTGGGATATAGAATTTGTGACTAAAGTGATTAAAATCTCAAACTTGAATTTTAAAATAATTATTTATTTCACATTTCTGCCCTATTTCACTTAAGAAATAATGCAAAACTGGTGGAAAGAAAGTGCGGGAAACGGACGCTGCCTCCGATCGACTGACAGTTTTAGCAGTTCACATGAACTTATATTCGTTGTGCTCGCTCAAACTCTAAAAATCCTCTCACCCTTTCCGCTTCACCGCTGTTCCCCCCACCAAGCTCCTTGCGGTTTGCTCCAGTTGAGTCAATTTAAGCCTGTTCCTTCGGTGTTTGACGAGGGGAAAACGAGAATGAGTGAGAATATAACAGTGTTGCCATCTCCATATTTAAGTTGTACATTAAATATCCTAAAATACTTAATAATAGTAACAGAACAGAATATATACTTAAATTGAGATAAACACATTCAAAATATTAATCCGAAACATGCTTTTAAAACATATTTTCAAATTGTTCGATACCAAAAATATACCATATGTTTATCGATTTTTTGTTCCAGATAACAAATCTTTATCAACAGATTCATTTTCTTTTAAATGTATACTCAAAAATAAATTTAGATATGAAATCATCATTAGATAAATTTCATGTAATTAAAAAAAAAATAATTAAAAAAAAATACAAGATGCTTTTTTCTTTGATTATTATCATATTATAATAATTGTAATTCAAATTAAAGTTACATAATAAAATTACACAAACATTATACAATGAGATAAAAAATGCACGCTTTTGTGGAATTAATCAGAAAGTGGCAACACTGAAATATAAGTATATCGATCGTATCAGTCGAACCTGCTCATGTGAGCAGGATTATGCTGCTTCGTTTCGTACATACACTAAAAAATTAAATATTTGATGTAAAAAAATAAATTTTTGTTTGTCAAACTTTTTCAGGAAATCGCAATATATGCATTGTGGTAAGGAATGTTCAATCGATCTAATTGGTTATGTATAGAAAGTCATTATCAATTAAAGAGTTATTAATTATAGAATATCAATAGATATATAGAATAGCACTAATTTAATAATTTTAATATATTTTTAAACTATATATTTTGTTATTAGTATTAGTATTGTAGCCGCGGTAGCTCAGTGGTTAGTGCGTTGGACAGCGAGCCGAAAGGTCCCCGGTTCAAGTCTGGACTGGGGCTAACAACATCTTTTCATAGAAACATTTTTCTATACCGCGCTACCTCTCGTCAGTAAATGGCAAACCTACGAGAGTAAAACATTGTCTATGAAAAGCTCTCACCCGCCGTTCGGATTCGGCAATAAACTGTAGGTCCCACCACTTTGAGTACAAATATAACACGCACAGCTCAAAATGGTGAGAGAGCTCGGCCGAAGTTCTATACAGGACTGTAGCGCCAAACTATTATTATTATTATTGTATGGCGCGTAATATAAATTATAATCATTATTTAAAAGGTTATCTTTCTTTTGTAACAAAAGATTTTATTTAGTGTAAACATCCATTAATTTGTACTAAATACCCAGTATAAATTGTCTGATGTATCAATTACGTCGTTCACGTATAAGATGAATTTTAATATATAGAGTTTTTCAACAGGGACGCAACAAAAGTAGACCGACTGGGACAGCAAACGACGCCATATTTCTTGCCGCTCTTTTGACATTTCTCTTCAGTAAGGTTTGCCATTTTAAGATGGAAAGATATACGAATTCGAATTTCATTAGTAAATTTTAATAATTTCGACTCGTTGTTGGCTCGTATATCTTTCCATCATGAAATGGCAAACCTTACCGAAGAGAAATGTCAAAAGAGCGGCAAGAAATATGGCGTCGTTTGCTGTCCCTGTCGCTCTACTTTTGTAGCGTCCCTGTTGAAAAACCCTTGATAAAAACTTTTGTAGCGCTCTTATTGAAAAACCCTTTAATATATCGTAGAATATTATACGTTATTTTTTATCGGAAATTTATTTTGTGCGCTAATTTTAAATTAAAAAAATGTTTATACACTTATACTCGATATCAAAGTTTAATTCTTATTTTCTATTGGGGTTGAATGCACACATGTGAAATATACTGCGCACAGTGGAACATCGTATTTTCTTAATAGTTTAATTATTTATATTTATATTTGTATTTATTATTGGATAAATTATCTGTAAACGGTATTGTAATGTTTTGAATAAATAAAAGATAAAAATTTGGTATATATTTTTTATGTTCACGTTCATTTAATTATTGGATTATTATTGGTTTGGTTGGTATTATTGGTTTAGAGCATATACAAATTTTATCACACAAAATATTTTTTTGAAATTATTAATCATATTTTTTGGCATACATTTTTTATTTGTTGGGACATTCCATTCTATTGCACATACAGTGTTTCATCAAAACTTATGTAAATTAAAATAGAAATGTGAAATTATTTTGATTTTTGAATACAGCTGTTGATTTTTTAATCGCTATAGATTCAAATTTTATCCAAAATAAAAATAATTAGTTTTAAATATTTGTCTAACAAATATGCAAATGATATACGAAATAAAAATTTATAAAAAAAGTATTACAACAATTTAATGGGTGTGGTACCTCCCATACAACTGAAATGACTAAATTAATATATGTTGCGAACTTCAGGAAGAATATGAAATGTTTTTCATTAATATAATGCATTTGTCAAAATTTCATCTTGATTGGACAAGTGGGTGTGGTACAACAAAAAATTGTTGAAATTGTGCACTAAATAACAATATAATCAGTTTTGCCGGAGCGAGATCGAAAAAATTTTGCTTCATATCTGTAAATGAAATCAATTTAAAAAAAATAAATAAAATACTTTTATTTTTTTTTTTTTCTAAAGTATTAAAAATTTCTAAATCAATGACTAGTAAAAACTTATAAATGCCAGATGTAGATGACGCTTTTACAATAAAAAATTGTATGGTTTTGAGGATTTCGCCAACACTAGGTACTCGCTGCCCCACTGTACTCTACTCATAAGTCGATGCTGTCGGTCATTTGTTGCTGCTCGAGTCACTTTTGAGCAAGCTTAATACTTCTTTTAACAAGAATGCTTCAATACATATTTTTTGAATTGTCAAAATGTGGTTTTAAATCACAAAGATTTAAAAAAATAAATCGAATAATTTCAAATCACTAAAGATTTAAATTTGTTTTACTTCCAATCTTGAGTGAGAAAAATGATTTGAGCAAAGTGATTGCAAAATCATTTGCGTTTCAGTCGTTTATGCTGCAACCAAATGATTTGACAAATTATTTTTTATTTTTGGGATTGAATCATTTGACTTGAAAAATGATTGCATGTTTTTTGTGATTCAATCTAAAGACTAAAATGAACAAATGATTTAAATTACTGAATTAAAAATTGATTGCAAAATCTTGTGATTCGATTCAAAGATTTTGTTTAATATTTCCAGCAATCCAATGATTTGAAAGGTGATTGGAATTTCAGATGATTCAATCTATAAAAGATTTAAATAAAGCTTTTAAAAAAGATTTACATCTATTGATTTAAATCTAAAAATATATTAACAAATGAATTTAAAAAAGATTGCAATCTATTTCTTTAAAAATATTTGTGATTTGCTCTTTTTAAATCAGGTAAATGAATTGAAGTCAAGGAATTGGATCATTTTCGTGGATTTGCAAATGAATTAAATCCAAAAAAGATTCAATCTTTCACAGCTCTGATAGATATATATTTGTTTCATAACATTTAATTCATGAAGCTGCCGACGAAAACAACGACAAACACAACTGGAACATCGTACAGATGTAAGGAGCCATCGGCGACCTACGGCGTTCGTACGGCGTTCCTACCTCCTGGATATCAATGTCTGGATAGTTAAGTGTTCTTCAATTGCAGCTGTTGTAGGTGAGAAAAAATAATTCGTCTGAGCACCAGAAACTAAAACCAAACTATTTTCAGATAATTTTGGTGAGCTTCTTTCAGGCACGTCTGGCATAGAGGGCTGTCGCGCATTTGATGCATCTACGTAACGTGGTTAATTAACATGCGCGCTCCGCCGGAACAGAAAAATTCAGCCACTGGACGAGGCATTTGCATCTGTTGTAGGTGAGCAAAAACAATAATTCAGCGGAGCACCAGAATCTAAATTCAAACTATTTTCAGATAATTTTGGTGAGCTTCTTTCAGGCACGTCTGGCTTAGAGGGCTGCCGCTCATTTGATGCATCTACGTAACTGGTAGACGAGGTATTGTCGCAGCAAACGCAGCCGCAACCGAAGCGTAACCAAAATAAGTCGGCCCTTGTACGCGATGTACGACTATGGTCCGGTCCGACTATTACTTTTCTGTCTTAGCTGCGGTGGTCACCGTGTTGGTTAAGTGTAATTATTGGTATATATTATAAATAAAAAGTACATATACATATATTCCTATTCTTTTCATTTTCGGATAAGAACATCCATTTAAATGTAAATAAATGCAATGTATTTATTTTAACTACATCATCAGTTAATTTTATCAGTAAAAGTGATGCAGTAAAAACAACTACAACATTTATTCACAAATGACTGCATTTTTATTAAAACGGTCAGCAACTAAAATTTAGTTAAATTAAAAAAATAATATCTGGCCTTTTCGAATCATCGACCTCAAGTTCTGTGTTAATGTTCGTTAATGTTTTGCCGCGTTTAAAATTCTGAACTCTTTGGCCCGTATTATACAAATTAGAAAAATCTTTGCCCGGTCATTGATCAAAGATTTGTGCGAGATATGTGTTAGTAGAGATGTTTGAGATATGTTCTTGAAGTTGTGCTGCATACAATATGAACACGTTGATTTCAAAAGAAAAACTATCGTGGGTACTTGCTCAAAAAACATATCCTCTTTCATGAGATAGGCCAAAAGGACGGGCCGAACAGTTTAAATTTGGGTAACACAATGAAACATTAGCGAATATTAACACAGAACTTTAAATCCATGATTCGTAAAGTCCCGAAGTTGTGCTTTTTTTTTGTTGTGCAGATATTACTCCGGCAATTGCTTAAAAAGCAGCGCAGTTTCAGATAGAAATATTGTTGTGGACTCCATGTCGATGCTCTATGTCCATGTTCGTATTATATTGAAACAAAATTCATTTTTGTTGTTGTTAATTGTTTACTTTATGTATTATATTTTGAAACCAAACGTAGCAGAATATTGAAATTTGTTACATTTATTGAACTTATTTGTACAAAAACCTTGTCTACTCAGAACTTTTTTTATAAATAACAAATTAAGCGAGACTGCGTAAATCCCTAAACAATGCTTAACTAAACAACCTCTCAGAGATTGTTTAAGGAAATCTAATAAATATGGCTGTAAATTTATTTAGTGACACCTTATCCGCTGCTGGCTGCAGCTATTACACGTTCCATTAGCGACGATAGTTATATAACTGCGTTACGCAGTGACTTGATGATACAGCTGTCGCTCTTCTTTATGCCTCGTCGACGGGTCAATCGCGAACAACTTTGGGATCCGCTTAGCTGCCGCAAACGCAACAGAATGCTTCAACAGACTCCAATCGGCCTTCCATATTCTGCTACAACGTTCGTCTGTAGACATCAGCGGGCGACAGTAATTCCAATAATATTAGAGTTTTCAGCCATCAGAATGTGTCGTATTGCACCAGCTAGACGATGTCATAAATGTATGTAAAAATATTTAATTAATTTTATGACAGCTTACCCATAGTCGATCGTTGAACAATTCGACGCCCCTTACGAAAACTATTATATTAAAATTGTCTTACGAAAAAAAGTATATATCACTTTTAAACGAATACGATTTCATTTTTACTTAAATAACAAATATTATAATGTTCTCAAAATTTCACAGAAAATTAGTACAACAAACAGTTTTCTGT
This sequence comes from Dryomyza anilis, assembly GCA_951804985.1. NCBI lineage: Eukaryota > Metazoa > Arthropoda > Insecta > Diptera > Dryomyzidae > Dryomyza > Dryomyza anilis. The sequence continues at coordinate 46,180,086 of OX638130.1, forward strand.
GGAAAATTATTATGTTTCAAATTTTTAGACGAAAATTGGAGCTTTTTATTGAAAAAGATTTTTTTTCAAAATCATATTGCGTTGCTTTTATGTTTTGATATATGTCATTTGTAAAATTTGTTTGACAAAATTCAAAATAATTAAGCTATAATAAGCTATAAATATGCATACAATATACTATGTAGGTGACTCAGAAGATTAGTGGAATACAAGCCGAAACGTCGATGGTTCAAACACCAGCGAAGGCAACATCAAAAAAATAAATAGAAAATATTTTTCTTCACCGCGTTACCTCTTGGTAGATGACCTTCGAGAGTAAAAACATCACCCATGAAAAGTTATGATTCGGCGTTAAACTGTAGGTTCCGCTATTGCAGTAAAAATGTAACATGTTTAAATGGTGAAACTGTTCAGCCTAAGTTCTTCAGAACTGTATCGGTAAAATAGTATTATTGTAATTATTATTAGGACCGTAGAACATGTCTATTTTTAGGATTTTCGAGTTCATTTGTTATTGTCTCCTAAGAAATCTAGACTGTTACAGAAAATTTAGGTTTAATTTCAGAACTGATATAAGTTTCCAATGGTCTGTGGTCTTTATAAAACGATTACATATTGTTACGAAAATTCAGTCTACGGAAAACTGTTCTACAAGTTCGTATCTTTGAATTGTGTACAAAATAAAAACAATCTTATGTTTGGTTTAAATTATAACAATTAACTTTATTAATTCACTTTAATAAACAACTTTACTAATAACAAATTCTAACAACTGCTGCATGTCCACAATAGAAACGTTTTCTGACCTCTTCAACCGTTTTATTAATGCTCAAGTGACATCCATTGGAACCACAATGGCATTTCAGTACTATCTCTTTTATTTTTGATTTGGGAACAACAATTAAATTTCGTGCAGATCTGCCATTTTCAGTTTCCCAAACACGGTACAAACAACCATTTTGTAGCTTCAGGCTTTGCCACTGCGCCCAATAAGCCCTGCTTATTGGACTGTTAGATGCTAACTCTTTCCATAATGGCTTTCTTTGTTGTTCCTTGAACGTCCTAATTTTTGCGATGTTGCGGTCCTTCTTTTGATCATTTCGTATTTGCTCTAGAGTCCATTGGTCTTCTGCCATGACATTTAACGAACGAATGTGAATTATGTTCGTTTTTTCTTCTTCCGTCGAGCATTCTCTGGATTCCACTTTACACACTCGTGCCGACACAGTGTTTCATCAAAACTTATGTAAATTAAAATAGAAATGTGAAATTATTTTGATTTTTGAATACAGCTGTTGATTTTTTAATCGCTATAGATTCAAATTTTATCCAAAATAAAAATAATTAGTTTTAAATATTTGTCTAACAAATATGCAAATGATATACGAAATAAAAATTTATAAAAAAAGTATTACAACAATTTAATGGGTGTGGTACCTCCCATACAACTGAAATGACTAAATTAATATATGTTGCGAACTTCAGGAAGAATATGAAATGTTTTTCATTAATATAATGCATTTGTCAAAATTTCATCTTGATTGGACAAGTGGGTGTGGTACAACAAAAAATTGTTGAAATTGTGCACTAAATAACAATATAATCAGTTTTGCCGGAGCGAGATCGAAAAAATTTTGCTTCATATCTGTAAATGAAATCAATTTAAAAAAAATAAATAAAATACTTTTATTTTTTTTTTTTTCTAAAGTATTAAAAATTTCTAAATCAATGACTAGTAAAAACTTATAAATGCCAGATGTAGATGACGCTTTTACAATAAAAAATTGTATGGTTTTGAGGATTTCGCCAACACTAGGTACTCGCTGCCCCACTGTACTCTACTCATAAGTCGATGCTGTCGGTCATTTGTTGCTGCTCGAGTCACTTTTGAGCAAGCTTAATACTTCTTTTAACAAGAATGCTTCAATACATATTTTTTGAATTGTCAAAATGTGGTTTTAAATCACAAAGATTTAAAAAAATAAATCGAATAATTTCAAATCACTAAAGATTTAAATTTGTTTTACTTCCAATCTTGAGTGAGAAAAATAATTTGAGCAAAGTGATTGCAAAATCATTTGCGTTTCAGTCGTTTATGCTGCAACCAAATGATTTGACAAATTATTTTTTATTTTTGGGATTGAATCATTTGACTTGAAAAATGATTGCATGTTTTTTGTGATTCAATCTAAAGACTAAAATGAACAAATGATTTAAATTACTGAATTAAAAATTGATTGCAAAATCTTGTGATTCGATTCAAAGATTTTGTTTAATATTTCCAGCAATCCAATGATTTGAAAGGTGATTGGAATTTCAGATGATTCAATCTATAAAAGATTTAAATAAAGCTTTTAAAAAAGATTTACATCTATTGATTTAAATCTAAAAATATATTAACAAATGAATTTAAAAAAGATTGCAATCTATTTCTTTAAAAATATTTGTGATTTGCTCTTTTTAAATCAGGTAAATGAATTGAAGTCAAGGAATTGGATCATTTTCGTGGATTTGCAAATGAATTAAATCCAAAAAAGATTCAATCTTTCACAGCTCTGATAGATATATATTTGTTTCATAACATTTAATTCATGAAGCTGCCGACGAAAACAACGACAAACACAACTGGAACATCGTACAGATGTAAGGAGCCATCGGCGACCTACGGCGTTCGTACGGCGTTCCTACCTCCTGGATATCAATGTCTGGATAGTTAAGTGTTCTTCAATTGCAGCTGTTGTAGGTGAGAAAAAATAATTCGTCTGAGCACCAGAAACTAAAACCAAACTATTTTCAGATAATTTTGGTGAGCTTCTTTCAGGCACGTCTGGCATAGAGGGCTGTCGCGCATTTGATGCATCTACGTAACGTGGTTAATTAACATGCGCGCTCCGCCGGAACAGAAAAATTCAGCCACTGGACGAGGCATTTGCATCTGTTGTAGGTGAGCAAAAACAATAATTCAGCGGAGCACCAGAATCTAAATTCAAACTATTTTCAGATAATTTTGGTGAGCTTCTTTCAGGCACGTCTGGCTTAGAGGGCTGCCGCTCATTTGATGCATCTACGTAACTGGTAGACGAGGTATTGTCGCAGCAAACGCAGCCGCAACCGAAGCGTAACCAAAATAAGTCGGCCCTTGTACGCGATGTACGACTATGGTCCGGTCCGACTATTACTTTTCTGTCTTAGCTGCGGTGGTCACCGTGTTGGTTAAGTGTAATTATTGGTATATATTATAAATAAAAAGTACATATACATATATTCCTATTCTTTTCATTTTCGGATAAGAACATCCATTTAAATGTAAATAAATGCAATGTATTTATTTTAACTACATCATCAGTTAATTTTATCAGTAAAAGTGATGCAGTAAAAACAACTACAACATTTATTCACAAATGACTGCATTTTTATTAAAACGGTCAGCAACTAAAATTTAGTTAAATTAAAAAAATAATATCTGGCCTTTTCGAATCATCGACCTCAAGTTCTGTGTTAATGTTCGTTAATGTTTTGCCGCGTTTAAAATTCTGAACTCTTTGGCCCGTATTATACAAATTAGAAAAATCTTTGCCCGGTCATTGATCAAAGATTTGTGCGAGATATGTGTTAGTAGAGATGTTTGAGATATGTTCTTGAAGTTGTGCTGCATACAATATGAACACGTTGATTTCAAAAGAAAAACTATCGTGGGTACTTGCTCAAAAAACATATCCTCTTTCATGAGATAGGCCAAAAGGACGGGCCGAACAGTTTAAATTTGGGTAACACAATGAAACATTAGCGAATATTAACACAGAACTTTAAATCCATGATTCGTAAAGTCCCGAAGTTGTGCTTTTTTTTTGTTGTGCAGATATTACTCCGGCAATTGCTTAAAAAGCAGCGCAGTTTCAGATAGAAATATTGTTGTGGACTCCATGTCGATGCTCTATGTCCATGTTCGTATTATATTGAAACAAAATTCATTTTTGTTGTTGTTAATTGTTTACTTTATGTATTATATTTTGAAACCAAACGTAGCAGAATATTGAAATTTGTTACATTTATTGAACTTATTTGTACAAAAACCTTGTCTACTCAGAACTTTTTTTATAAATAACAAATTAAGCGAGACTGCGTAAATCCCTAAACAATGCTTAACTAAACAACCTCTCAGAGATTGTTTAAGGAAATCTAATAAATATGGCTGTAAATTTATTTAGTGACACCTTATCCGCTGCTGGCTGCAGCTATTACACGTTCCATTAGCGACGATAGTTATATAACTGCGTTACGCAGTGACTTGATACAGCTGTCGCTCTTCTTTATGCCTCGTCGACGGGTCAATCGCGAACAACTTTGGGATCCGCTTAGCTGCCGCAAACGCAACAGAATGCTTCAACAGACTCCAATCGGCCTTCCATATTCTGCTACAACGTTCGTCTGTAGACATCAGCGGGCGACAGTAATTCCAATAATATTAGAGTTTTCAGCCATCAGAATGTGTCGTATTGCACCAGCTAGACGATGTCATAAATGTATGTAAAAATATTTAATTAATTTTATGACAGCTTACCCATAGTCGATCGTTGAACAATTCGACGCCCCTTACGAAAACTATTATATTAAAATTGTCTTACGAAAAAAAGTATATATCACTTTTAAACGAATACGATTTCATTTTTACTTAAATAACAAATATTATAATGTTCTCAAAATTTCACAGAAAATTAGTACAACAAACAGTTTTCTGTGGAAAATTATTATGTTTCAAATTTTTAGACGAAAATTGGAGCTTTTTATTGAAAAAGATTTTTTTTCAAAATCATATTGCGTTGCTTTTATGTTTTGATATATGTCATTTGTAAAATTTGTTTGACAAAATTCAAAATAATTAAGCTATAATAAGCTATAAATATGCATACAATATACTATGTAGGTGACTCAGAAGATTAGTGGAATACAAGCCGAAACGTCGATGGTTCAAACACCAGCGAAGGCAACATCAAAAAAATAAATAGAAAATATTTTTCTTCACCGCGTTACCTCTTGGTAGATGACCTTCGAGAGTAAAAACATCACCCATGAAAAGTTATGATTCGGCGTTAAACTGTAGGTTCCGCTATTGCAGTAAAAATGTAACATGTTTAAATGGTGAAACTGTTCAGCCTAAGTTCTTCAGAACTGTATCGGTAAAATAGTATTATTGTAATTATTATTAGGACCGTAGAACATGTCTATTTTTAGGATTTTCGAGTTCATTTGTTATTGTCTCCTAAGAAATCTAGACTGTTACAGAAAATTTAGGTTTAATTTCAGAACTGATATAAGTTTCCAATGGTCTGTGGTCTTTATAAAACGATTACATATTGTTACGAAAATTCAGTCTACGGAAAACTGTTCTACAAGTTCGTATCTTTGAATTGTGTACAAAATAAAAACAATCTTATGTTTGGTTTAAATTATAACAATTAACTTTATTAATTCACTTTAATAAACAACTTTACTAATAACAAATTCTAACAACTGCTGCATGTCCACAATAGAAACGTTTTCTGACCTCTTCAACCGTTTTATTAATGCTCAAGTGACATCCATTGGAACCACAATGGCATTTCAGTACTATCTCTTTTATTTTTGATTTGGGAACAACAATTAAATTTCGTGCAGATCTGCCATTTTCAGTTTCCCAAACACGGTACAAACAACCATTTTGTAGCTTCAGGCTTTGCCACTGCGCCCAATAAGCCCTGCTTATTGGACTGTTAGATGCTAACTCTTTCCATAATGGCTTTCTTTGTTGTTCCTTGAACGTCCTAATTTTTGCGATGTTGCGGTCCTTCTTTTGATCATTTCGTATTTGCTCTAGAGTCCATTGGTCTTCTGCCATGACATTTAACGAACGAATGTGAATTATGTTCGTTTTTTCTTCTTCCGTCGAGCATTCTCTGGATTCCACTTTACACACTCGTGCCGACACAGTGCCCGAATTGCCATGATGTTCCCTGACGTTATTTTGGCCATCCTCAGGTCTCTTTTCTGGTCGGTATCCTTTAGGTGGTTGCAGATTTACACATTTACGTCTATCACGACAGACGCGTGTCATATGCCCATATTTTCCACAGTTGTAGCATTTACGTTTCAATTGGGTGTTTCTGTTGGCAGCATAATGTCCGGATTTAACGCTGGCTTTCGACGCTCTACTTACTCCTTGACATAAATTTTCTCTCTCCTCATCTAGTACACGTTTCTCCATCGCTGGTCGGTACAATGTAGACGCTATCTCCTGCGTAAGCGCTGTAGTGACCGTTTCCATAAATATCAACTTTGGGTTAGTCATTGTTGCCCGTTTTGTCTCAGGATCGCGTATACCATCAACAAACGCTTCGATCTTGCACTTTTCTATGAAATCACTCGTTGAATCTGCATACGACAAATGCGCAAGCCTCTCGACGTCCGCTGCATACGCCTGCAATGTTTCACCATTTCTTTGCATTCGGCACTTTAGTTCCATTCTGTAGATTTGCTTCATGTGATCACTGCCGTATTTTCGTTGCAGTGCAGACATAACCGCTGTGTAACTGTTTCTATCGCTTTCTGGAACTGTCTGCAATACTTCGGCTGCACCTTCTTTTAGTGCCACGATAAGTGCGGATACGCTGTCTTCATTGTTCCATCGATTACTTACAGCCGTGGTCTCAAATTGCAGATGGAAAAAGTTGAACGCTGTGGTTCCATCGTAAATCGGTGATTTTAGCCTCGTACCACTGACAACATGCATTGAGGGTCCACTTAGCTGTAGTAAACTGAAATCTTCTTGTATTTTCTGTAGCTTTTTGTCGAAACCTTGATATTTCTCATCAGCGTTGTCTTCCAATTTTTTCCTTTTTTTTTCAACGTCAATCATATGCGCTTTAAGTTCATTTACTTTGCCATAAAGTGTATTAGAAACTTCCAGAAGCTGCTTCGAATGTTCTTGAAACTGTTCGGAATTTTCTTGAAGTTTTTGCTCTATTTTGTTGGAATTTTCTTGAAATTGTTTTGAATTTTCTTGAAGTTTCTGTTCCATTTTGCTGGAATTTTCTTGGATCTGTTTTGAATTTTCTAGAAGTTTCTGTTCCATTTTGTTGGCATTTTCTTGGAGCTGTTTGAAATTTTCTTCAAACTGTTGTTGTATTGCTCCGAGTAATTGGCTCATATCAAAGCTTTGGGACTGTACTTTTTGCTCCGTGTCAACACTTTTCACTTTAATAAACATTCACTTTAATAAACAACTTTACTAATAACAAATTCTAACAACTGCTGCATGTCCACAATTTAACTTGACATTTATCACACGAGCTGCACTCGACCACTTTACAATCACTACTGGAGTACAGTGCCTCAGATGCGCGGCCTTATATACTGCAGGCATCAGTTCGACACGTTTCCACAAGCTTCGACTTGTTTCGAGAACCTTCTATTAGTTTCGTGAATGACGCATGCTATTGGCATCTCATTCGCAATCATGTGTTTTAATGTGCAGATCTTCCATCTCTTTCTCGCACATTGCACAGTACGCTGAATGATATTCCGTCTCTTTCTAACACATTGCTTAGTGCGCTGAATTGTCTTGCGTCTCATTTATTATTGTTGAATGCTTGCACAGTGGGGCAAATTACCTCTTTTCGTAACAATATATTTATTAAATGCTGTAATATGTACAGGTTTTATATGAAGGCCCCAATCATAAATGCATTATTCATGTTCAACAAAAAAATCCAATCTTCTTCGCAAAATTTGAATCATTTTTATATTCGTAGATACACGGATATACATATGCATAATCTCAGAAATATCAAAAACATAATAGAAATCCTGGAAAAACCATAAAACGTATTATTTTTCTCATCAAAAACAATAACATACTTTTATTTTGAACCTCAAAAAATAACGTATTTATTTTCGTAAGGAAAAAAATATATAATAGTTTTCGTAAGGGGCGTCGAATTGTTGAACAATTTTTATAAATGAAGAAAGAAAAAAAACAGTTTTGAGAATTTCTCTATGAATGACAGTTTAAAATGGAATCGGTTGATTTGACACTCAATTTACTATGAAATATTAACGATCAAATCAATTCATAGTAACTTTACTTTACTAACTTTACAAATTATAAAATCTTATTGTGCATAGTAAAAACATATGAAGCGTAGTATAATTTTCGATATACTTTTTCCCTATGTATAAATACATATTATGGTAGGTGAGGAAATTTTGGAGAGCTCAATTTGTCAATGCCCGCAAATGTTATTTAATTCTTATTTGTTTTTATTTTAAAATTCTTATTTGTATGCCGTAAAATGTCATTTCAATATATATATTTTTTTATTGTTTACATTTTTGTATTTTTTTTTTCAGTGCCGTATGCGTGCCGTAATAAAATAAAATTTTATAATTGAACTTGAACTTGAACTGAACTGCGCATAACTGAAAGTATGTTTTCAGCATTCATTAGTTGGCACTTTTTGCCATTTATTAACATGTAATATTTAGGCGTAATGTCACAGCAATGACGGGTATTCCCGTTTTCACAACCGTGTTTACGTTTCAGTCCGTATGTTATTATTGCGATTGGCTCATAATCAGCGACAGACATCTAGTTAAATTATTAAAATAACAATACTATAATATTCTAAATACCAGATAGGTGACATAAATAACGTATTATAGTTTGTAAGTTGCACCTCCCATGGCATTCAATTCACTTGCAACTGTCTCCCAAACAACACAGTGATCTTTTCTAGTATATTTGGACGTGAATTGTCCCTTGTCCACACGTCTGTGTTTCCTGCATCAATTTTTAAGCCATATCTCTGCGTCTATGTTTATGAACATTCAAAAAATAAAATGAAAATGACGTCATTATGACGTCAAATCGACAATAGTAGTCGGCAACTGCGATCGAAAACAAATACAGAAACGAGCTACTGATGAACAATTACTCAGGAAATTACCTTTTATTTGATTACCCATAATTACTTGAATGTACATCAGTTTTTGATTTTGATAGTCACCAGGGGTCCGAGCGGCATAATTCGTTTGCAAAAATAAAGCACAAAAATTTTTTTTTAGTTTCACTTTGGCCGATAAGAAGAATTTAGCAATATTCAGATCGACATTTCGAAACGAATGTCAAATTAATATACTATTATCCTGGAAATAATTAATTTTGTTTTATATTTACAGGGTACATGAAGATAGACTTTCCCGATTTAAAATGCGTTTGAAAAATGTATTTAGTTATTGAAAATATACAATAAACATTTTTTTTTGGTAAAATATGCTGTTATTTTTTATATAGAAATGGCACTGCTCATTATAACATGAACATGTTCATTAGTATCACTTTGGCCGATAAAGTGAATTTAGCAATTTTCAGTTCTACATTTCGAAATGAAGGTCAAATCAATATACTATAATCCTGGAAATAATTTTGTTTTATATTTACAGGAAATAATTAATTTTGTTTTATATTTACAGAGTACATAAAGGTAACTTTCCAACTTAAAATGCGAATGAAATATATATATATATATATCTATATATATATATATATATATATATCTATATATATATATATATATATATATATATATATAAATAAATAAATAAATATAAATATAAATATAAATATATATATATATATATATATATATATATATATATATATATATATATATATATATATATATATATATATATATATCTATATATAGGTGACATAAATAACGTATTATAGTTTGTAAGTTGCACCTCCCATGGCATTCAATTCACTTGCAACTGTCTCCCAAACAACACAGTGATCTTTTCTAGTATATTTGGACGTGAATTGTCCCTTGTCCACACGTCTGTGTTTCCTGCATCAATTTTTAAGCCATATCTCTGCGTCTATGTTTATGAACATTCAAAAAATAAAATGAAAATGACGTCATTATGACGTCAAATCGACAATAGTAGTCGGCAACTGCGATCGAAAACAAATACAGAAACGAGCTACTGATGAACAATTACTCAGGAAATTACCTTTTATTTGATTACCCATAATTACTTGAATGTACATCAGTTTTTGATTTTGATAGTCACCAGGGGTCCGAGCGGCATAATTCGTTTGCAAAAATAAAGCACAAAAATTTTTTTTTAGTTTCACTTTGGCCGATAAGAAGAATTTAGCAATATTCAGATCGACATTTCGAAACGAATGTCAAATTAATATACTATTATCCTGGAAATAATTAATTTTGTTTTATATTTACAGGGTACATGAAGATAGACTTTCCCGATTTAAAATGCGTTTGAAAAATGTATTTAGTTATTGAAAATATACAATAAACATTTTTTTTTGGTAAAATATGCTGTTATTTTTTATATAGAAATGGCACTGCTCATTATAACATGAACATGTTCATTAGTATCACTTTGGCCGATAAAGTGAATTTAGCAATTTTCAGTTCTACATTTCGAAATGAAGGTCAAATCAATATACTATAATCCTGGAAATAATTTTGTTTTATATTTACAGGAAATAATTAATTTTGTTTTATATTTACAGAGTACATAAAGGTAACTTTCCAACTTAAAATGCGAATGAAATATATATATATATATATATATATATATATCTATATATATATATATATCTATATATATATATATATATATATATATATATATATATATATATATATATATATATATATATATATATATATATATAATAAATAAATAAATAAAAATATAAATATAAATATAAATATATATATATATATATATATCTATATATATATATATATATATATATATATATATATATATATATATATATATATATATTGAAAATATACAATACATTTTTTTTTTTTTGGTAAAATATGCTGTTATTTTTCACATAGAAATTGTACTGCTCATTATAACAAAAATTATGTGTTACACAAGATAATATTAATAACATGCCAACATTTTTAATACATACATCAAAGATTAAAAGTGTTTATTTTTACTATTAATTTTAATTACGACTTTATTCATAAATTGTTTTTGTATAAAGTTAAACTAATGCTGCCACCTTCTAAAAAAAAATGCTTTTTTTTTGAACAATTCATGGTATCCAGTGTTGCAATAGCTACCCAATAAACCAAAAATCTGGATATTAAAAGATTAACGGATGTATATTAAACATGGATATCGAAACGTTCAAATTTTTGTAATTCTAAGCTTGAAAACCATATGCTGCATACAGCGGACTCAGCAGTTGTGGAGCTGTTGAGTAATTTTCGCTTGAATTACATGCTACTCTCAACATGTTTAGTGAACGGTCGCCATTTTTTCCAGCATAAAATTTTTACGCTACATTTGCGCTGCCTTTGTTATCGGTGACATTGGATGATATTTTAACTCAAATATTTATAAACAATAATTAAATTTAGATTGAAAAAATATTTTTTCAATCATTTAAAGAGTTGTATGTAACTTTAATAAAATATTAATATTTAATTATTTTGTAAATTGATAGATGTGGTAGCGGTGCATTCAATGAAAGTGAGCGATTAGTTAGTGAGCAGTCTCGCAGCTGTTGAGGTCGCTGAATGCAGCCATAGTGTTCTCCAGCAAAACTGGTAGCTTTTTATCCAATTGAATCTAGCCTTTACCTAAACTTGAATTCCGACTTTCACTATATATTCGAGGTTTTTAATTGTAATTGTAGCTATAAATAAAATGTGGCTCTTCCCTTGATGTTAATCTTAATTTTGAACTTGAAATCGACCTTCAAATTACACTTCAATTAAAGCACACACTATTTGTGAAAAAAAAGCTCCAAATTTATTGCTTATTGTGAGGGCTATTTGTGAAAAAAAAGCTCCAAATTTATTGCTTATTGTGAGTGCAATTTGAGTATTTAGCTGCCCAATCCTATTTCGTGACCCGCAGTTTGCCACTCCCAGCAAGACACTGCTGACCGAAACTTCAACACAAATGCAAACTGAAAGAAAACAAACAATTTTGAAATTTTTACTTTTTTTTATTAGCAATTAACAAACGTGCAGCAATTATAATATACTGCGAAATTATAACGTCGATCCAGCGTCTTATAATTCGAGAACTGTAGAGCTTCTTCCTTAAGGCATTCAGTATAGCGGGTTTCCTCTACATTGGTGCGTTGTGCTTCAGGCGGAACAGGTAACGGCGAGCGGCACGAATGAATTCGATGGCGTTAGATTTCATGGTGACAACGTATATGTTGAAGTAAACATAGCACATGATTTCGTCGGCCTTTATGTCCTCTTTATTTCGTTCGGCAATTAAAATATCTAGTCAACGCGGTTTTTTTATTAATTAAACTGTTTTTATAAACAAAATGCGCGACGATTCTAAATGTATTAAAAATAAAAACATCAAATTAAAATAAAAAAAATGATTTTCTACGTCGAACCTTGCGTCAAACTAAACTAAAATGAAAATTAATAATTTTATTTTCAAAGTCAAAAATAAAATTTGCGTTCTGAGGTTTCAATAAATTGATAATATTTATTTTCAAAAATCAACAATAATTTTCTATGTGTGTACCAGAAATATCACAGCCCTAAATATAAAGTTTTTTACAAATTATTTAGATCGTATTTGAGACAACCATCCCTCAAACATCCGACAAATACGATAAATATTGCTAGCAACCATCTTTCAAATTTACGATTATGCATACACCCAGAAAAAAATCATGGTAAATTGATAGTATTTCAATAGAAAAACAATAATTTATACCATTAAAATTGGTCAATAGGATGCATCCCATTAGTTCAGTAATATTGAAACTGTTAATACAATGTGTGGTTGTACTATAAATTTTATAATGTGATATTTTAATTACAATAAGAAAGACGTATACAAATTTAATGATACGTATTATTAATTTTATGGTATAGTCGAATTACATTTTCCTAATAATTTATTATAACAAAAATGTATTTCAGTTAATTTATTGTATATATTATTTTATTTAAATGTCGAAATTGATATTCACTTTTACAATACGCTTCGATATCAACCCACGCTGCTTAAATAGGGGAAATCAATCGTACCAATTGGTACGCTTGATTTCCCCAATTACTATGCGTTTTGCGTCCCAGACCACACTCGAGGAGGTGGAGACGTTCTTCGCCAAGTAACGAGATGCGGGCGCCGACATTGCTGCACGCAAGCAGTAAAGACCGTCTAGTACAATATCGAGTGGCTGGCGCAGAACAAGAACAAAGTGCGCAGCTGGTTGGCGGCGCAGACTGAGATAGAGTAGACGACTGTAGAGCCCGCTCTGCAAGGCGTTTAAATAAATATTCTAAACTTTATAAAATATTTTCATTTCTCCATCACACATTATTCAATCATAACAAATCATTGAACTGTAATAGATTGCAAAACAAATAAATTCAATTTTGTATAATCTATAGACTCATTTGTTTCAGAAGATAAAGTTGTACATCGCAAGCATTTCCTGTAAGCAAGCAGAAAGTGTTGGCATCCCCACAAGTGGAGCAGCATGCTCAAGAAGCACAAAAAAGCTCTAAACTTTTAATAAACATTTATTACGCATTTGCGTCTCGTTACAAATGTCACATGTCGCAGCATCGCGGAGTTTATTCTCTCTAGTAGAAATTAATATGCATCCTCTCATGCTACCGCAATTTCTTATGCAGCATCCCTAAACAAGTTATTAAAAGATAAGGGCACAATTATTAAAGTTAGGGCACAATTTTTAATGTTAAATGAAATTCAAATTTAAATTTGATTTAAACTTTTGACGTTAAATATAAAAGGGAAGTCCTGTTAAAATAAATAATTAAAAAATATTACAATATCACCACAATCTCAAAATTTTGTAATAAAAACAAGAAAATGCAGTAAATATTTTATATTTCTACAACAATGCATGCGGCAGGCTCCTGCAAAAATATTTTGCGTGATACGATACGTGCATGAACGGACCCAAAACGCATGATATGAACACTCTCATATAAAATGTACTGAAGAATATTTGTCGTGCATGATACGATACGTGCATGATACGCAACGTGCTGTCTGATATGAATGGACCTTAATGAATGGTTAAATAATCGTAAATTTGAGAGGTTGTTGCATGCAATATTAATTTGTCAGATGTTTGAAAAATGTTTGTCTCAAAGCCGATCTAAATAATTTGTAAATAACTTGATATTTACACCCATAGAACGAATCATTTGGGTCAACCGTCTTTTTTTGCCAACCGATTTACTTAGTTCTGTCAACATTCGACTGATTCAGTTGTTGCAGCACCGCGTATCAGTTCACACTACTAATGAATACAATTGCCACAACCAATTTGTTTAGTTGTGGTAGCCAATTTAATTATAAGAAATCGGCCATTTTACCTCGCCCTAGCGCTCCAACATGTTGCAAAGACGAAGTCAGCGTCACAACAGCGTTCCTGAGATCGAACATTGCTGACGATTCGTTGTGCTGCTGACTTCGTGTTTGCAAAACGTTGGAGCGCTAGGGCTGCATATAGAAATACAACATATAGACACAAAATCGCAAGAACTCTGTAGAATAGTATGTCTCTTGTTGAAGAAATTATAACTGAGCATGAAAGAATCGAACAGTAACAACGATAAAGCCTTAAAACAATTCCAAAAATTGTTTCACACTTGGCACGCGCTGTCCGCAGCACAAAACAAAACGAGTGAAAAATCTAAAGCTTGCGCGACTGGTGTTGTCCTGCTTTGGCATCGCTTTTATACAAGACAGTTGTTTTCGCAGTTGAATCAAATAAAAATTGGTTGCTACAACTTAAGTTATATAATTATCTGTTAAGTCAAATAAATATTGGTTAGGTCTCATTTTGAATTCAGTTGCCGTAGCAATGGAAATAAAAAAATTGAAAATGGATTAAAAGTTTGTTTCTCCAATCAATGTTGCAGTTGCTTCAACTCATAGTTGGTTACGCTTCATACTATTGTTCACCACAAATGAAAATCAGTACAGGCTGACTAAATTTGGTAGATGGAAATGAATATTCGTTGAAACAACTGCACGCTAAGCAATCATTTTTTTCTGTGTAGGGCTGTGATATTTCAGGTAACCATCTTTGATTTCTTAGTGTGTATATACTTAAACATTGTGCCATTGCACTTAATATTACTTTGCGAATGCTTTGAAATCTATCATTACTTTCAAATCATAGAGTTGAGGTTAATGTCTGAAACACTTTTAACCGAAATTTAAGAATCATCGCTTTTTCAATAAAAACTGGTAACTTAACTTGAAAATACGTTATTGTCAAATCAATATCAACACTGATTTTTAAAATGATTTCAACATTTATTTTAAATAAAAATTTAGCCCCAAACAATTACTGCGTTAAAATGAATAAAAATGTAGTTGTATTTAGCTAAATTTCAGTTGCTGACCGTCCTAATAAATTTGTAGTAATTTTTGACTAAATGCTGCAGTTGTTTTTATTGCATAATTTTTACTAAAAAAATTGAGCTACTACACACAAAAAATTCCTATGGTGATATTAACAAAAATGTGGTCTAAATTAACAAAATATCAACAAGAAATATTTGTCGTAATTACATATATTTACAATTTCCATTTTTCATTGTTATATTAACAAATTGCCTTGTTCATTAAATAAAGTATTTTTTCTCATTAACAAAGTAAATTTGTATGATATACAAATTATTTTGTTAGATGAACAAATTTATGTTGTTCGACGGACAAATTTATTTTGTTCTATAAACAAATTTATTTTGATTAAAAACATATTTTTTTTGTCTGAAAAATATATTTTTTTACTACCTCCTGTGTCTTTATAATAAGGAGCAAAAATTGTGTATCAATTTCCCTTCTTAATATAAAGTCACATATAGACAAATCTTGCAAGATCCCTGTGATGGAAAATTTGTAAAGTCGTGTCTTGAAGACTTCCCAACCCAATAAGCAATGAGTTTAAGGTTCGAAAAATTTGGAGAATTTTCTTTTACAACCAGTGTGGATGTAATGTCATGATCAATCCGATTAAATGAATGTTATTCCAACATTGGTTTTCGAAGTTAAAAAAAACTTGACACGAAATTCACTACACAAAATTACTCAGTGGCAACCCAGTGACGTGATAAATTAAATGTCAACAAGAAAATTTAAATTTTTTTACCACTACATATAAGTCACTGCATTCGCACAGTCAGTGAGATCATTGTTTTTCGCTTGAATTAGCAAACAGACAAATCAATTAATATATAAGTGCAGGTCCAAACACGAAAGTCATCCCGAGAATTCTACTGCACGGAAAATGCACGATGAGCTGATATACAATGTAAGTGGCCAAGGTTTACGAATACGTTTATGAACTAATAATATATTTTCATTCATACGCAGACAACATTGATATTTTACGCGAACCTGGCAAAGTTATACATCGCAGTGGCGCAATTGGATCACTGGTTTGATCTTCGCGGCACGTCGTGGATTTTACAAGAAGTTCCTGTACACTGCCACCAGTGCAGATGCTGTTGCAGCTGTAGAATATACTTTAATTCCTTTTAATATATAGTATTATAACTTATATGCGTTTTCTTTTATTTTATATTTAAACCTTTCATTAGGGATATATATGCGCTTGAATTCAAATGTAATTTGAAGGTCGAATCACATTTTAATTATAGCTTACAATTAAGTTAAACCTCGAATGTATAAAGAATGTCGGAATTCAAGTTTAGGTAAAGGCTAGATTCAATTGGATAAAAAGCTACCAGTTTTGCTGGAAAACGCTATGGTTTTCAAGCTTACAATTACAAAAAGTTGAACGCTTTTCTCCAGTGAAAGCTTCGATATCCATGTTCAATATACATTCCAAAATCACTTAATATCCAGGTTTTTGGTTTATTGGGAATAAGCACCCCCACGTGGTGGTTACCTTGACGTGGTGTGGGGGCTTAAGTTACAATGACTCAATAAGACTAAGCTGACGGAAACTTTTTTAAAGTTTCTGGTAGGGTCACCCTTGTCAGACAGGCTTGTGATGAGTAATGAACTAAATACTACCATAGTCTTTTTTATTGGTGGGGTTGCAGACTCTAAAGAAACCCCTACACCACCGCGATGTGTCAACATAAAGATTTTACTACTCCAGGTGGTACCCACAAAAGTGGCAATCCACTCGCTTCGGCGGCTGAGGCAAGGATTCTGGAGGCCTCAATCCACGCAACCAATCCTGGTACGATGAACCTCTCTGCTCCTGTAGCAGGGGGTTCATCGTGCCCCTCCATCTCCCAAATTTATGAGACAGCTAGAAATTTAGAGGAGGATAACGACAACGCAGCGATTCCCATTCCAGTAGAGGAAAGTGTCGGTTCGGCTATGCCTACGACTAATCCTCCACTGTATGGCTGCTCGGCAGTGTTGTTTCCTCTCAGGGCTCCTTTCTGTCACGTATTTGGAAAAAAGGGTCGATCGAAGGAAAGTGGTGTCTTACCAGCATCTAATCCTAGAGGGACCGACGCCCAACTGGAAGCTAAACTTCCATTGGAGACCGGACCCGGATCTCTGAATACAGAGGTAAGGTTGTCCGATGCCCAGGTGAGTAAGAGAAGGAAGAATAAAGCGAAAGATCGCAAAGAGGCTGAAAAGGCTAAAGGCGACGCTGGAGCTTTCTCTTCGCCAGCTACCACAGCAAAACGCGATAGATCGGTGGAGGTTACTCCGACTGAAGCCGGACCATCCGCTGCTGCTGTTGTGGCTGCTAATGCACCTGAGAAGCGCAATGGCAAGAAGTTTAAAACCTTCAGTGCTACTGCGAAACCCCGTAACTCCCAGAACTCGACAGTTTCCAGTGATATTGCTTCCAATTCCGTATCGGCTGCGGATGAACTGCCTTCAACATCCACTGGCAGAGGTAGGCTAGCAGTATCATATCGTGATGCTGCTCGCAAAGCTCTTCCGGTTGCGATTATTGGCAAATTGGGGTAGGAGCAAAAGATGAATGATGCAGAAGTAAAACACTGCACCGATCATCTTTGGCGGCTAGTCAGCACCGGCGATGTCAGTGCAAACGCAAAAGGCTATGAGACGAGTGATGGCATCATGAAGGTGCTATGCTCGTCTGAAGCCAATTTCGATTGGATTGCCACAGCCGTTGCTATAATCCCCCCCTTGGGTAAATCGCGCTTCGCTGTTTTCAGCGGAGACGAATCCAAACGCAGGCGAGCAATATGCTGGATACCTGGTCCTATCAGGAAAACAGCGGAAGTGTTTGCCTGGTGCTCAGAACCAGGGCATCGAAAGGAACGGATGGAAAATCTATAGCCATAAACCAGAGCGAGGTCCGGAGGACAAGGAGGGCTCAACCCTGGTTGTTGGCTTAGACCAGAAGTCGTTCGATGTCATGCTATCTAAGTACGACAACCATCTAAACTTTTTCTTTGGACGAATCAAATTCCGAATCAATTCCAAATGAATAGGCATATGATGAGAAACGAGTTAATTATCCTGTCATGATATTTACTCAGATTAATCTGCAACATTCTAAAGCTGCTACCGCTTTACTAAGTAAGCGGATCTCCATGTTGCATACATTACCTCACATCTAAGCTATTCAAGAACCATGGGTGTATAACAAACGCATCTGTGGTCTTAGTGAACTACGTGGTGAAACCATACTATACGATGAGCAAGCCGCAAGGCCTAGAAGCTGTCTTATAGTATCGAAACACTTTGCTGTCACCAAGTTAACCCAATTCTGTGGGCAAGACCTGGTGGCAGCCAAAGTGAGCTATGAAAGCGATAGTGGATGGAAACATCTGATTGTCGCCTCAGGCTACTTCCCCTATGACTCACTACTGCCTCCTCCGCCAAAGGCAATTGTTGAGCTCATAGAGTACTGTGATCTTAAGAAGACACACTTTGTGGGGCAGCAGTAAATGCAACGCACGAGGTACCAGACTCCTTGACTTCATCATGACCTCTAATCTGAACATTCACAACACTGGTAATAAACCCACTTTTGTGACTGCTAGAAGACAGGAAGTGATTGACCTTACTTTGTCTAACTGTAGACTGAGAGAGTCAATCTTTAACTGGAAGGTTCTTAAAGAAGATTCTTTATCGGACCACAGGTATATCGAGTTTCATACTGACCGAGAGGTGCTGCCTTCTATGACGGTAAGAAACCCTAGAAAAACGAACTGGGGACGTTTCAGACATGAACTTGAGAATTCCCTCAATATTTCTGTCAGAATTCGTACCAAAGAAAGTATTGAGACGTCCGTTCAAGTTCTAAACGATGTCATAAATTCTAGTTTTGTACGAACATGTCCGGTATGAAAAACGTTATCTAGACCTCCCGTTCCTTGGTGGAACGCTTGTCTTGAAACCTTGCGCAAGAATTCCAGAAAGCTTCTAAATAGGGCCCTAAGGAGCAACTTAGACTTTGACTGGTTTCTTTATCGAGCTAAGCAGAAAGAGTATAAGAAACGAATTCGTAAATCGAAAAGTGTTTCCTATAAAGACTTCTGCAGTAGCATCGAATCCTGCAGTGAGACTAGCAGATTGGTAAATTTTCTTAAAAGAGCCCGAACTGCTCGACTGGACTCACTGCGGAGACCTGATGGCTCGTGTACTGAGTCTCAGACAGAGGCACTCAGTGTCTTAGTAGAGACTCACTTTCCGGGAAATCAAATCCACATAGGGCCACTTTGTAATCCCAGCACTGGGGACTGCAATAACAACTCTAATGTGACAAAACATGACTGGAATGTTGCCAGATTGGTTGTGTACGATGAAGCTATCCAATACGCAGTGGCCTCTTTTGATGGCTTCAAGTCACCTGGACCGGATGGCATCTACCCAGTCATGCTACAGGAAGGTATAACCCAATTGCTACCATGCCTAAAGAAGACCTTTAGAGCAAGTCTCGCATGGGCATACATTCCGACATCCTAGCGTTTAGTTAAAGTAGCCTTCATTCCTAAAGTTGGAAGAGAAGACTATTCCATAGCCAAGAGCTTCAGACCCATTAGTATGATGTCCTTCATACTAAAGTGTCTAGAAAGACTAGTTGAGCTGCACATCAGAAAAACATCGCTGTCAAGGTACCCACTATCATCAAGACAACATGCCTACCAACGTGGAAAATCCTGTGAAACAGCATTGCAACATCTGGTTGGCCGGATCGAGCATGCTTTTCAGAGGAAGATGTACGTGATGGGCATATTTGTTGACATCGAGGGTGCTTTTGATAATGCGACTTTTGATGGAATGTGTGACGCAGCTAGAAGGCATGGAATAGATGAAACATTGGTCAAATGGCTAAGGTCAATGCTAATGTTTAGGACCATCACTTCTGAGGCGGAGTGCGGTTGAATAGAGGTTGTCCTCAAGGAGGCGTTCTTCCCCCCTGCTCTGGTGTATGCTGGTTGACTCTCTAGTCAACGATCTCGATGGACCAGGTGTCTATTCCCAGGCCTTTGCAGATGATGTTGCCATTCTTGCCACAGGCTTTTCCCTCAATGAGGTCTGTGTTAAAACACAAAACTCATTGTACCGATTTGACAGCTGGTGTACTGCAAACGGACTTTCCGTGAACCCTCACAAAACAGGAATTGTTCTCTTCACTAGGAAAAGAATAATGACAGAATTATCTCTACCAGTACTTAAGGGTGTCACTATTCCTCTGTCTAACGAAGTAAAATATCTGGGCTTAACTCTAGATAGTAAACTACTTTGGACAAAACATGTAGAAAATAAAATTTCGCGAGCATTGAATGCCTTCTGGAAATGCAGAGGAATTTTTGGGAAGACATGGGGACTATCGCCGAGCAAAACCTTATGGATTTACACGGCAATGATAAGACCGATGATATCATATGCATCGGTAGTCTGGTGGAACAAGCTGTCGCGAAAATGCGTGACAACTAGTCTTGCCAAAATTCAGAGAACCGTGTGTCTGGGTGTTACGGGTGCCTTTCCCACTACACCTGGTCCAGCACTGAATGCAATCTTAAACCTACCACCACTTGACATCTTCATCAGAGGCGAAGCCATGAAAGGCTGCTGGAGACTAAAACGAGGTGGTTTCTCGTTTAACTCTGACATTGCACTTGCCACTCCATTAGACACCTGTCTACTGGAGATGCCCTCTGATGCAATGATAACAGAAATATTACCAAGACGAAATTTTGAGGTTTGCCAACCTGACATTCAAGACTGGCTAACGCCTGACTGTGAGCCAGGTAGAGGGTCACACCGCATTTTCACAGACGGCTCCAGAACCGATCAGGGATCTGGTGCTGGAGTGTTTGTGGAACCGGATGACCGCAGACTTCACTTCAATGCCACGGTATTTCAAGCCGAAGTTTATGCTATACTTATGCCTATGGACTACATTGCGGATAATAGCTGGCAGAACAGGGCTATATTAGTTTGCAGCGATAGTCAGGCTGCTCTTATGGCTTTGATCAACCAGGTCATCACATCCAAAATTGTACGTCAATGCAGATCACGTCTCAATTGTGTTGGTAAATACAATACACTGAAACTGATTTGGGTGCCGGGCCATAAAGGAGTTTCGGGCAATGAAACATCTGACTAACTAGCACGTGCTGGATCTGAGTATAATCCATTTGGACCAGAACCTGTGCTTGGACTACCTGCATCTACGGGAAAATTCGTCATCAGCTCTTGGGTCGCCTCCGCACACAAGAGCAGATGGCTGAATGAGACGAAATGCAGATTCTCCAAGCTCATGACACCGACGATATCCAAAAGATCGGCCTCGTTTCAACTTTCCTTAAGTAGAAAGGAGTGCAGAAAACTGACGGGACTTCTAACGGGACACAACGCATGTGAAAAACACATGAACGCAATCGGCCTGGCCGAAAGCGCCTTATGTTCTGCCTGCTACGAAGAAACTGGCACCACAGAGCACTATCTCTGTGACTGTCCAGCATTTTCTAGAATTAGAATGCAGATCTTTGGCACAGACGTGATGAGAGAGGATCAGCTTCACTCTCTATCACACAATAGCCTTCTTAGATTCAATAATGAATCTAAGAAGTATCGTTAAAAACCAGGAAACTGGGTCACAGCACAAAGGATATAACCCTGTCTGAGTGCTGTGGCTCTATTTTTTATCCCACATTAAAAAAAAAGGTTCAATAAATTTGTAGAATTTTCTTTTACAACCAGTGTGGATGTAATGTCATGACCAAGCCAAATAAATGATTGTTATTCCAACGTTGGTTTTCGAAGTTAAAAAAACTTGAGACGAAATTCACTACACAAAATTACTCAGTGGCAACACAATGACGTGTTAATTAAATGTCAACAAGAATTTTTTTTGCCACTACATATGCGCCACTGCATTCGCACAATCAGTGAGACCATTGTTTTTTGCTTGAATAAGCAAACAGACAAATCAATTAATATATAACTGCAGGTCCAAACACGAAAGTCATCCCGAGAATTCTACTGGACGGAAAATGCACGATGAGCTGATGTACAATGTAAGTGGTCAAGGTTTACGGATACGTTTATGAAATATTAATATATTTTCATTCATACGCAGACACCATTGATATTTGGCGCGAACCTGGCAATGTTATACATCGCAGTGGAGTAATTGGATTCACTGGTTTGATCTTCGCGGCACGTCGTGGATTTTACAAGAAGTTGCCGTACACTGCCACCGGCACAGATGCTGTTTCAGCTGTCTGTTATCTCACAGAAGCGAGAATCTTATGTAGGACATACTTTAAGTCCTTTTAATATATAGTATTATAACCTTATGCGTTTATTTTATATTAAGCCTTTAATTATGGAAATATATGCGTTCGAATTCAAGTGTAATTTGAAGGTCGATTTCAAGTTCAAAATTAAGTTAAACATCAAGCATACAATTAAGTTAAATCTCGAATGTTTATTGAATGTCGGAATTCAAGTTTAGGTAAAGGCTAGATTCAATTGAATAAAAAGCTACCAGTGTTGCTGGAGAACGCTATGGTTTTCAAGCTTTCAATTACAAAAATTGAAAGCTTCGATATCCACCCTGTGTATTCTCAGCTCCGCTCGGAAGTATTCTGAACTGTAAAATGCAACTATGTTAAGTCAAATTAACCATTTCCATTTTCAACATAAGTTCAAAGAGAGTATTAAAAAAAATGGCTCCCAATTGTTTTGATTTTGTTAAAAAAAAAAATCCATGGACTTAGACTGAGAAGTCAAAAATTTTATTGAAAAGAAAATTTTCCTGGACACGTACGCAATCAATAAATTGCAAATTTTCATTTTTATTAATTTCTTTTGTACAATTAAATAATTATTAATGTGATTTTGGATTTTAGTGCTCAATGAATTTTTAGCTGGCTAAATGACGCAGGTGCCACAACTATAGATGGATGCGAATATGACGCGCATGCTCCATTGATCGCATTTCGGTGGCGGAACGTGTGACAATCGAACGCTGTGATCGAATAGGTGCCACTGTCGGATCACATATATTTCGAAAATTGGGTAAATTAGTTGTTAAAAAATTAGAATTAATAGATCTTAAGGTTTCACAATACCGGCATCCACCAATTTTTAAAGGTTTGATACATTTAATTAAATAGCATTAAGACACTCTACTTGGATTTTATGGATGCGGATGCGAGCACCAACGAAAGCACATACAACGACCAATGCGACGGCGGCCTCAGTACCTGTTTTGACGCCATTTGGCTAGCAGTCGCTCTTATGATTGGAAGGGCGAGCACAACTATGACTGCGGCCACAATGCTGGGCGAATACACAATGGCCGTTCGCAACTGTTTACAAGGTATTTGTTTGATGGTTAATTATACCCTACACTAAGAGTGAAAGGGTATATTCAGTTTGGTACGCCGTTTGTAACACCTAGAAGGAAGCATCTTCGGTATGGAAAAAGTATATAGATTCTTGATCAGCATGGCCTCCTGAGTCGATTTAGCGATGTCCGTCTGTCTGTTGAAATCCCTACTACTTAAAAAATTGTAGAGTTAGATATACCTACGCTGTTTGTGCGAAAAAATTGGTGAGATCGGTCCATTGTGACCGGTGATCTGACCATTTATATTCAAAAACCTCATATAAAATTTACCTCAACAGATCAATTTTTCTGTATACGTGCTCAGGTAAACTTTTACGGTCAAATATATATTGAGTTCATGCTCAAATATATGGAAATAATGTTTTGCCGCGAAACGACTTGTGGTTCCAAAAAACAAAATCGAAATGCGGTACACCTACCCATTTGTAAATATGGGTATCAAATAAAT
Organism: Dryomyza anilis; assembly: GCA_951804985.1. NCBI lineage: Eukaryota > Metazoa > Arthropoda > Insecta > Diptera > Dryomyzidae > Dryomyza > Dryomyza anilis. The sequence goes on from OX638130.1 coordinate 46,204,430, forward strand.
TGGAAATTCTTCTGAGAATGAAAGTTTGTAGTTATTTTCAGGATTCGTTTACCCTGATGACCTATATACCACTTTGAATGTTAACCACACATATGTGTAAGGTATTTATAGTCGGCTTAGACCGTCATACAAAAAATATGTGTTTGCAGACGCGGCAAAAGTTTGAGCGGCCATCTGGCACGCTGTTAGAGTTGTTAGAGTGGCACGAAATGACCATACATGTATTAGGAATGTAGTGTAATTAAATTATAATCGAAATTGAATTTATTTTTGTTCACGTGTAAACATTATTATATTGTCCAGCAGAATCTATCAAATTTACCATAAATATGTTACAATAACAACATAAAATTTTAATTGCAAACTACCGGCTTCAACGTCAACGCTGTCGAACCAAACTCGGCGCAGAGCATCGAAGAAACACCAACGAGCTAAAGCTCACCAGTGAGCTTAACTACAAAGTGTTACTCATACACTCTCACTGGTGACCGAATTAGCATAGACACCAACGGCCAGAACATATTGTGTTACCAACACAGGCGCACCAGTGAGCGAAGCGGCAAAGTGTTACGAATACACTCTCACTGGTGAGCGCATCATCGATACACAGACGTAGCAAAGCTATAGAATCGTGGGCAACAATCCACCAACGGTTGGGCAACAAAGCCCCAACGCTTCACCAACCAATGGCCTATAAAAGGCATTGCAAGAGCATCTCTCTCTCTGTTCCTGACTTCGCGACTGAATAGCTGCATTGTCACCCTGGGTGTGTTTTTAATTAAACCGTATCGGGGGACTTTGCCAAGCGTGTTACCCTGGGTGTGTTTTTTAATTAAACCGTATCGGGGGACACGTGGACCAAAGCGCGACCTAACTGACTAAGTTTCCGTCCTGGTTATGGACCCAGGACATATCACACAGTTCCTGAAAATACATCGCATCGAGTAAGTCTGGTTGCAAATACATAAAATTCTGCGGAAAACCAGCGAGGAGCGTCGAGCGCATCAGGCAGGACGCTGCCCCATCATAGTATATTAAGCAGAAATGAATTAAATAAAGAATTATACTTATTCTTAAACTAAAATAATCACTTTGCGTACGGCATATTTATTTGGTGCTGGGGGTTTCCCTTGCAAATATAAATTTTTGTAATGCGCGGAGCCCGCTAAGCTATCCCAGCTCTAAACCCGGAAATCGGACCATTACATGGCGCCCGAGCAGGAACCCTCAGTGCAACGCAAACATTAAATAAATGCACGCCAAATAAACGCCGCATCGATGGACACAGAAATAAGCAGAACAACTTTGGCGGCATAAAATAAGTAAAGCAAACGTACGCCGCATAAATAAATAAATAAATAAATAAAGCAACGATCGCCCCATAAACAAGTAAAACAACGAACGCCGTATAAACAAATAAAACTACGATCGCCTAAACAAGTAAAACAACAAACGCCGTGACATACAAAGTGACATACACTTAAATAAACAACGCGCAGGGAAAAATAAAAATTAGAAAACAGCCATGGTCAAGGTGACATGGGTGTACGGTCTCCGGAAGGAGGACCTAACAACTTCCGCCGCAAATATACCAGCGAAGAGGGGAAAATATACCAGCGAAGAGGGGAGCGACTGGAAAAGTTGGAGCTGAGGCACAGCAAGAGCGTCTCACCGTTACCGATGGCAGGAGCCTCCAGTTTCCAGGAGTTGCTGACTTTTCCATCCGTTGGACTCACTACGACCCAAGGAACGCTACTTCCGGGTGAGTCAAAAATTATTTTTACCACTAGTGAGCAGACCTGGGCACTGGCCACATTTGTTACCAAGCCATTAATGTCTATAGGAACTTCGTCACCCTACACATTTTCGATGCCTGGTACATAGCCCCCCAAGTACACAACATATACGGTGACAAAGGCACAAATAGCGCAACAGGCGCAAATGACGCAGATCAAACAAATGGCACAGCATCTAAAACAACAGGAACAGCAACAGGCTCAACAACAGGCCAAGCTGGCGCAAGTGGCGCAGCAGTTGGCACAACAGGAGCAGCAACAGGCGCAAAGGGTACAGCAGTTGGCACAGCTGGAGCAACTGATACAACAGGCGCAAATGGCGCAACAGCAACTATAACTACAACAGGAACAACCACAGGCGCACAGGGCGCAACCACAGGTGCAGCAGGCACTACAGTCACCACAGGCGCATATGGCGCAACAGGCGCGTATGGCATCGGTCGACAGGAACAGGTTCACGGGACCTCAACCGGCGGACAGACTGACTTGGGCACCGCCTACAGGCGCGGCGCCAGTCCAACATCAAGGAGCAGCGGCTCACTCAGGAGACACAGCGACTTGCTGGTATTCATCGAGCGGATAGATGAACTGACGCAGATCTATGGAGTAGACTGCTATTGGGTTCCACACGGACTGGCAGATCTCTTGCAGGGGACAGCATTGACGTGGTATAGGAACAACTACTCGCCGTGGCGAGTATGGAGTGAGTTTCAGAGAGGGTTCCTACGATTTTTCCTGCCACCACGATTCTTTGAGGACCTCGACGACGGTATACGCAAGCGGCTACAGCGGCCGCGGGAGTCGTTCAAAGATTGTCATCGGAATGAGGGACATAATGAGGCACGCGCACTACGATGAACGAACAGAGCTGGATCGGATCGTTAGAAATAGCCGCCCAAATATCAACAATATTCGGCGCCGCGACTTCTCAACGCTAGAAGAACTAGTGGATCTAGCGGACGATTACGACGTCACTAAGCACAGCCACGAGAGGAGCACAATCGACGTTTAGATGATGTCACCAGGGTGAGCATCAACCCAAAGACCGCATACAGGCGCTGCGGGCACGACGGACATTCGCAGGCGGGCTGCCGTAATGACGCGATTGTATTTTGTTGGGAGTGTAGACGCAGGGGCGTACGCACATTCGAATGTTGTCAACGACGTTCGGGAAACTGCCGGGGGAACCGCCAGTAGCGAGGGCTGGCGGCCCCGAAGACAGCTCCCCGTATCCAGTAGTAGCGCTGAAACAGGAGGCGACTCGTATTGTGGCAACAATTGTCATTGACAACGAGTTGGCGGTCGCAACGGTCGACACAAGCGCAACACGAAGTTTTGTGAGCGAAGTCTGCGTTCAGATGATTCGTACACCATTTAATCGATGTCAGGGTGAGCATGGCGGATGGTGCAACCAGGCACGTCCGGGAGGAGATAGTAGTGATCGGCAGACTCGAGGACAGGGAGTGCCCTTTGACACTCCTAGTGCTGCCCACAGTGGTCGACCACATCATTCTTGGGATGGATTTTTTACAGCGGGCAGGCGCCACTTTGCGTTGCGGTGGACAGAGTGTCACCTTGGGAGAACGGCAGCCGGTGGGCGCAGTGGGGCGACCGGACACTCGCAACGAACGACAAATAATTGACCAATTTCTAAAGGAGGAACTTGGAAAGTTTGTGAATAATGGAGGGACGACTGACCTCACTACCCACAAGATCATCATTTTCCGAAGAATCCAGCGATGCAGGCGGTTATCAACGAAGAAGTAGATGCGCTCATCGCTAAGGGATGCATAGAGCCGTCAAAAAGCCGCCACAGCGCGCCTATCGTCTTGGTCAAGAAGACGGAACAGTGGCGGCTATGCATCGACTACAGGCAGCTGAACTCGCATTCAGTGCCAGATGCATATCCATTACCACGCATTCATCACATATTGGATCGACTGAGGAAGACCGAGTAATAGGACCGGACATGGACCCACACGCGTTCGCCTATCTAGACGACATCATCGTCACCGGAACCACGCTCGAGGAGCACATGAGGAATCTCAAGGAAGTTTTCAGACGACTGAGGCGGGCCAAGCTGCAACTAAATATAGAAAAATGCGACTTTTTCAAGCGAGAGATCAGGTATATTGGGCATATGGTGAGCAACCAAGGTATCCATACGGACCTTGTCAAGATAGCTGCCATTCAGGAGTTACGCCCACCGACCAACGTACGAGAGCTGCGCCAATGCCTGGGCATCGCCTCATGGTACCGGAGGTTTGTAACAGAATTTCCAGATGTGGTGCAACCGTTGACCAAATTGCTGAAAAGGGGGTAACATTTCAGATGGTCAGATGAACAGCAGCTAGCGTTTGATCCGTTAAAAGTTATGCTAACTGAGGCACCGGTGCTGGGTTGCCCAGACTTTACTAAAAAAATTCACGCTGCAGACAGACGCCAGCAACTACGGATTAGGAGCAGTGCTGACGCAAGACATTGACGGCCAGGAGCGTGTCATCGCATACGCAAGTCGCAGATTGAACAAGGCAGAAGAAAATTACTCGCCAACGGAGAAGGAGTGCCTAGCCATCGTATGGGGAATTAGAAAGATACGGCCTTACTTGGAAGGATATCGGTTCCTGGTCATCACCTACCATTTGTCCCTGAAATGGTTGAACTCCATTGAGAGCCCCTCAGGGCGGATCGCGCGCTGGGTATTGGAGCTACAGCAGCACACATTCGACATCCAGTACCGCAAAGGGAAACTGAATGTCGTGGCTAACGCATTGTCCAGACAACCAATGGGGACGCTGATGAAGACCGGAGAGAAGGCGTCAGCTGATGATCGTTGTCCATGGATGGACAGACGAATAATCGAAGTACGAGAACAACCCGAGAAGTTCCCCGACTATGCCATTGAAAATGGTAATCTATACAGGCACCTACCGCAACACTCAGACGACAGCGAGGGAATAGCTTGGAAGCTATGCGTCCGTACACCGCCACGCACGCAAGTGATGCGCGAAAACCACGATGACGCCACCGCGGGACACATGTCCGCGAGACTATCTGTTGTATATTCTAGAGTTGAATTTCCTTTACATTTATTTAATTAAAGAACACTTTTTATTGTTTTAACGCTTTTTATTGTTTCAACACTTTTATTAAATTTACTACTGCCATTTGAGGCAAACTAAACTACTCTCTTTTAAATTGCAACGAAAGGTATTATCGATACCTTCGTTGCAAGCTTTTCTTAAATTCTATTTTCACTATGTTCTAGTGAGTTTTCACTTTCACTCAATTTTGGTGTACGTGACTTTTGAAGAAAGTCCGACTTGCAGTTTTTGGCTGACACCAATTGCGAAATATCAAAATTGTTGGCAATCGTTGCTTTGCTTATTTTAACATAGACCCAAAATTATGCAATGGAAAATTGTATTGCAAGCCTCTTGAAAGTGGTGTGGTCTAATGAAAGCTTTAGCGCTTTGCCAAATTATTGCCAGCTTCTGTTAACTGTTCAAGCTAACCTGAAAGAGGTGTGGTCTAAGCAAAGCTTTAGCGCTTGCCAAATTTTTATCATTGTTGCCAACGTGAAGCGTTGGGACAATGCTATGAACATGTTGCTGTACAACATGAGTACAACATGATATAAAAACATGATGCGCTCAACATGTGTACAGAAACATCCAAAACTGAATGAATAGTGAAGAACCATAAAGAAATGAAAAATGTATGCGCTAATTCACAACATTCCTCCCCCCTTATGGAAAAAAAATTATTATTAATATTAGGATTAATGATAATTTGTTACAAAATGTCTTAGAATGAAATGATGTTTTCTTAGAGTTAATAATAAGATTAATGATATAATCAAATAATATGTTTATTTTAACATGGCGATAATAAATATAATATGTTATTTTTTATTTTTTAAATTATCTATAAAAATATGTTTGAATAATTAAATGGGTTTCAATAATAATAATGATAGTAATATATATATATTTTTTTAGAATTCTTCTTTTTTATATATATTTTTTATAATATAATATTATAATATAACCGACTTAATACTTTTAATTGGATGATAATTATCACATATATATATATATATATATATATATATATATATATATATATATATATATATATATATATATATATATATATATATATAGATATATATAAATATATAGATATATATATATTTATATATATATATATATAGATATATATATATATATATATATATATATATATATATATATATATATATATATACACATATATATATATATATATATATATATATATATATATATATATATATATATATATATATATATATATATTTATATATATATATATATATATATACGTTTAGACGTCTTCATGTTGATACGCTGGACTCTTAGTCGGTCAAGAGAGTTTTGGTCCCGTTGGTACCGGAGGTTTGTAACAGAATTTCCAGATGTGGTGCAACCGTTGACCAAATTGCTGAAAAGGGGGAAACATTTCAGTTGGTCAGATGAACAGCAGCTAGCGTTTGATCCGTTAAAAGTTATGCTAACTGAGGCACCGGTGCTGGGTTGCCCAGACTTTACTAAAAAATTCACGCTGCAGACAGACGCCAGCAACTACGGATTAGGAGCAGTGCTGACGCAAGACATTGACGGCCAGGAGCGTGTCATCGCATACGCAAGTCGCAGATTGAACAAGGCAGAAGAAAATTACTCGCCAACGGAGAAGGAGTGCCTAGCCATCGTATGGGGAATTAGAAAGATACGGCCTTACTTGGAAGGATATCGGTTCCTGGTCATCACCTACCATTTGTCCCTGAAATGGTTGAACTCCATTGAGAGCCTCTCAGGGCGGATCGCGCGCTGGGTATTGGAGCTACAGCAGCACACATTCGACATCCAGTACCGCAAAGGGAAACTGAATGTCGTGGCTAACGCATTGTCCAGACAACCAATGGGGACGCTGATGAAGACCGGAGAGAAGGCGTCAGCTGATGATCGTTGTCCATGGATGGACAGACGAATAATCGAAGTACGAGAACAACCCGAGAAGTTCCCCGACTATGCCATTGAAAATGGTAATCTATACAGGCACCTACCGCAACACTCAGACGACAGCGAGGGAATAGCTTGGAAGCTATGCGTCCGTACACCGCCACGCACGCAAGTGATGCGCGAAAACCACGATGACGCCACCGCGGGACACATGTCCGCGAGACTATCTGTTGTATATTCTAGAGTTGAATTTCCTTTACATTTATTTAATTAAAGAACACTTTTTATTGTTTTAACGCTTTTTATTGTTTCAACACTTTTATTAAATTTACTACTGCCATTTGAGGCAAACTAAACTACTCTCTTTTAAATTGCAACGAAAGGTATTATCGATACCTTCGTTGCAAGCTTTTCTTAAATTCTATTTTCACTATGTTCTAGTGAGTTTTCACTTTCACTCAATTTTGGTGTACGTGACTTTTGAAGAAAGTCCGACTTGCAGTTTTTGGCTGACACCAATTGCGAAATATCAAAATTGTTGGCAATCGTTGCTTTGCTTATTTTAACATAGACCCAAAATTATGCAATGGAAAATTGTATTGCAAGCCTCTTGAAAGTGGTGTGGTCTAATGAAAGCTTTAGCGCTTTGCCAAATTATTGCCAGCTTCTGTTAACTGTTCAAGCTAACCTGAAAGAGGTGTGGTCTAAGCAAAGCTTTAGCGCTTGTCAAATTTTTATCATTGTTGCCAACGTGAAGCGTTGGGACAATGCTATGAACATGTTGCTGTACAACATGAGTACAACATGATATAAAAACATATATATATATATATATATATATATATATATATATATATATATATATATATATATAGATATATATATATATATATATATATACACACATATATATATATATATATATATATATATATATATTTATATATATATATATATATATATATATATATATATATATATATATATATATATATATATATATATATATACGTTTAGACGTCTTCATGTTGATACGCTGGACTCTTAGTCGGTCAAGAGAGTTTTGGTCCCGTTGACTTGGTTGACGATTCGTTCGAGATGAGTGTTCTTTTCTGCGATCTTGTAAAACTTTTTGAAAACATCTTGGTGCTCATGTCACTTTATGTAGCTTATAGATTTCTGAATTGTTGATATCAGAAAATCGTTACTGCATCGCTTCTTCTCTATGTGCGATGGAAGACATAATAATTTGCTTTTTATATACATTTTCAAGATCAATGTTGAATATTGTTTTCAGCATCTTGTTTCTGGCAGTTGTAGTTTTATTATTAAAATTCAATCACTGCAATCTACTTGTGCTTGGTATACCAACACGTTTGCTCCTAGTGCATCCTTCTACGTCTTCAAATTTGCTGCCACTCTGCTTCATTTCTTCGTTTTTCTTTACTTTATTTGAATCTGCTTGACCTCTGCTTCACTTCTTCTTCTTGTTGATAACACCCAGAGCTACTTCCACAAGTCCCCATTAAAGTCCCAAGACCCCAACGATTATCTATGCGTCTTCTGAGTATCCAGCGCTGTTGGTCATTCTAAATAACAATTTATTGTGCACTCGGATATTTTAAATTTATATGAAGATTTTACAACCAAGTAATTTAATTTTGTTTTTAAACTCTTCCAAATGTGTGGTGTGGTACTAACTTATATAAACTGGTTTATGTACATTCGTCACATGAAAAGGATTGATCTTAAGATATTTAAATTACTTGAATTAAAGTATGGTACATTATTTGAACTATTACTATTTAGTGTGTAATTTTAGTGTATTATGTCCTTAGAACAATGGCTAAGATCGTCTTATATGCGGAAGGACTCAATGCGGCGGACTCAATCCCCCTACAATGCGCAAAATTAAAAAAAAAAAAAATTATATAATTATATATGAATATAGAATATATTGTACATTAAATATATTGTATATACATATATTTATTATTTGAAATCTTCTCAAAAATTGTTGAATTAATTATATATGTATATATATATTTTTTTAATCTGATTAAATTTAGTTTCTTTAAAAAATCTATTTTAAAAATAAAATGTTAGATAAAAATTAAAAAAACTGCAAGATCTGCATATATATGTCAGCTATAACGCTTTCTTAGTGCACGATATACATACGTTCGTACAAATTGCATATGTGCTTCAGCATGAAACACTTGGGGGAATGACCCTTTTCAAGGTTTGATAGCTTTCGCTATTAATTTAGGTCAGTAATGCAATTGTTGGTTTTGCATTATCTGTATTGAATTTGACAATTTTATGTCTAACATTGATTTAATTTTAAATTAATGCAATTGGTTGCATGTGCTTAATTCATTTTTTTTCTCAATTGATGATTAACTAAATTTAAATTTATAAGGTCTTTTCCTAAAATAGTTATATATATATACATATATATATATATATATATATATATATATATATATATATATATATATATATATATATATATATATATATATATATATATACATATATATATATATATATATATATATATATATATATATATATATATATATATATATTTATATATATTTATATATATATATATATATATATATATATATATATATATATATATGTATATATACTTTTTTTTTTTTATTACTAAATTATTGTATACATACAGCCTAACCAATAAACGAAAAAAAGTCGACTTTAAAGAAAGTATCAGCTTTTTGATAAACAAATATATGAGAAAATTGTCGATAAAGCTGAAACTTTCTTTAGAGTCGACTTTATTTCGTTTATTGGTTAGGCTGATAAAGTATTATTGTTTTTAATATGTCCTATGTTTTTTATTTTTTTATTATTATATTTTTTCTTTTGTTTGTTACTTACTGTTTTCCTAAACTATTTATATTTATTTCTTCCTCTAAATGACGAGTTATTTAATGTTTTATTTAATGATTACTCTATATCTTATGGTTAGATTTATTTTTTCTATATGTTGTATAATGTTTTCATAACGTTGCAATTTACGAGTTTAATTGTCAACGCGTAGCTAATTGGTTTTAGCTAATTGGTTTTATTTTTTACTTTTATGGGTTCTAACCTAGGGTATTATTATAATATTTTAAGTTTTAACGGCATACACTGTTTGTGATATGCCTTTAACAAATTATTGTGAATTTTCTTATCTTTGTTTTTGATCAATATCGTCGTAGTCACTGGCCCACTTCCCTCTACGACCACGTAGGGTCCCTTCCAAATTGGAGAGAACTTATTCTTCCTAGTTTGGTTTTTCATTTTCATGTCGTGTGGTTTGAATTGTATAGGGTTGAGGTTCTTGTCGTATTGTTTTTTCTACACCTCCTTGGCCCTACATTGATTTTTCCTGACGATCTCGTGTGATCGATGTATTTGGTACTTTAGTACCTTATTGTAGTCTTCTGCGTTAGACAAAGGTGAATATTTACGCTTTTAATTCGTAGGCATGTCGAAGTCAAACCCGTACAACGTACGGAATGGTATTTGACCCCTCGACGTATGCACCGTGTTATTATGAACATGCATTGCAGAATTTAACCATTGGTCCCAGTTTGACCCATCCTCTTTAGCAAAACTACGTAAATATTCTGCTAGTGGACGATGACTTCGTTACAATGACCCATTAGCCTGTGGATGGTAGGGTGTTATATTTAATTTTTTAATTCCTAACAATTTCCATGTATCCGAAAATAGTTTGGAAACGAAGTTCGATCCATTGTCTGTTACCAATACTTTGGGTATGTTACCAATACTTTGGCGTGTAACTATTTCGTTGACGAATGCTTTTGCTACGGTGTTGGCTTCCGCATCGGGTATAGCCACACAGCACATACATTTAGAAAAATCGTCCTGAAACGCTAAGATGTATTTATTCCCTGAAATGGTTTCAGACAGAATACCCACCAGGTCCATGTACACTTTGTCAAAGGGTCTGACTGGCGTACCATTGGCATCTTCGTCAGCCTTGAACTCTTGTTTACCTGGCATTTTGAACAATTTTTCACATAATCCTTTATTTGCTTCTGCATACCTTTATTGGTACTGTTGTCGAATTCTTAAAAATGTTTTTATGCCCCCTTGGTGACCACCTAACGGTGAATCGTGAAAATCTTTAATTACTGTCTCTATGTCCCGAGGTTCATTTAGAATTATTATATTGTCATTTTCCTTTGTTACCAAATCGTCAGGATCGCATTCGGACTGTTTCTTACCGTCTTCCTTGTCTCTTTTCATGGTTTTCGAACGTGTTTGTACTACAAATACTTTTTCAGTATTATTATTTTTTTATTACTTTTTCCCGGTTTTGATGAATTTCGAAATCATATTCCGATAATTTGTGTCGGAAACGCGCAAGACGTGATGTCTGATCTTTTAAGTTAGCTATACCCTTTAGGGGCTGATGATCTGTATAAATTTTAAATGTTCTTCCCAAAAGATATGCCCTAAAATTTTTTGTTGCCCATACGATTGCCAAAAATTCTTTCTCTATAGTAGAGTAGCGTTTTTCCGCATCGTTAAGAGACCTACTGGCAAACGCGATCGGACGGTCGCATCCAACTTCACCTTGCGAAAGAACCGCGCCAATTGCTTCGTTACTGGCGTCTGTCGTGAGCGAAAAGGGTTCGTTAAAATCTGGATACGCTAGTATGGGTGGTGACATAATTGCCTCATTAAGTTTTAAAAATGAATTCTGATAATTGTCATTCCATATGAACTTAGCGTCCTTTTTGAGCAAACAGTTTATTGGTAATGACAGTTTCGCCATACCTCCTATAAATTTTCTGTAATAATTAATTAAGCCTAAAAATGCTTGAATTTCCTTCCTATTTTTCGGAACTGGAATATTTTTTACACACTCTACTTTGGCTGGGTCTGGTAGGGCACCTAACTCAGAACACTTATGTCCTAAATATATAACCTCGCATCGCAAAAACTGACATTTCTTTGTATTTAATTTCAAATTATGTTCTCTCAGCTTTTGCATAACCTTGCATAGCTGCTAAATTATTTCCATAAACCACTATGTCATCTAAATAAACGAAACAGTCAATACCCAGTAAAGCTGTTAGTATGTGGTTCATTATCCTTTGAAAAGTGGCAGGTGCCCCATTAAACAAAATGGCATCTGTTAAATTCGAAATGACCAAGACCTGTACTGAAAGCAGTTTTTTCTTTGTAGTTTTATTATTAAAATTCAATCACTGCAATCTACTTGTGCTTGGTATAACAACACGTTTGCTCCTAGTGCATCCTTCTACGTCTTCAAATATGCTGCCACTCTGCTTCATTTCTTCGTTTTTCTTTACTTTATTTGAATCTGCTGGACCTCTGCTTCACTTCTTCTTCTTGTTGATAACACCCAGAGCTCCTTCCACAAGTCCCCATTAAAGTCCCAAGACCCCAACGATTATCTATGCGTCTTCTGAGTATCCAGCGCTGTTGGTCATTCTAAATAACAATTTTTTGTGCACTCGGATATTTTAAATTTACATGAAGATTTTACAAACAAGTAATTTAATTTTGTTTTTAAACTCTTTCAAATGTGTGGTGTGGTACTAACTTATATAAACTTAATATAATTTTCGTAAATTATACAATGGTTTATGTACATTCGTCACAAGAAAAGGATTGATCTTAAGATATTTAAATTACTAGAATTAAAATATGGTACATTATTTGAACTATTACTATTTAGTGTGTAATTTTAGTGTATTATGTCCTTAGAACAATGGCTAAGATCGTCTTATATGCGGAAGGACTCAATGCGGCGGACTCAATCCCCCTTCAATGCGCAAAATTAAAAAAAAAAAAATTATATAATTATATATGAATATAGAATATATTGTACATTAAATATATTGTATATACATATATTTATTATTTGAAATCTTCTCAAAAATTGTTGAATTAATTATATATGTATATATATATATTTTTTTTAATCTGATTAAATTTAGTTTTTTTAAAAAATCTATTTTAAAAATAAAATGTTAGATAAAAATTAAAAAAACTGCAAGATCTGCATTTATATGTCAGCTATAACACTTGCTTAGTGTACGATATACATACGTTCGTACAAATTGCATATGTGCTTCAGCATGAAACACTTGGGGGAATGACCCTTTTCAAGGTTTGATAGCTTTCGCTATTAATATAGGTCAGTAATGCAATTGTTGGTTTTGCATTATCTGTATTGAATTTGACAATTTTATGTCTAACATTGATTTAATTTTAAATTAATGCAATTGGTTGCATGTGCTTAATTCATTTCTTTTCTCAATTGATGATTAACTAAATTTAAATTTATAAGTTCTTTTCCTAAAATAGTTATATATATATATATTTTTTTTTTTTTATTACTAAATTATTGTATACATAAAGTATTATTGTTTTTAATATGTCCTATGTTTTTTATTTTTTTATTATTATATTTTTTCTTTTGTTTGTTACTTACTGTTTTCCTAAACTATTTATATTTATTTCTTCCTCTAAATGACGAGTTATTTAATGTTTTATTTAATGATTACTCTATATCTTATGGTTAGATTTATTTTTTCTATATGTTGCATAATGTTTTCATAACGTTGCAATTTACGAGTTTAATTGTCAACGCGTAGCTAATTGGTTTTATTTTTTACTTTTATGGGTTCTAACCTAGGGTATTATTATAATATTTTAAGTTTTAACGGCATACACTGTTTGTGATATGCCTTTAACAAATTATTGTGAATTTTCTTATCTTTGTTTTTGATCAATATCGTCGTAGTCACTGGCCCACTTCCCTCTACGACCACGTAGGGTCCCTTTCAAATTGGAGAGAACTTATTCTTCCTAGTTTGGTTTTTCATTTTCATGTCGTGTGGTTTGAATTGTATAGGGTTGAGGTTCTTGTCGTATTGTTTTTTCTACACCTCCTTGGCCCTACATTGATTTTTCCTGACGATCTCGTGTGATCGATGTATTTGGTACTTTAGTACCTTATTGTAGTCTTCTGCGTTAGACAAAGGTGAATATTTACGCTTTTAATTCGTAGGCATGTCGAAGTCAAACCCGTACAACGTACGGAATGGTATTTGACCCGTCGACGTATGCACCGTGTTATTATGAACATGCATTGCAGAATTTAACCATTGGTCCCAGTTTGACCCATCCTCTTTAGCAAAACTACGTATATATTCTGCTAGTGGACGATGACTTCGTTACAATGACCCATTAGCCTGTGGATGGTAGGGTGTTATATTTAATTTTTTAATTCCTAACAATTTCCATGTATCCGAAAATAGTTTGGAAACGAAGTTCGATCCATTGTCTGTTACCAATACTTTGGGTATGTTACCAATACTTTGGCGTGTAACTATTTCGTTGACGAATGCTTTTGCTACGGTGTTGGCTTCCGCATCGGGTATAGCCACACAGCACATACATTTAGAAAAATCGTCCTGAAACGCTAAGATGTATTTATTCCCTGAAATGGTTTCAGACAGAATACCCACCAGGTCCATGTACACTTTGTCAAAGGGTCTGACTGGCGTACCATTGGCATCTTCGTCAGCCTTGAACTCTTGTTTACCTGGCATTTTGAACAATTTTTCACATAATCCTTTATTTGCTTCTGCATACTTTCATTGGTACTGTTGTCGAATTCTTAAAAATGTTTTTATGCCCCCTTGGTGACCACCTAACGGTGAATCGTGAAAATCTTTAATTACTGTCTCTATGTCCCGAGGTTCATTTAGAATTATTATATTGTCATTTTCCTTTGTTACCAAATCGTCAGGATCGCATTCGGACTGTTTCTTACCGTCTTCCTTGTCTCTTTTCATGGTTTTCGAACGTGTTTGCACTACAAATACTTTTTCAGTATTATTATTTTTTTATTACTTTTTCCCGGTTTTGATGAATTTCGAAATCATATTCCGATAATTTGTGTCGGAAACGCGCAAGACGTGATGTCTGATCTTTTAAGTTAGCTATACCCTTTAGGGGCTGATGATCTGTATAAATTTTAAATGTTCTTCCCAAAAGATATGCCCTAAAATTTTTTGTTGCCCATACGATTGCCAAAAATTCTTTCTCTATAGTAGAGTAGCGTTTTTCCGCATCGTTAAGAGACCTACTGGCAAACGCGATCGGACGGTCGCATCCAACTTCACCTTGCGAAAGAACCGCGCCAAGTGCTTCGTTACTGGCGTCTGTCGTGAGCGAAAAGGGTTCGTTAAAATCTGGATACGCTAGTATGGGTGGTGACATAATTGCCTCATTAAGTTTTAAAAATGAATTCTGATAATTGTCTTTCCATATGAACTTAGCGTCCTTTTTGAGCAAACAGTTTATTGGTAATGACAGTTTCGCCATACCTCCTATAAATTTTCTGTAATAATTAATTAAACCTAAAAATGCTTGAATTTCCTTCCTATTTTTCGGAACTGGAATATTTTTTACACGCTCTACTTTGGCTGGGTCTGGTAGGGCACCTAACTCAGAACACTTATGTCCTAAATATATAACCTCGCGTCGCAAAAACTGACATTTCTTTGTATTTAATTTCAAATTATGTTCTCTCAGCTTTTGCAAAACCTTGCATAGCTGCTAAATTATTTCCATAAACCACTATGTCATCTAAATAAACGAAACAGTCAATACCCTGTAAAGCTTTTAGTATGTGGTTCGAAAAGTGGCAGGTGCCCCATTAAACCAAATGGCATCTGTTAAATTCGAAATGACCAAGACCTGTACTGAAAGCAGTTTTTTCTTTGTCACTATCTTCAACTAGAACCTGATGGTAACCACTGGCTTAGTCTAGTGTTGAAAAATACCGACTATGACCTAACTGGTCTAAAATCTCATCTATTCGTGGTATAGGAAATACCTGTTTGATGGTGACCTCATTTAATTTTCGGAAATCTATAACCAGTCTCCATTTCTTATTGCCATCTTTATCGCCCTTTTTAGGTACCAATAATAATGAGGAATTCCAAGGCGAATTCTTGGTGAAATAATTCCATCGTCTAACATCTTTGATACTTGTCTATTAATCTCATGTCTATGCATATGAGGAAGTTTATACTGTTTCTGATTTATTGGTGGCTGATTCCAATGTGTGGGTATTTCATGTTTTGATATCGGAGTGAATGTTAATTCATCCCCTTCCAAAGGAAAAACGTCATGATATGACAAGCAAATATTTTACAAAGATGCAACTTCTTCTTTACTCAATGATTCATCGATCTTTACATTCCCTAATAATCTATCAATTCTATTTTTTATATTAACCGAGTTTATTGTATTTATTGTAGAACTCGTCTTTGTTGCTTCTTTATGTTTGTTAAAATTTGAAAATTGTGGCTTGAAGTTGCTATCAATGGTTACCTACTTATCGGTGGCATTTAAAATTGATGCATATACTCTATTTCTTCTAACGTTTGTTAAACTCTCTCCCAAATATACTCCTGGCTGAATTTCCTGTTTGTGCAACAAAACTATAGGAATTATTGTTCTTAACGGCAGTGATACAACCATGGCTGCTTTGGGCTGTACCCTGATTTGTTGATTAATATTTTCTATGTCTTGCAATGATTTTAATGGAAATTTAACAAGTTGATTTTTGTCTTCATCAAAAAATGTAATTTTTTTATTTAACGCATTTATTATAGATCTGTTCCAGAGATTGTCACGCCCGACAATTCCATCTGCTGGTACCCCTTGTTCAAGTGACACAACGTGTAGCGTTAAACTCAGGTTTTCTATGTTTGTATGCTGAATCTTAGTGGAGCCTAAGGTTCTAACGCATCCACCAAAAGCACCACTCAGATCTTTCCGAATATTTTTATTAAAATTGGGCAAATGTGCCATCCTATTTTCTTTAATCAGGCTGGCCTTAGCTCCAGAATCCACTAACAGAGTAAGTTTTCCATTCTTTGCTGCATTGCAAGGTACTTCAATGAACACATCACTCGTATCGGATATCTTGAAACACTCTCCATGCCGGTTAAATATTTTACGATGTATGCCTAATTGTGAAGCTAATTTCATTTTCCTCGACATAAATTTACTCTTAAAATTGTTAACAATTGGAGACAATTTAATTTTACAAATCGTGTATTTATTATACACTTCTGACGATAAAACGCACATAGCGCAAATAATAAAAAGAAATATTGAAATTAATTATTCTTGATTTTAATATTTTTAACTTGCGATTCATTTGGTTTTACTTTATTTGTTTTCTTTATAATTTGTGTATTTTTAATTTCCTTAATTCCTATATTCTGTTCATTATTCGCGTCAAGTATTATTATTTAGTTTATTATATGTTTTTGTTGGAAGATTTCTATCTTCATTAATATGTATTTTTACTTTTTGTTCTTAATTTTCTGCGTTAATCATATTCGCTGTTTTATTTTGTTGTAGTGTCCTCTTTGGAACTTCTACAACTACTGGCCTTACTACACTATTTGCTAAGGGTCCCCAGTTTAGTGGCATTGACTGGGCCACTGTTAGTTTGCATGTGGACTGCTATTATTGTTCCATGCATCATATTTGCGTTTGGCATAACAATTCATAATAACATGTCCGTCCTTTCTGCACCAAGTGAAATATTTAGCGGGACTGTTTGCAAAATTCCCATTACCATTATTTCCTTGAAAAGTATGTCCTTGAAAAATGTTGTTCAAGGACATACTGCTCCCCAAGGAAGTCAGCCATCCGTACCCTCAAGTAAATGGTCAAGGTGGTATCCAGAACCAAGGCGGGGGTGCTCCAGGATTGAGATGCGATTGGTGCCATAGAGGGGGATCTATGGCCTTGGTTCTGGATACCACCCTGACCATTTACTTGAGGTACGGATGGCTGACTTCCATGGGGAGCAGTATGTCCTTGAACAACATTCCGACCCGAACGATCTGCACACTGTTCATGTCCATAAGTAGGACAGTCACTGCAATACGGAGTGTTTCTCCGTGTATGACATTCATCCCTCAGATGTCCCTTCTTCTTGCAAAAAGAAGGTATAGGCTGCTTCATACCTACATTTTGTGTTTTCTCTTCCGTCTCCTTTTTTTCGTTTCCTTGGCCACCTGATGCATTACGATTATTTGGCATGAAGGCCGATGAGGGCTCATTGAAATGGACTCCAAACTTGTCTATGCCCGTTAACTCTGCTGACTCCCTTTGTATCGTCGCATGGTCCAATGCCTCTTCCACCAATTTCTCCAGTGTTGTCTGCTTACTGCTCAACATGAGCATACGCAAAGTGTAATCCCGAAGTCCTAACTTAAATGAGCTTTTAACTAAATTATTCAATTCATTAAATAGAACGTCGTCTTTCGTAAATTATAAAATTATATAAATTATATAAATTATATAAATTATATAAATTATATAAATTATATAAATTATATAAATTATATAAATTATATAAATTATATAAATTATATAAATTATATAAATTATATAAATTATATAAATTATATAAATTATATAAATTATATAAATTATATAAATTATATAAATTATATAAATTATATAAACTATATAAATTATATAAATTATATAAATTATATAAATTATATAAATTATATAAATTATATAAATTATATAAATTATATAAATTATATAAATTATATAAATTATATAAATTATATAAATTATATAAATTATATAAATTATATAAATTATATAAATTATATAAATTATATAAATTATATAAATTATATAAATTATATAAATTATATAAATTATATAAATTATATAAATTATATAAATTATATAAATTATATAAATTATATAAATTATATAAATTATATAAATTATATAAATTATATAAATTATATAAATTATATAAATTATATAAATTATATAAATTATATAAATTATATAAATTATATAAATTATATAAATTATATAAATTATATAAATTATATAAATTATATAAATTATATAAATTATATAAATTATATAAATTATATAAATTATATAAATTATATAAATTATATAAATTATATAAATTATATAAATTATATAAATTATATAAATTATATAAATTATATAAATTATATAAATTATATAAATTATATAAATTATATAAATTATATAAATTATATAAATTATATAAATTATATAAATTATATAAATTATATAAATTATATAAATTATATAAATTATATAAATTATATAAATTATATAAATTATATAAATTATATAAATTATATAAATTATATAAATTATATAAATTATATAAATTATATAAATTATATAAATTATATAAATTATATAAATTATATAAATTATATAAATTATATAAATTATATAAATTATATAAATTATATAAATTATATAAATTATATAAATTATATAAATTATATAAATTATATAAATTTTATAAATTATATAAATTATATAAATTATATAAATTATATAAATTATATAAATTATATATAAATTATATAAATTATATAAATTATATAAATTATATAAATTATATAAATTATATAAATTATATAAATTATATAAATTATATAAATTATATAAATTATATAAATTATATAAATTATATAAATTATATAAATTATATAAATTATATAAATTATATAAATTATATAAATTATATAAATTATATAAATTATATAAATTATATAAATTATATAAATTATATAAATTATATAAATTATATAAATTATATAAATTATATAAATTATATAAATTATATAAATTATATAAATTATATAAATTATATAAATTATATAAATTATATAAATTATATAAATTATATAAATTATATAAATTATATAAATTATATAAATTATATAAATTATATAAATTATATAAATTATATAAATTATATAAATTATATAAATTATATAAATTATATAAATTATATAAATTATATAAATTATATAAATTATATAAATTATATAAATTATATAAATTATATAAATTATATAAATTATATAAATTATATAAATTATATAAATTATATAAATTATATAAATTATATAAATTATATAAATAATATAAATTATATAAATTATATAAATTATATAAATTATATAAATTATATAAATTATATAAATTATATAAATTATATAAATTATATAAATTATATAAATTATATAAATTATATAAATTATATAAATTATATAAATTATATAAATTATATAAATTATATAAATTATATAAATTATATAAATTATATAAATTATATAAATTATATAAATTATATAAATTATATAAATTTTATAAATTATATAAATTATATAAATTATATAAATTATATAAATTATATAAATTATATAAATTATATAAATTATATAAATTATATAAATTATATAAATTATATAAATTATATAAATTATATAAATTATATAAATTATATAAATTATATAAATTATATAAATTATATAAATTATATAAATTATATAAATTATATAAATTATATAAATTATATAAATTATATAAATTATATAAATTATATAAATTATATAAATTATTAAATTATATAAATTATATAAATTATATAAATTATATAAATTATATAAATTATATTAATTATATAAATTATATAAATTATATAAATTATATAAATTATATAAATTATATAAATTATATAAATTATATAAATTATATAAATTATATAAATTATATAAATTATATAAATTATATAAATTATTTAAATTATATAAATTATATAAATTATATAAATTATATAAATTATATAAATTATATAAATTATATAAATTATATAAATTATATAAATTATATAAATTATATAAATTATATAAATTATATAAATTATATAAATTATATAAATTATATAAATTATATAAATTATATAAATTATATAAATTATATAAATTATATAAATTATATAAATTATATAAATTATATAAATTATATAAATTATATAAATTATATAAATTATATAAATTATATAAATTATATAAATTATATAAATTATATAAATTATATAAATTATATAAATTATATAAATTATATAAATTATATAAATTATATAAATTATATAAATTATATAAATTATATAAATTATATAAATTATATAAATTATATAAATTATATAAATTATATAAATTATATAAATTATATAAATTATATAAATTATATAAATTATATAAATTATATAAATTATATAAATTATATAAATTATATAAATTATATAAATTATATAAATTATATAAATTATATAAATTATATAAATTATATAAATTATATAAATTATATAAATTATATAAATTATATAAATTATATAAATTATATAAATTATATAAATTATATAAATTATATAAATTATATAAATTATATAAATTATATAAATTATATAAATTATATAAATTATATAAATTATATAAATTATATAAATTATATAAATTATATAAATTATATAAATTATATAAATTATATAAATTATATAAATTATATAAATTATATAAATTATATAAATTATATAAATTATATAAATTATATAAATTATATAAATTATATAAATTATATAAATTATATAAATTATATAAATTATATAAATTATATAAATTATATAAATTATATAAATTATATAAATTATATAAATTATATAAATTATATAAATTATATAAATTATATAAATTATATAAATTATATAAATTATATAAATTATATAAATTATATAAATTATATAAATTATATAAATTATATAAATTATATAAATTATATAAATTATATAAATTATATAAATTATATAAATTATATAAATTATATAAATTATATAAAATGCATAAATTATATAAATTATATAAATTATCGTGAAGACTTGGGGAATATTCTATTCCTTCGGAATTTTTTGTTCCAAGGTAAAATTTTTTTGTGTTGTCAATCTCCCAGGAACAGCAATTCCTCCGGAATTTTGTTCGAAATTCGAATACAGTTTTACAATATGGCCAGATTTGTTTTAATGCGTTTTTTTTTTGTTATTTTTATCATTTCAGATAATAAAGTTGTAAAATAATAGTTCAGATATATAATATGTATACAGATCGTTATTATTTGCAGTTAACTATACTTTTATGCACAAATTTCACATTTTTTTAACTCAATAAAAGTTTAATTTGCAATTATAACTGAACATCAGGCAACGCTAAATCAGCTGTTTTGCCAAATGTCAAACAGTGTTTTTGGATAAAATTGCGTTGTGTTGTGAAAATAAATATTGAAGTTAAAATTATGTTAAACTGCAATTAAAAGCATATAAAATGATTCTTAATTGTATTTTTTCATTTAAGAAATGGTTGTGATTAAATTGCGTTAATTTTGAAAGAGTTAAAAAAAAATTAAGATATTCCCCAGCCGGCGAAGTTTTTGCAGTGGTTGAATATATCTGTAATTTATTTGTTTTATTTAAATAATGTTGGTGCTATCCATAGATATTTGTTAACATGTTATAAATAAAAGTATAGTTAATTATAGTGTGTTTTGTTTTTAATTAATTCTTTTCCCCGATGAAAAAGTGGCGGAATTTTTCGGCGAAACAGGGGTAATTTTTTCTCCAAAATGTTGTTCATGATACGTAGTTTTTTTAGGGAAACATTATTTTCCCTATTCGAACATTGTTCACGATACCTATTTTCCACCAAAGGTAAAAATTCCCTGAGGAATTTTATTCACGATAAGGCTGATTGATATTTTACGCGAACCTGGCAAAGTTATACAGTGGCGCAATTGGATTCACTGGTTTTATCTTCGCGGCACGTCGTGGATTTTACAAGAAGTTCCTGTACACTGCCACCAGTGCCGGTGCTGTTGCAGCTGTAAAACATACTTTAATTCCTTTTTATATATAGTATTATAAATTTACTCTTAAAATTATTAACAATTGGAGACAATTTAATTTTACAAATCGTGTATTTATTATACACTTCTGACGATAAAACGCACATAGCGCAAATAATAAAAAGAAATATTGAAATTAATTATTCTTGATTTTAATATTTTTAACTTGCGATTCATTTGGTTTTACTTTATTTGTTTTCTTTATAATTTGTGTATTTTTAATTTCCTTAATTCCTATATTCTGTTCATTATTCGCGTCAAGTATTATTATTTAGTTTATTATATGTTTTTGTTGGAAGATTTCTATCTTCATTAATATGTATTTTTACTTTTTGTTCTTAATTTTCTGCGTTAATCATATTCGCTGTTTTATTTTGTTGTAGTGTCCTCTTTGGAACTTCTACAACTACTGGCCTTACTACACTATTTGCTAAGGGTCCCCAGTTTAGTGGCATTGACTGGGCCACTGTTAGTTTGCATGTGGACTGCTATTATTGTTCCATGCATCATATTTGCGTTTGGCATAACAATTCATAATAACATGTCCGTCCTTTCTGCACCAAGTGAAATATTTAGCGGGCCTGTTTGCAAAATTCCCATTACCATTATTTCCTTGAAAAGTATGTCCTTGAAAAATGTTGTTCAAGGACATACTGCTCCCCAAGGAAGTCAGCCATCCGTACCCTCAAGTAAGTGGTCAAGGTGGTATCCAGAACCAAGGCGGGGGTGCTCCAGGATTGAGATGCGATTGGTGCCATAGAGGGGGATCTATGGCCTTGGTTCTGGATACCACCCTGACCATTTACTTGAGGTACGGATGGCTGACTTCCATGGGGAGCAGTATGTCCTTGAACAACATTCCGACCCGAACGATCTGCACACTGTTCATGTCCATAAGTAGGACAGTCACTGCAATACGGAGTGTTTCTCCGTGTATGACATTCATCCCTCAGATGTCCCTTCTTCTTGCAAAAAGAAGGTATAGGCTGCTTCATACCTACATTTTGTGTTTTCTCTTCCGTCTCCTTTTTTTCGTTTCCTTGGCCACCTGATGCATTACGATTATTTGGCATGAAGGCCGATGAGGGCTCATTGAAATGGACTCCAAACTTGTCTATGCCCGTTAACTCTGCTGACTCCCTTTGTATCGTCGCATGGTCCAATGCCTCTTCCACCAATTTCTCCAGTGTTGTCTGCTTACTGCTCAACATGAGCATACGCAAAGTGTAATCCCGAAGTCCTAACTTAAATGAGCTTTTAACTAAATTATTCAATTCATTAAATAGAACGTCGTCTTTCGTAAATTATAAAATTATATAAATTATATAAATTATATAAATTATATAAATTATATAAATTATATAAATTATATAAATTATATAAATTATATAAATTATATAAATTATATAAATTATATAAATTATATAAATTATATAAATTATATAAATTATATAAATTATATAAATTATATAAATTATATAAATTATATAAATTATATAAATTATATAAATTATATAAATTATATAAATTATATAAATTATATAAATTATATAAATTATATAAATTATATAAATTATATAAATTAAATAATTATATAAATTATATAAATTATATAAATTATATAAATTATATAAATTATATAAATTATATAAATTATATAAATTATATAAATTATATAAATTATATAAATTATATAAATTATATAAATTATATAAATTATATAAATTATATAAATTATATAAATTATATAAATTATATAAATTATATAAATTATATAAATTATATAAATTATATAAATTATATAAATTATATAAATTATATAAATTATATAAATTATATAAATTATATAAATTATATAAATTATATAAATTATATAAATTATATAAATTATATAAATTATATAAATTATATATATTATATAAATTATATAAATTATATAAATTATATAAATTATATAAATTATATAAATTATATAAATTATATAAATTATATAAATTATATAAATTATATAAATTATATAAATTATATAAATTATATAAATTATATAAATTATATAAATTATATAAATTATATAAATTATATAAATTATATAAATTATATAAATTATATAAATTATATAAATTATATAAAATGCATAAATTATATAAATTATATAAATTATCGTGAAGACTTGGGGAATATTCTATTCCTTCGGAATTTTTTGTTCCAAGGTAAAATTTTTTTGTGTTGTCAATCTCCCAGGAACAGCAATTCCTCCGGAATTTTGTTCGAAATTCGAATACAGTTTTACAATATGGCCAGATTTGTTTTAATGCGTTTTTTTTTTGTTATTTTTATCATTTCAGATAATAAAGTTGTAAAATAATAGTTCAGATATATAATATGTATACAGATCGTTATTATTTGCAGTTAACTATACTTTTATGCACAAATTTCACATTTTTTTAACTCAATAAAAGTTTAATTTGCAATTATAACTGAACATCAGGCAACGCTAAATCAGCTGTTTTGCCAAATGTCAAACAGTGTTTTTGGATAAAATTGCGTTGTGTTGTGAAAATAAATATTGAAGTTAAAATTATGTTAAACTGCAATTAAAAGCATATAAAATGATTCTTAATTGTATTTTTTCATTTAAGAAATGGTTGTGATTAAATTGCGTTAATTTTGAAAGAGTTAAAAAAAAATTAAGATATTCCCCAGCCGGCGAAGTTTTTGCAGTGGTTGAATATATCTGTAATTTATTTGTTTTATTTAAATAATGTTGGTGCTATCCATAGATATTTGTTAACATGTTATAAATAAAAGTATAGTTAATTATAGTGTGTTTTGTTTTTAATTAATTCTTTTCCCCGATGAAAAAGTGGCGGAATTTTTCGGCGAAACAGGGGTAATTTTTTCTCCAAAATGTTGTTCATGATACGTAGTTTTTTTAGGGAAACATTATTTTCCCTATTCGAACATTGTTCACGATACCTATTTTCCACCAAAGGTAAAAATTCCCTGAGGAATTTTATTCACGATAAGGCTGATTGATATTTTACGCGAACCTGGCAAAGTTATACAGTGGCGCAATTGGATTCACTGGTTTTATCTTCGCGGCACGTCGTGGATTTTACAAGAAGTTCCTGTACACTGCCACCAGTGCCGGTGCTGTTGCAGCTGTAAAACATACTTTAATTCCTTTTTATATATAGTATTATAACTTTCATGCGTTTTATTTTATTTTATATTTAAACCTTTAATTAGGGAAATATATGCGCTTGAATTCATGTGTAATTTGAACGTCGAATCACATTTTATTTATAGCTTACAATTAAGTTAAACCTCGAATGTATATTGAATGTCGGAATTCAAGTTTAGGTAAAGGCTAGATTCAATTGGATAAAAAGCTACCAGTTTTGCTGGAGAACGCTATGGTTTTCAAGCTTACAATGACAAAAAGTTGAAGCCATTTCTCCAGTGAAAGTTTCGATATCCATGTTCAATATACATTCGATAATCACTTAATATCCAGGTTTTGGTTTATTGGGATGTATCTGCATGCATTTATTTTTTATTTCGTCATAACCAATAAATAAAAAAAACTATTTCCATTGGTCACATATTTTTTATTTATATCATATTTCACAAGCTAATGAGCAATCCAAAAATCCTGTCCTGTGATTTAAATTATCAACACGTGATGGAAAGTATTTCTTTTCAGAGTTTACTTTGACGATAGCGTCGCTGGTCGAACTTGGTTCTTCTGCGAAGAAATTTCAAGTCGTTGTACAATTTTGCCTTCGAAAGATTTAAAAAGACGATGGCGATGTATACCAGGATGTACCAGGATACTGTTTTAATTCTAGAATAAATAAAAATACATTTGATTCATTTTCTTACAATTCAATAAAAATGACTCCGCGAATTCTAATGGAGTACCTTTTCCAAATATTCATCAACTATCTTCTTATTTGTCAGATGTTTAATTAATGGTTGCTATACATAATCGTAAATTTGAAAGATGGTTGCTAGAAATATTTATCGTATTTGACGGATGTTTGAGAAATGGTTGTCTCAAATACGATTTAAATAATTTGTAAATAACTTGATATTTAGGGCTGTGATATTTCTGGTAATCATCATTGTTTTCTTATAGTTTTTTTTAATAGTTTTGTTGCAACTTTATTGAAACTTATGGTAAGTTTAAATATTTGCTACAATGTGTAAATTTAAGCATATACACGCATAGAAATATATTGTTGGACAATATTTTAACAATAATCATGTTCAAAATAGATCCCATTATATTATTGTCATTTTATTGTCGGGTATTTCGATTGTTGTTTTTAAAATCAACATTGTCAAATTTAATGCAATGAAATTGTCAGTTTAATTTTTAATACTTAAATTTATTTGAATTCAAAAGAGCCTTTGTATATTGCATTATATTTTATTTAACAATATATAACATCACTTTCACAGCATTAATATTTCTTGAAAAATAAATGTAACATTTTGGTGGTGATCATGTCTTATTTATGTATATCTTCACACAAGCTGATGCAAAGGCATCACACAAAGTTATTTTCCAACTTCTTGGTCACCTGGTAGTCGTTGTAAATTATGTTCGTTGTTCGTAAATCTCTTGCCAATCATGGTTGAAGTGGCTGTAGCTAATGCTGCTCCTATCGTTGGCAAAGAATTCTTTACAGAATTGAATAAAACTGCTGGAAATGTGTAGCCTTTAGATATGTGCGTTATAAAACATAGAATAAATAATATATAACATCAAAATGGCCATATTAATTACTTAATCATGTAACTTACACTAATTAATGAAATTAGTTGCACGTCGATTTGAAATAATGTAAACAATAAATTGAAAAAAATATTTTGTTTTAAGCATCACAATACAGAGCTGCCACATAAAATTTTATTTTTTTCAAATGACAATGGCATATTGTAAAAAGTAACAATAGATTTCTATGCGTGTAGTTGAAACAAGACTTTCATAAATATCTTGTTTTCTTAGTGTGGTAATAGGTCTAGTCATTTCTCCATTAGCCGAATATAACCACTACCCGAGTCAATCCGTCCTTGCCAGAAAATGTTTTGGTCACTCTTGCCATAGCCCAAGTTGCTGGTGGTGTGTTGATATCCTTCACGATTACCAAATTTCTCACATCAATGTTTTGTTGCTTGCGACACCATTTAGGTCGTTATTGTAGCGATGTCAAAAATTCTTTGCGCCAGCGATCCCGAAAGCCCTGATACATATTTTGAACATGCTGTCAATAGTCTAGGCGATTTGGATTGACAGTAGTTAGATTGCCTTCCGGAATCATTGTGTACGGTCTTCCTATAAGAAAATGAGAAGGAAAAAGATAATTAATATCCCAGTCCGGTGCAGCTCCCAGCGGCCTAGAGTTGATGATTGCTTCAATTTGCCGTACACGTACAGTTACAAACGGAATTGTGATTCCGTATGTTTACGGTGCTACGTTAAAATGTTTCTTGGGATGCTTGTTCAATTCTTTATGTTCAATCAAAAATAATTTTATATTTCAATTTCAATATTCATTCAGAAAATTTTCTTTCAACTCAAATGTTCAATTATTAATATTAAAATTTGTATTCAAAAATAAATTGATTTTATATTATACTTATAAACTGGCGATCCTGCACTGAACCAATTAATAAATAGATAAATTCCTATTATTTCAACATTTCTTTATTTGGATTCGGATTTATATACAACCAACATCAACCCAACAATAAAAATAAACAACATCAACATTGCAGCATTAAACTGGAAGCATCAATATTGCAACATTTGATATAATTTGCTGACAACACCAAACATTGCAAACCATCAACCACATCAAATACATCAACGCAATCGACCAGATAATTTTGCATAATACAAGAACAACTTTGAACATCGTTACACTACTGTTGCATTACTTCGCATTTTCCCTAAAAAAAAAGAAACTAATCAGTGATATTCAGGTACGAAATTCCTTAAAAACAATCAAGTCCACTACATGACAATACAATTTATCGAAGATCATTCCAAGCTAACTCTTATTCTACATTTAATTTATTACACTATAAACTTATTTAAGAACACTTTTTATTTATACATAATTCTATTTATTAATTTATTCATTGTAAACACACTTCCTCTCCTTCAAAATGTGGACACGATCATCCACACAATCTACAAATATTGCTAATTTTGATACTACTAATACAAATTCCATTGTTAATGAAGAATCTAATACACCATCACATAACACAGCTAATTCTGACATGTTTTCAACTTCATTGAAACTTTCAAGATTCTGGACAGACCACCCAGAAGCTTGGTTGCACCAGATCCAGATAGTCGCACCAGATTCACTTCACGGAATTGGCTTTGCCGATTTCATTATCGGTTTGGCAGCAAAGCATGTAATTGCGAACAACCATGTTCATACCAACCGTTAAATGAAAACTAAATTTCCCCATCCTTTCTGCGACCAATGATGGGATCAAAGATTGTTCAACGCGTCGCTTGTTTATTTACGATAAAGAAAATAAATTAAAATTTTAATTGATAGTGGAGCAGAAATTTCTGTTTTACCTTCTTCAAAGTTCAAAAATAAGAAAAGAAGTTCAGACATTTTATTAACTGCAGCAAATGGCACACCCATTCAAACTTTCGGAAAACAAATATTAAATACAAATCTTGGACTTCGGAGGCAATTTTCATTTATATTTATTATTGCTGATATCACCAAACCTATTATAGGAGCAGATTTTCTTTCTAAATACGGCTTATTAATTGATTTGAAGAACAAATGCTTAATTGATCCACTTACGAAACTATTAGTTAATGCTATTTCAAGTATTTGTAATATATCGTTACCAAAATTGTTCATTGTAGATAATAAATATACTGAATTACATAAGAAATACACCTGCCTAATATCAAAACCATATTACAACAAACCAGTGAAACATTCGACAGTACATCGAATAGTTACAAAAGATCATTTACCATTTTCCAAACCACGTCGTCTTGACCCTATTAAATTTAAAATAGCTAAGTCAGAATTCGATTTCTTAGTAAAATCTGGTATTTGCAGACCATCTAACTCACATGCTGCCTCGCCTTTACATCTCGTTGCATAGAAAGAACCAAATTATTGGCGACCATGTGGAGATTACAGAAGGCTCAATTTTGTTACCGTCCCAGATCGATATCCTCTTCCTCACATACAAGACTTAAACTTGATTTCGTAAGGATGCCTTTCGGTTTGCGAAATTCAGCTCAAACATTTCAACGTTTCATAAATGAAGTATCTCATTTTTATTTATCTAGATGACATTTTAATAGCAAGCAATAATGAGGGCGAACATTTTCAGCAAGTTAAAATTGTATTCGAAATATTATATTAATTTGGACTAAATATTAAACCAAACAAATGTATTTTCGGTGTTTTGCAGGTGGACTTTCTTAGTTATAACATATCTAATGATGGAATCAAACCGTCTGAAGAGAAAGTTAAAGTTATTAGAGAATTCCAACGGCCTAAATCCATTAAACAATTACAAAAGTTAGTAGGCATGATAAACTATTACCACAGATACATTCCTAAACTTGCAACGTTACTAAGCCCAATACACCTCATGATAACTATTGCATCTAAAAATAAAGATAAATTACTTAACTGGACTGCAGAAGCAAATGATTCATATACAAAAATTAAGGACAGTTTCGCTACGAGAACCCTATTAAATCATTTTGATAGTTTGATAGAACAAGTTTTGATACCATCGTTAAATTTAAAAATATGGTAAGAAAAATCAAACAACATTATTAGACCTTACATTCCAGACAGCCTTCAAAAGATAACATTCGATAGTTAACACAACATTTCCCATCCAGGCACCAGAGCCTCACATCGGTTAATAACATCAAAATATTTTTGGCCCTCAATGAATAAATTGATTAATGAATGGTCAAAATCATGTATAACCAAAAATCCAAAATTTTCCGATCCAATCATGAAAATCAACATTCCGATAGGTAGATTCGAACATATACATATGGATATAAGTAGTTGGTCCCTTGCCTGTTTCAAATAATTGTCGTTATATATTGACAATCATCGATAGATACACACGTTGGGCAAAAGCTTATCCGATAAAAGATATAACAGCTCAAACAATAGCTACTACATTTTTCCGCAAATATGTGTCTCGATTTGGTGTACCAATTCAAGTAACTACTGACCAAAGCGTTCATTTCACTTCAAGTATTTTTAAAGAATTAACTAAATATCTTGAATGTCAAAATATCACAACTTCGACGTATCATCCTCAATCTAATGGCACGATTGAACGGTTTCATAGGCAATTAAAATCATCTATTAGAGCTCGAGAAAACTCCGTCAAGTGGTCAGAAGAACTACTAATTGTTCTGTTGGGTTTACGATCTACCTTTAAAGAAGATATAAATGCTACAGCAGCTGAAATGGTATGTGGACAAAACTTACGTCTACCAAATGAAATTATTGTTAAATCGAAACAAGATTTTAATACAACAGAGTTTTTAACCAAAATAAAGAAGCATTTCAATAAAATTCGAACAAATATTTCGCATCATAAAAATTCAGATAAAATATATGTTCCTAAAGTCTTAAATTCTTGCACACTTGTATTTGTGAGATCAGATATGATTAAACCAAGTTTACAATGTCCATATGAAGGTCCCTTTGAAGTTGTTGAATAACAAAAATATTTCAAAATACATATTCACGACACAACATTTCAATAAAACCAGCATTTATTGATAACAAAATTAATTCAAAATTAAATTGTCCAAAAAATAAAAAACTCGTAACTTTTAATTTAAATGCCGTCACATATATTGGAGGGGAGGGTGATGTAGTTCAATGTTAAGATGGTTTTGTGTTTATTATATACTTGTTGTTTTAGACTTGATATTGTCTGTATATATAAAAGCTTGTTCAATTGTTTATGTTCAATCAAAAATAATTTTATATTTCAATATTCATTCAGAAAATTTTATTTCAACTCAAATATTCTATTATTAATATTAAAATTCGTATTAGACAATAAATTGATTTTATATTATACTTATATTGTGACTTAAAGCAGCTTCTCCCACGATGATACCCGCATTGCCAAGCATTCAAGTGGGTGCTAGACAACCGCTTGGTTAGATACCATCGTGACTGCATTGCTTTTCATTTCGGCTACAACTTCTGGTTCAGCCAATCCATGATGTATTGAATAAATACATGCATTATTCATTACATCGTCGTGTTTAAGCCAGCTAGGCCCATTCCACTTTAGATCGAATTCTATGTGCTGCTGAGCTATCATTCCACGAGACGCGCAGTAAGCTGGATTCTCCTTTCAAGAAACATGCTTCCAAACATGTCGTGGCAGCGTATCCAAAATTTCTGATGTACGATTTGCGATGAATGTTTTAAGCTTGACTGGTTGCATGGATAGCCACGCGAGTACCACTGTCGAATCACACCAAGCATTCATTGTAACTGATTTATGCGGCAATGCCTCCGCAACTGACTTCATCAGACGTGCCAGCAAATGAGCGCCGCAAAGTTCCAACCTAGGCACCGAGATCTGATTTAATGGAGCGACCCGGGTCTTCGCAGCGAAAGTTACATATTTCATCTTTAAGAGCCATCTATTAAGGGTCGTCGTTCAACAGAATTGAAACGAGAGAGTGCGCCTCTTAATGTATCAGTAAAAGTAACATTTTGATCCGTAAATGGTATTTGTACGATGTACCTTGCGAGTCGGCATCCTTTTGTAGCGAGTGATTTATTTCCTCAACTTCCCAAAAGGTTCGCAGTGAGCGGTCAATATATATTAATGAAACGAATGATAGGGATGTTGCTTGCTGCTTAGATGATGAGACGGAGGTGACCACCCATCCAAATAATGATGATACAGCGATTGTATTTACCCGCGCATCAAACAATTTATCCAACGTAATAATATCCCAAACGTTATCTGTTCCAAACAATATGTCGATAAGAGAAGAGCACTTAAAAGTAGGATCCGCAAGAGTTACGTTGGCAAGTAGCTGTTGATCAAAACCAGGGATCGACAATTTTGGCAACGAAGATGTGATTTGCCGAAGTATATGTAAGCGCGCCTCGAAGCTATGTTGATAAACTTTCGATTGTATGTGGAGCATGCTGCAACCACAAGTGGTTTCTCCTTTTACCGACGAAATTCCATATACAGTTACATATGATAGTTCAGATGCGGAATCTAGCAGCACACGACACGTCACGAATTGGCCTTGAGCGTCACAAACATTAACTATAGTAGGTAAAGGAGATTTGGTTTCTTAATGGTGCAGCAAAGTATCAACAACCAAAGCATGAGATTTAACAATTGTGTTCAATGACACCGAATTTGGAATAGTACTCGATTGATTATTGATGGAGTCAACCGCTTGCGAAGTGTTAGAAGTTGATGCCGACTGCGTTGAAGTGACAGCAAAGTGCACCAATGTATGGTGTCGACGGTTACAATTTTTACAGCGAAAATTGGATTTGCAAGTGTATGCATTGTGCCCAGATTTTTACAGTGAAAATTGGATTTGCAAGTGTATGAATTGTGCCCAGATTTTAAACAATTAAAACATAGGGATTTATTTTTAACAAATGAGCGACGTTCATCTAATTCCAATGCCAAGAACTTGGGCCATCTTACGATTGAGCGATTTACTGCATTGCACTTAAAGCATTTTTGCTGATTCTCATTTGCCGTAACTAATGCGTGCGAGCTGCTGTACCTGGCATTACCCGACTGTCTGACAGTTGATGCTGGTTTATTTTGACTTAATTCCAGTTCTTCATATCGTAATTCTAAGAATTCAAAAAACTTGTTTACGGTTGGTTTTGAACTAGCTCTGCTCCTTTCAATCCATTTATTGCGATATTCATGGTCTATTTTTGTTCTATTTTGATCAGTAAATTAACCAGTGGTCGAGTTCAGACTGATCTATTGCTTATAATCCCCTAATGACTTCATTAGTACCATCTGATATCTTGCGTAAGCCCTCTGCACTTTCATTCAAAACAGTAGGAAGTGTCAAAATTGTTTGAATAAATGAAGCTCCTTAAGTCGTGCCCACGCTGTAGCGTAAGCCGAATCTGTGATAGTTAAATGCTTAATAAGACTTGCAGCGTCATCCTTTAACAATGATTTTAAATAATGAAATTTATACGTATTTGTCAGACCAGGTTTTGAATCTGTAGTGCTTATAAAACTATCCCTAAAGGATGGCCAATCTTTATAAACGCCAGTAAATGATTGGATATTGATTTTAGGTAGCTCACTGTCTCTTATTTGTGTGGTGGCAGGTGACTCTGAAAATCTTTGAAGAAGCGTTGTATGCTGTTCTGCTAACCTGGCAAACGCATTACCTTGTTCTTCAACTTTCTGTGGTTCTTCACGCATCGAAGATCGTTTCATATGCAATAAAATACCTTGAGCACACACGTATTTGTCCTCATAAACAGCAAGTTCAATATCAGGGTCAACATAATTTTCCAGATGTTCATATGCAGTTAAATCAAATGAATAAGTTTGAAATTCTTGCCATGCGGCCTCAAACCTGATAAGTGGCGCTTCGAATTGTACTAACATGCAATCGTCTGGAGGATTCTGTGCATATGTCAACGCGCGAGAATTAGCGCCTTTAATCTGACGACCTTTTGAAATTAATCTTTTCATTTCATCTGCCATTGTTTAATTGTTATTAAAACAAGTTTTTTTAATCAAAATGTTCACTTAATATGTATTTGCAATTTAATGTTAATAGTTTGTGCGTTATGCTACGCGATAGCGTTAGCAACCACAAAAAACCAAAATCAGACAAACGAAAGCTTTTTACTAAATTGCGCAACCACACATATACACACACAGCCAAAGTAAAGCGGATTGTCTTTTTCAGCGAAATGTTAAAAAAATATCCATACAAATATTTCCAATAGCGCAAATCAATAAAATTTTCAATTGATATCCATTTCATTCATGCGCAGTGTCCAACGGAGCACTCAATGCGATGTTCACTCTATTTTTCAATGTTCGCAACAACTTACGTGCGTCGTGTCCAACGAAGCACCTGATTGCGCGATGTTCTCTAAAATCTAAAGTTTGCAACAATTTGCGTACGCAGTGTCCGACGGAGCATTTAATTGCGCGACGTTCCCTTCAATCTACTGTTTGCAACAATTTGCGTGCGCAGTGTCCAACGGAGCACTTAATTGCGCGACGTTCCCCTCAATGTACTACTTGCAACAATTTGCGTGCGCATTGTCCAACGGAGCACCTGATTGCTACGTTCACTAAACAGTTTGTAACACTTCCGTGCGCAGTGTCCAGCGGAGCAACTGATTGCGCAACGTTCCCTCGAAGGTTGAATATTTCCAAAAACTTGCGTGCGCAGTGTCGAACGGAGCGACGCGAATAATCCAACTCCAGGCAAAGCAAATAATTATCAACATTTATCCGCAACGAAGGACCACATTATAATTAATAATGACACGAGCTGGTTGTACTCGACAAAAACGATTTATTATATAAAACAAGAAAACATGCAAACAAGCCATACAAAATAAGTAAAGTAATACAAGTGTCAAAAAATGGTTGTGTTTAATTTAAAGTATCAACAGAAAGCGAAGAATACAAAAGTAGTGTTTAATAAGTAAAATCGTTATGTTTTAAATTTAGGCCGTTCCCTAACAATATTATTTTATTAATATTTGTATATTTATTTCGCAATGTAACTTAATTAATGAATTTCCTATTGTTTTCGACATGTGAACATTTTTGACGTTTATTTATTTTTGCATGTATCCATTATTGTTGGCAAAAAAACTGGCAATCGAACTGCTGATAAACATGAGGTTGCCGTTTGTCATTTATTTTGTTGATACAACAACTTACTCAATCACCGTTATAAATGCACGAATGTCAATTTTGGCAGAACGAAAAATGCAATCATGAGGTTACGGCAACCGAACGTGCAGTTGCGCGGATAACATTTCGGTTGTAGAAAAAAAGGTACGTTCATTTTAATGACATGAGGTTACAACAAATGTATTTCGGTTGCAACACTGAAACGTTGGTTCAATTAAGGTCCATTCATATCATACAGAACGTTGCGTATCATGCACGTAGTGTATCATGCACGACAAATATTCTCCAGTACATTTTATATGAGAGTGTTCATATCATGCGTATTGGGTCCGTTCATGCACGTATCGTATCATGCAAAATATTTTTGCAGGAGCCTGCCGCATGCATTGTTGTAGAAATATTAAATATTGACTGCTCTTTCTTGTTTTTATTACAAAATTTTGAGATTGTAGTGATATTGTAGGATTTTTTAGTTATTTATTTTAACAAGACTACCCATTTTTATTTAATTTTATAATGAATATAAAATTAAATTTAAATAAACAATCGTCAGCAATCTCATCAAAGACGCGAAGCTCAAAAATATCTAATAGTTTGGTCAAATTCCGCCCACATTCCGCGAGACCGTTTAGTAAGGTTATGTATAACGTTGACCAAAATTTCATTAAATTTGCTATCCTAATTGCTGATATAATGTGTTTTTAATTTTCTTTGAGGCAATTTTACTTTTTTATATGAACAGTACATCGAAGGTCTTTCACTTTTCCATCTCCGTTAAAAATTGAGATATATTTTATCAAATTCCCTAACATCATAACATCATTATTGCGTTTTAAAGATGTAGATTGTATTGGAGGTGCCAAGCTCGGTCGACCAATCTCACCAACAAGCAATAGCAAAAAACACGTGATTCAGCGTGATTCACGTGAATCACGCGTCATTGTGATTGAATCTCAATTTTACTCACGTGATTGTGAGTGAGTGTGAGTAGAGCAAAAAAGGCGGTGAGTGAGTGTGCGTGATTAGAAATATTCTTTCGTGAGCGTGAGTGAGTGTGAGTCAAAACTCACTCACGTGCCCATCTCTACTACCAATATTCGTAGGAAAATTCGTTTTTTCTATTTTATATCATTAACATTTATACATACACAGACGCTTACTTGTCTGGCTGTGCTTTGTTGTTCTATTCGTGAAAATACACACATGCAAACATTGTATATCATGCCGTTTTTTGATATCTAAGAAAAAAACATCTGCAAAGTCTAAATATCAAGAAAATTTGTCTTATTTACTTTCAACAGACAGACATGCACATTAACAAACAGATGCCCTCGCAAAACAAATCTACAGCAGATACATACACTTGTTGCGAAGAATACAGCAACAATTTTGCGTGTTCTTTTTGGTTTTTAATAATCAATACCCAATAAGCAATGAGTTTAAGGTTCGTTAAATTTGGAGAATTTTCTTGCACAACCAGTGTGGATGTAATGTCATGATCAAGCCGAATAAATGAATGTTATTCCAACGGTAGCATGACGTTTGGCCTGGGGACGGTTCGCCTTGGGACGTTTCGTCTGGGGATGCCTCGCCATTTCATTGTGAATTTAATTGTGAATATTACGAAATTGAAGAGAATGAAGAAACGACAAAGAGTCAGAGTTGCCATACTAAATTTAATTTATGAAAATGTATTTGTAATTTTATTTTTAGGTAATTTTTAAAGAATTACAATTATTATAATCTGTATAATTAAATATAAAAATAGATGATTTTCAATATATTATATTTTGAAAGTATTATATTAAATCTGCCAATTTACGAATGATTGTATAGAGAATATTTTTCTGATGATAATAAAGGAAATGCGAGTTTTTCTAAAATTTGAAGACAAAATTCAAATATTGGGTTTTCATTCGATCGTTATTTGATAACCGGAATTCTGTTTGTTTGCTATCATAAAATATAGTTTTTATTAGCAATTTATTTAGCCATCATAACTTGAATAGTAAACACTGCATTATTTTCAAAATTAAGACAAACTCGCACACACCCATAGTAAAAATATATTAATTTATTCTTAACCCCGAAGTAATTAAAAAATTAAAACAGGTTTCTTAATTGATATAAAAAAATCGATAAAAACAAATTTTATTAATGTATATTTAAGAAACTTATTTTTTGCTGAGATTCGAATTTAACATTTATAAATGTTCATCTCAATGAATGTACCTTTCTGTGTACTTTGTTTCTAGTTATACATAAATAAATAAATCCCATTACTTTTGGAGGTTTAACTTCAACACAAAAAGAGGTTTAGTACAGAGGTTTTGCACATATATGTCCTCATTCATATTTACATAAATGCTTTCATACATAAATACATTAAAATTGGTTCCATGGTTTGAATATAAAATCATTTACTATAATTTATAATTGACTCCTTTATTATAAATTTAAATTATTTACTATATTTCTAATTTTAAATAATATAGTGTATTTATATATTTTTGGGTAAAAGTTAAATAAAGTGGTGGCAACCCTGATAAAATAAATTCAAAATAAAATTCACAATGGAATGGCGAAACGTCCCCAGGCCAAACGTCATGCTACCATTCCAACTTGGTTTTCGAAGTTAAAAAAACTTGACACGAAATTCACTACACAAAATTACTCAGTGGCAACACAATGACGTGATAAATTAAATGTGAACAAGAAAATTTTCATTTTTTTCTCCACCACATATTCGCCACTGCATTCGCACAATCAGTGAGATCACTGATTTTCGCTTGAATTAGCAATCAGACAAATCAATTAATATATAAGTGCAGGTCCAAACACGAAAGTCATCCCGAGAATTCTACTGCACGGAAAATGCACGATGAGCTGATATACAATGTAAAAGGCCAAGGTTTACGAATACGTTTATGAAATATTAATATATTTTCATTCATACGCAGACAACATTGATATTTTACGCGAACCTGGCAAAGTTATACATCGCAGTGGCGCAATTGGATTCACTGGTTTGATCTTCGCCGCACGTCGTGGATTTTACAAGAAGTTCCTGTACACTGCCACCGGTGCAGGTGCTGTTGCAGTTGTAGAACATACTTTAATTCCTTTTAATATATAGTATTATAACTTATATGCGTTTTCTTTTATTTTATATTTAAACCTTTAATTAGGGAAATATATGCGCTGGAATTCAAGTGTAATTTGAAGGTTGAATCACATTTTAATTAGAGCTTACAATTAAGTTAAACCTCGAATGTATAAAGAATGTCGGAATTCAAGTTTAGGTAAAGGCCAGATTCAATTGGATAAAAAGCTACCAGTTTTGCTGGAAAACTCTATGGTTTTCAAGCTTACAATTACAAAAAGTTGAACGCTTTTCTCCAGCGAAAGCTTCGATATCCATGTTCAATATACATTCAATAATCACTTAATATCCAGGTTTTGGTTTTTGGAACTCTCGGGATGGTTTTCGTGTTCGGACCTGCACTTATATATTAATTGATTTGTCTGTTTGCTAATTCAAGC
Source organism: Dryomyza anilis (assembly GCA_951804985.1). Classification (NCBI taxonomy): domain Eukaryota; kingdom Metazoa; phylum Arthropoda; class Insecta; order Diptera; family Dryomyzidae; genus Dryomyza; species Dryomyza anilis. Next base: position 46,243,608 of record OX638130.1, read on the forward strand.
GAAAAACAATGATCTCACTGATTGTGCGAATGCAGTGGCACATATGTACTGGTGAAAAAAATGAAAATTTTCTTGTTGATATATAATTTATCACGTCACTGGGTTGCCAGTGAGTAATTTTTTTGTAGTGAATTTCGTGTCAAGTGTTTTTAACTTAGAAAACCAACGTTGGAATAACATTCATTTCTTCGGCTTGATCATGACATTATATCCACACTATTTGTAAAAGAAAATTCTCCAAATTTATCGAACCTTAAACACATTGCTTATTGGGCTGTTTTATTTTTGAGCTTAGTGACGGTTAAGTAAATAGTAAACTAACTAAAATTAGACCAAATATTTTAGGAATCGTAAAAAAAATATTAATATAAGCTATAAAAAAAACTTAAAGATATTTCAAACATGAAAAGATGGTTTTCAAGTAATGTTTTTCATGTGGAAGGGCGTTTAGGCTTCGAGCAACAAATGAAGAAGCAATTGAAAAAAGCCACCGTCGATATCATCAAAAAACGTGCACAAAGTAAAATAATAATAATAATAGTTTGGCGCTACAGTCCTGTATAGAACTTCGGCGGAGCTCTCTCACCATTTTGAGCTGTGCGTGTTATATTTGCACTCAAAGTGGTGGGACCTACAGTTTATTGCCGAATCCGAGCTTTTCATAGGAAATGGTTTTACTCTCGTAGGTTTGCCATTTACTGACGAGAGGTAGCGCGGTATAGAAAAATGTTTCTATGAAAAGATGTTGTTAACCCCAGTCCAGGCTTGAACCGGGGACCTTTCGGCTCGCAGTCCAAAAAGTTAAATGAAATAAACAACAACTAAACACTAAAATGCATTTTTTTAATTGGGTTAGTCTGGCATAGGTTAAATCGATCAATTTTTTATTCATTTTAACAATAGTAATGACCGATTAAATGTTTGTTCATTTTAATAAAATTTTACATATACTGATGATTTACATGCTATATAAACATGTTGATCATTTTAACAACCATTTTGTCGATATCACTGATATGAATGAAAGAGACACACATATATATATAGAAGTAACTGTGTCAACATGCGTAAGAAAGGGATGCAAAATCACACGAACACAAAATTTTTGATCATTTTTTTTCCGTCGCTATTCTACAAGTGATCAAAAAAATGATCGACACTTTGATCATTGCTACCCATAGAAGCCACCTTTTGGGATAAATCCCAAAAATGGGATTTCTCAATCGCAATGGGAATTGGGATTTCCCATGGGATATTCAATTGATTTGGGATTTTTTTTCCCAATATAAAAAAAATCATTTAATTGCAATTTCATGTGATTTTTTAGTATCTATTATTATATAATTATATATATATTGTTTATAATAAATAAAATTAATTATTATGGATATAATAAAAGAAGTAACCGTTTTAGATCCAAATAATATAATAAATAATAGCATTATACCATTAGTTTGTTTAGTTCCGCACATAATTAGCAATGAAAATATTAACAAAATTCATTTAGAATTTAAGAAAATTAAACAACACAAAGAAAACAATGATTTAAATTTTACAAAATTTTGGCAATTCTAAAAATGAAAATAATAATTTTCTGTGTCCTGAAATGCGAAACTAATTTCATTTATTTCATGTTTGCCGCACTCTTCTGCAAATGTGGAAAGGATATTTTCTCAATTTAGCTTAAATAAAAATAAAACAAGAAATAGACTTTCAACTGAAATGTTATCGTCAATAATGCATGCGAAACGACTGACAGAGTCAAAAAATTGTTTTGATGCAGTGTTTAATAAAACCCATTTTGAATTATTTACATATGAAATGTATGGGTTTAAAAATAATAACACTGATGATAATAATGAAGATGGTATTTTGTAAATATTCTTATATTTTTTTAATAAAATTATAATATCGTTAAATGTATTTTTATATATAATCTAACGATTTAACTTAGGTGACAAAGTTTTATAATATTTTAATTTGGGATTTTTGGGATTTTAGATAGTATTTTCCACTTCAATTGGGATTTTTTTCCCATGGGATGTAAGGAGGTATTTTTGTTCTCACTCCGTGGGAAATGGGATTTTTTTTGGGAATTGAAGGTGGCTTCCCTGTTGCTACCCCTAAAATGATTAATAAAATAAACGATTATGTTCTTGCTGGGTAGTTGCCAACCAAAATTCCCACGAAAAATAAAAATAAATACCTTTTTCCCATACGATTTTTTAAAAATTCCCACGTGGTAATTTTGGTTGATTTAATTCCCACAGCACATGAAAATTACCACAGAAATTCCCATAGCACATGAAAATTACCACAAAATTCCCACAGTCATTAAAAATAATCATCGCCAACTACGTTAGATGTATCGATATCTATATTTAAGCGATGCAGTTTACTATTTTTCAGAACGGATGAACTGTCTTCATTATAATGGATATCTGTTAGTTCCAAAAGTGCTAATGCAGCGAGTGCTGTTGCGAAAGATCCCAATAAGCAATGAGTTTAAGGTTCGATAAAATTGAAGAATTTTTTTTTACAACCAGTGTGGATGTAATGTCATGATCAAGCCGAATAAATGAATGTTATTCCAACGTTGGTTTTCGAAGTTAAAAAAACTTGACACGAAATTCACTACACAAAATTACTCAGTGGCAACACAATGACGTGATAAATTAAATGTGAACAAAAAAATTTTCATTTTTTTCTCCACCACATATTTGCCACTGCATTCGCACAATCAGTGAGATCACTGATTTTCGCTTGAATTAGCAATCAGACAAATCAATTAATATATAAGTGCAGGTCCAAACACGAAAGTCATCCCGAGAATTCTACTGCACGGAAAATGCACGATGAGCTGATATACAATGTAAAAGGCCAAGGTTTACGAATACGTTTATGAAATATTAATATATTTTCATTCATACGCAGACAACATTGATATTTTACGCGAACCTGGCAAAGTTATACATCGCAGTGGCGCAATTGGATTCACTGGTTTGATCTTCGCCGCACGTCGTGGATTTTACAAGAAGTTCCTGTACACTGCCACCGGTGCAGGTGCTGTTGCAGTTGTAGAACATACTTTAATTCCTTTTAATATATAGTATTATAACTTATATGCGTTTTCTTTTATTTTATATGTAATCCTTTAATTAGGGAAATATATGCGCTTGAATTCAAGTGTAATTTGAAGGTTGAATCACATTTTAATTAGAGCTTACAATTAAGTTAAACCTCGAATGTATAAAGAATGTCGGAATTCAAGTTTAGGTAAAGGATATATTCAATTGGATAAAAAGCTACCAGTTTTGCTGGAGAACGCTATGGTTTTCAAGCTTACAATTACAAAAAGTTGAACGCTTTTCTCCAGTGAAGGTTTCGATACATGTTCAATATACATTCGATAATCACTTAATATCCAGGTTTTTGGTTTATTGGGATTCTTCAACAGTAATATTTTTGTTGCAACTTGTGCAGATTTTGATGTTGAAACACAAATACATGTTTCTTTTATTTTTCCACAATTTTCTTTTTTTGCTTACGGTTAAATTATTTTATTTTAATTTATTAAAAAGTAAACAACAACTTACCACGACTTCTTAAATAATCCTGAAATGTCTTCAGGTTGTGGAGTCTTGGGAAGCTTTCTACGTCCACTCATTTTTACCTTAAACAACGAACACTTTCTATTATTTTAAAATAGGCTTATTTTTGAATTAACGCCTGCACTGATCACTTTGCAAATCGGTGCGTTCGAAATTTTGATAGCATTAAATTTACATTTAGTGTGTTCTTAAATTGAGTTACATAAAAAACACTGTGGAAAAAAAATCCCACAGCCATTAAAAATTCACATGGGAATTACCTTTCCCACAGCGACTAAAAATGCCCACAAATTGGAAATTTCCAACGGATTTGGCAACTATGCTGGGTACACAGTTCGCTATGATATTTATCGTCAGCTGTCATCGTTATGAATTTACCGAAAATTGTCGATACGATAGCGTTGAATATTATTTGGTTGTTAGCCAGCTTACTTTTCAACGATTTAACCGATTTTTATTGTTAAAAATCTTTCCGAATTTATTTGTCTAAATAAAATGCATTGAAAGTTATGGAATCACTTTAATCATAACGATCGCTTTCACAAGCGACAATTGTCGGTATTTAGAGATATCGAATATTATCGTTATGGAGTTACGGAATCACGCTACTGGGATGCTGGGAAATCAACTAGAAAACATCGATTTTTAAATCACAAAATCAATTTTCGACTAAAATCGAAATTGATTTACCCATCACTAGTACGCTAATTAGTGACTGTTCCAAATTAATGAAAACAGTTCAAAATATGGTAAATTAGTTGAGATAAAAATACATTTCTAATTTATTTATCATGTATTTGTTAAAGCATTTTTATTTAAGTGCATGTATATTTGGATATATATTTGTTTGTACATACGTTGAATCGTGTAATGAAGTTGTTTGCGCGTCTATTGTTTCTAAGTGTATGTTAACTCAAAGTTGTAAATGCGAACTTAAAAACTGTTCCTGTTGTAAAGAATGTCTGAACTGTTTAGGTAAAAAGTACTATCAAGAATGTTGTAGCTGTGTCGGTGAGTATTTGTAATATTACTAATACTTAATTTGTATGAAGTTACTTTATAGTGCCGCCCGAAATGATAAAAATGGCAATGCCCCTTAATTAAAGCGTTGATTGATGAAAATTTACTTTTGCATCCGTTGATTCTTAAAAATCGAATAACGTCCGCAGTCACAACTTAATTATTCCGAAGTAAGCGAGATCATGATGAAACAGCCCACTCGTGAAAAAATGGGTATATATAATTATATATGATTTTATCTGACATCAGTAGCGCGATTCCCTAAATCCGTATCCACAGAAATCGATATCGTTAACTACAATTAACGACAAATATTGTTAGGAGGTACTCCGTACACAGTTCGTTATGATATTTATCGTCTGCTGTCATGGTTAAGAATTTACCGAAAATTGTCGATACGATATCGTTGAAAATTTTTTGGTTGTTAGCCAGCTTACTTTTGAACGATTGAAACGATTTTTATTGTTAAAAATCTTTCCGAATTTATTTGTTTACATACAATGCGTTGAAAGTTAGGGAATCACTTTTTTCATAACGATCGCTATCGCAAGCGACAATTGTCGGTAGTAAGCGATATCGAATATTATCGTTATGGAGTTACGGAATCGCGCACAGATATGATCAGATCTGTAATTTGTCTCTATTCAATTATATAAAACTACTAGCTAGACCCGTTCACAGCTTCGCTCGATCGATTTTTTTTGTAAATGCCTATGTCGTTTAACTTCACTCTTAGGAGGTTTAGGTTTTTGGCTGAATTGCACTTTACCGGCCGAAGTGAACTTAAACAAAAAAAAAAAAAAAAATGCCACCCGATGTATTTTTTACAAAAATATGAGAAAGTAAAAAAAAAGTCGCTCGGACTCATGGTGACCTTGAAAAATCAAAAATCGGTATGCCTACTTAAAGGTTCATGTGGGTACTCAAATGAAAGGTATCTGTCTTATATTACAAATTTATTTAAGTTCTGTCAACTATAGCGGTCTCTAGACCAATTTATGTTCGTAGTATTTACACAGTTCAGTTTATTTTTATTAATACAGGAAGTACATAAATAACAATTTTAAAATATTAAAGCATTCATATTTTTTCTTATTTTTTTTTCTTATTTGATTTTGTTTTTACTCAATTTTTTTTTGGCTCAAATGAAAGAATATAGAAGTAGAAAAAAACTTGCATTTACAGTTACGGACATAATAATAGGGTCACTAACTTGTTCCTCTTATTTTGAAATTTTTTTTGACCATTTTTAGTTTACAATTGTGGCGATCACTTGTAATTAATTATTGTCAATATGTCTTAATTAAAAAAGATAAATTGGGAGCAACTCAAAAATAAACTGAATTTTGTACAATCCCTTAAACACAAAAAGTCAGTATTGAAAGCGGACAAAAAATAGGATCAAATTAACAATAATTATATTTTTATATATTTTCTCCGCAAGAATCACGACATTTGTAAACGCGATTTATGGAAAAAAATGTCGCCTGCAGTTTTTCTCTATTTGCATCAGTAGATCGGACTGCACATTATCAGAATAAAAACTTATATTAATACAATGAAATTTTTTTTCAAAAAAAAAAAAACGCGCGATTTCTTAGACAAATTTTTCTTGAATTTTTTTAAATAAATAGACATGGATGGGGGTTATAAATATAAGAATTAAAACTTATATACAAAAAATCGCGCAAAAATACTGTTGGTGGCTGGTTCGGCTGGTAAAGTGCAATTCTCCCGGTTTTTATTATATAGGACGTGTCCCTTTGTCCAATCACTTCCATATTCTACGTTGCGATTAGAATGTTATTTATGATCCTTTCTGTCGATTTTTACTACTCTACTCTTAGTAAGTCATGAATTATAAAACTTATACAGTTTTGTTTGCATGGGATGTGTCGCCCCTTTGTCCTATCCTTCCCAAATTTGGCAAAAAGATAAACAAAAACAGAACACATCACTGAGCACGCCCATTTTTCCACGCCCATTTTTGTACCTTACGAGGCGATTTTCAAAAATTCCTTATTATTGTCCGCTTATGTTCGATTTTGTAAATAGTTTTGCTTTTAAAAACATTAATGTTGAAGATCTATATGATGCGAACTTGCGTCTAGTTAGCAACTTTGTCAGGCAACGGAAACGGTGGAAAGCAAAAAAAAAAATTATTACCTTTTCAAAAAGGTATGTCACATATCTGCAGAGAATTTCTGAGTGGATGAAATCGTCCCTAAGCTCAAAATGTGTTCACAGGACCAAACATTGTGTTTGAAGGATTATACACGTGTCGGAGCCGTAATTTAAACAAATTAATTTAGAGAATAATTTTAGAAAAATATTCATACCGAAACAATTTTGATAACTTAAAAGCTACTCTTGGAAATCCTTGAATCCTCCAGTGGAAAATTTTAACCACCCCAAAACGGTTAGAGACTTAATTTTGGTGTCAAAATTTTTTAAAAATCTCTATGGAATGCATTTAGTGTCATATGTTCCAGCAACAATCTTTTGTCACATTTTTGCTGATTTTGGAACAGTTAGAAATCTCTAACCGAGATGACAGTTCCTTCATTGTGTAGGAATTTTTTCCCAATTTTTTGATACCACTGTCATGTCTGCAGAAAACTCCTAAGTGCTCCAAAACTATTTTTAAAAATTCGTTACTAACTGGACGCACAGGATGGCTCCACTGGCAACGATTTCTAAACAACCAGTAGAAAAATAAAAAAAATGTTTTTGTAAAATTCGTTGCTGGCTGGATGATCAGCTGTTATTGTTTACATATTTTTTTAAAGCTTGGAGTCATTTTTCACGACGGGAGATTCAACTGATACTGAACATTTTCTAAAAATCAGACCTTTCGAATAGTATACCTGTCATTTCACCATTATATTTCTACATCTTCCAATTCGACCATAACCTCAAATTTTTGATCAAAATTTCTTGCTGGGATTTAAAAATTCTCTGCAGCTATGACAACTAACCATTTGATAAAGTAATTTTTTAAAAAATGTCGATACAAATATCGTAACGAGTTTCCCACTGCTCCAAATTTTGGAATTCTCCAAATTGGCCAAAAACCGTTGCTAGACACTTGGAGATTTTCTGAAGCGATACACCTATGGAGCCCTGTAGATGGGTGATTTAGAAAAATGTTGACTCCACTGGAGGATTCATAGCATTCCAGGAGTAGCACAGCAGGTGTAGATTTGTTTTTGGTGTCAAACATTTTCTAAAAAAAAATTCTCTTTGGAATGCATTGGGTGTCATATGTGCAGAAAATGTTTATCCTTCCAACAAAGAATTTTGACCACATTTTTCTGATTTTGGAACAGTTGGAAATCTGTAACAGAGATAAGAGTTCCTTCATTGTGTTCGACCACTGTTGTGTCTGCAGAAAATTCCTAAGTGTTCCAAAACGGGTTAGCAATGATTTTTTAAAATTCGATGCTAACTGGACGCCACAGGGTGATTGCCTAGACGATCAGCTGTTCTTGTTTACATATTTTTTGAAGTTTGTAGTCATTTTTCTCGACGGAGGAGAGTAATTGCATGACAATGGTACCAAAAAAATGTCTAATCAGACCTTTGGAATGGTACGACTGTTATTTCACCAATATATTTCTACATCGTCCAAATCGGCCATAATCTCAAATTTTTGAACAAAAATTCGTTTCTGGGAATTAAAAAATTCTCTGCAGCTATGACACCTATGCCATTGCATAGAGGAACATATTACAAAATTTTGGATACCAATATCAATATTCTTATATAATAGTTGCTGGATACTTGGACATTTTCGCAGGTTGAGGTTGTTGCAAGAGGTTGTTGCAACTACTATATCAGTTGTTGGCATGACCGAAAATTCGAAGGGTTATTGTCGCAACAAATCAGTTTTCTGTGTGTAGCAGTGCAGAGTAAATACAGAGCGCGCGCTGTTACTGTATTTCAGAAAACATATCAAAATATTGGTGTATATATTAATACCACTACATATAAAATATCAAAAAACAATTCTTTATTATAACAGACCACTTTACACTTCATTTTTTGGACGAGGTACATGATTTACTTGGTTCTGTGCAAATCCAAATGGAACCAATTTCTCAATGGAACACGCCTGGTAGTATACACTAAGGGAAAAAGTAAAAAATAAATAAAAAAGTTATAAAAGTTAATTATTAAAATTAATTACTTTTTATTTAAACTTGAAGTAAATACTTGTTATTTAATTTTATTATGTAGGTAATAAAATATTATATATATAATAATAATAATATTTTTTAAATGTATGAATTTAAATGCGTACGTAATAAAATTAAATACTTTTTATATAATTTGAAATTAAATACTAGCGTAATATTTGTTTTTTAAATATTAAGTTTTTACGTCACTTTTTTTCATATTTCTACAAATTCACATTTTCACATTTCTAAAAAAGTGTTTCCGTTGGAACACTTTTGTAGATAAAAACACCATAATCATTCTACCGAAGTTTAATTATTAGTCTTAAAAATATTAAATTGTCACAATAGTTGAGCGGGACTGAAATCAGTTGAGCGCTTCGATCACTCAAATGAGCTTGAGCGAACAGATCATTTGAGCTCAGGTTTCGCTCAACTCTCTTCGCTCAAGCTCGTTTGAGCAATCAACAATAGCTCAACCCTCTTTGCTCAAGCGCATTTGAAGAATTGAAAATCGATCAACCCTCTTCGCTCAAACTCATTTGAGTGATCAACAATCGCTCAATCCTCTTCGCTCAAACTCATTTGAGCGACCAACAATAGATCAACTCTCTTCGCTGAAACTCATTTGAGCGATCAAAAATCGCTGAACCCTCTTCGCTCAAGCTCTCTTGAGCGATCAACAATCGCCTAACCCTCTTCGCCTAAGCTCATTTGAGCGATTAAAAATCGCTCAACGCTCTTCGATTTGAGCGATTTTACAGCCTTGGTTCTACCATATGTTGTAATTTTGTTTTCTCAATAAAAAATGATTGATCAATAATACAGAAGCGACATAGTGTTTTTAAATTAACTCATGGCAGAAATTTTCGATCACACCTATGTCCAGCCAAATTCAGATGAAATTGTAGATGTGCCTTAGAAAAAGAGCTTTTTTCGGGCGGCCAATCACGTTTTTTTTTTAAGTTCGAACGTGTCCTTTTCTGTTAGTGTTAGGGGCACATTTACAAGTCATATCTTAAAATCAATAAAGCGTAACTATAGTCATTTTTAAACTGGAGTTTATTTTAATGTATGGCTTTTTGACATTTATTATCATAGGACAACTGTCAAAGAAGCCGTAATTAAATTTAATTTCCAGGTTATTTTGGCTATAGTTACGGGCCATTATAATTATCTCCTCTATTAAAAATTAGATACAAAAAGATACATTAGATACAAGCCCCGGCTCATTCCAAAAGTGGTATCATACCATCCTTACTTACTTACTTACTTAAATGGCTGAGATGAAGGCGCGCCAGTCGGATCTGGTTTGCGCGCGCTGACGCCAGTTAGAAATACCAAGCGTTGCCAGGTTGTCCTCAACTTGGTCTTTCCAACGCAGATTTGGACGCCCTCTTCTACGCTTCGAGTTTCGATTCGAGCACCTTCTCGGCTGGTGTGTTTTCTCGGACTCTTTTTTGCTTGTTGACACAAGGAACTTCGTCTTGTCCTCGTTCACCGCTAGACCCATTCGACGCGACTCTTTCTCCAATCTGGAGAATGCTGCGCTGACTGCTCGTGTGCTCCTGCCAATGATATCAATATCGTCGGCATATGCGAGCAGCATGACACTTTTGTTGAGGATAGTGCCGCTTTGACGGAGTTCGGCAGCTCGAACTATTTTCTCCATCAATAAGTTAAAAAAGTCGCACGATAGGGAGTCACCCTGTCTGAAACCTCGTTCGGTATGAAATGGCCAGGTTATTTTGGCTATAGTTACGGGCCATTATAATTATCTCCTCTATTAAAAATTGGATACAAAAAGATACATTAGATACAAGCCCCGGCTCATTCCAAAAGTGGTATCATACCATCCTTACTTACTTACTTAAATGGCTGAGATGAAGGCGCGCCAGTCGGATCTGGTGCCAGTTAGAAATACCAAGCGTTGCCAGGTTGTCCTCAACTTGGTCTTTCCAACGCAGATTCGGACGCCCTCTTCTACGTTGTCCACCTTCGAGTTTCGATTCGAGCACTTTCTCGGCTGGTGTGTTTTCTCGGACTCTTTTTTGCTTGTTGACACAAGGAACTTCGTCTTGTCCTCGTTCACCGCTAGACCCATTCGACGCGACTCTTTCTCCAATCTGGAGACTGCTCGTGTGCTCCTGCCAATGATATCAATATCGTCGGCATATGCGAGCAGCATGACACTTTTGTTGAGGATAGTGCCGCTTTGACGGAGTTCGGCAGCTCGAACTATTTTCTCCATCAATAAGTTAAAAAAGTCGCACGATAGGGAGTCACCCTGTCTGAAACCTCGTTCGGTATGAAATGGCTCGGAGAGGTCTTTTCCTATTCTCACTGAGCAACGTGTGTTGCTCAGGGTCATCCTGCAAAGCCTTATAAGTTTCGCAAGTATACCGAACTCAGACATTGCGGCGTATAATCGTTCCCTTATCGGAGTGTCGAAGGCGGATTTATAGTCGACTAATAGGTGGTAGGTGTCGATCTGTTTTTCTAGGGTCTTTTCCTGGATTAGGCGCAATGTGAAAATCTGGTCTATGGTGGACTTTCCAGGTCTGAAGCCGCACTGATAAGGTCCAATCAGTCTGTTGACGATGGGCTTCAGTCTTTCACATAATACGCTCGATAGAACCTTGTATGCGATATTGAGTAGGCTAATCCCACGGTAGTTGGCGCAGATAGTGGGATCCCCTTTCTTAAGGATTGGGCAGAGTACACTGAGGTTCCAGTCACTTGGCATGCTTTCATCCGACCATATTCTGCTTACGAGCTCGTGCATGCTCTCTATTAGCTCTTCGCCTCCGGTCTTAAACAATTCAGCAGGCAGGCCATCAGCACCTGCTGCTTTGTTGTTTTTCCGCCGAGCAATGGCTGTTCTGACCTCGTCATGGTCGGGTGGCGGAATCTCAACGTCGTCATCAAGTACTGGGGTTGCCGGGTCAGCAGTTTAGAGAAGTGATCCCTCCATATTTTCAGTGTGCTCTGGATATCTGTCACTAGATTTCCGTTCTCATCTTTACAGGAAGAGGCTCCGGATTTTGAACCTCCGGCTAGGCGTCTTATTTTCTCGAAGAATTTTCGAGCCTCATTCCTGTCCCCATGCATCTCAATCTCACACTCACGTCTTTCTGCCTCGCTTTTTTACGCCTGAAAAGACGTCTCTCTTCCCTCCTCTTCTCTTTGAATCGCTCCTTCGCAGCTCGCGTAGCTACTGACTGCAGGGTGGATTTGTACGCAGCGTCTTTCTCTGCAGTGGCCGCGCGACACTTCCTCAGGGGGCGTTGGAATCCAAGCACCTCTTCGGCAGCCGTACGCATAGAGCAGGAGATATGATTCCACTGCGCGCTTATATCATCGAGAGGAGGAGTGCTTTGTCTAAGCAGGTGTGAGAGTCGAGTGGAAAAGGCTTGCGTTGTCTGTTGTGATTGCAGCTTTCCGACGTCTAGCTTTCTCTGCGTTTGGTTCCGTACGTTCTTCGCAGCGCTTAAGCGTGTGCGGACCTTGGCTGCTACAAGGTAATGATCCGAGTCCATATTGGCACCTCGGATAGTGCGTACGTCCATCACGCTCGAAGCTTGCCTTCCGTCAATCACAACGTGATCAATTTGATTTCGAGTTTTTTGATCGGGCGACAACCATGTGGCCTTGTGGATATCGAAATGTTCGAATCTAGTGCTACTAACTACCATGTTTCGTGCTGCGGCGATTTCGATTAGCCTCGTTCCGTTATCGGAAGTGTTGGCATGGAGGCTAAATTTTTCGATTGTGGGACAATAGATGGCTTCTCTGCCCACTTTGGCGTTAAAATCGCCTAGCACGATTTTAATATCGAGGCGCGGGCAGCGCTCGTATGCGTTGTCTAGGCGCTCGTAGAAGCGCTCTTTTGTCTCGTCATCTTTCTCGTTCATCGGAGTGTGTGCACAAATTAGGCTGATATGGAAATATATAGCCTTGATGCGGATTGTTGCCAGCCTTTCGTCCACGGGCGTGAACCTAGAGACAAGGTGGCGGAGTCTCTTGCCGACCACAAATCCACATCCAAATTCGTGTCTCTCCGCATGGCAGCTGTAGTAGAAATCACACGCTTGTTTCGAACAGCCCTGTCCCGTCCATCGCATCTCCTGGATAGCGGTGATGTCAGCCTTATATTTTTCGAGGACATCTGCCAGCTGGATAGAGGCACCTTCCCTATAAAGGGTCCGGACATTCCAGGTGCATATCCGTAAATGGTCCTTAAAACGTTTGCGTGGGTCGTCATCGTTGTAATCGATCGTTATCCGAGGCTTCTTTTTTGTTTTCATTGGGCGCATAGGTTTTTTCCGTGGTGGGACCCAAACCCAACGCACGAACCCTCACTCTGAGGGAGATGCTCGCCACTCACTTTAGCCGACTTCTACACCGGGTGGTGTAGAGCGCCGTATCCAGGGACTTCCACGAGAAGGACTTCCACCGAAGTGGAGGTGCCACCATTTGACAATTTGCCAATTCTGGTGACCAGTGAGTTGACTTGAGACGACACCGACCACCTCTTTCCAAATTTCGTTTGGGATATGACACACTTATGCGACATATATTTTTTGCATTCGGGTATTAGCTAGCGATTATATTCAAATTGTAGCGAAATCTTGCAAGCCGTAGCAATAGTGAGATTAGAACGACACAAAATGTGCGCGTATCATCAGTATGTTTGATGTTTTTCTTACTTTGGTCACATGAAGCAAATCGACAGAGCGACATAAGAACTCAAAAATTGTTGGGATTTATTAATTCAATATTTATTATTCAATAACAATATTCATTTAAAATGTAAAATATAAAAAACAACAAATATCAAATAGTTTTTATTCAACTCTGTAAACATAATATATATTTGGGATAGTGTAAACATAATATGTTTTATCTAAACATAAACAGCCTAACCAATAAACGAAATAAAGTCGACTCTAAAGATAGTATCAGCTTTTACGACAATTTTCTTTAAAGTTCTTTAAAGTCGACATTATTTCGTTTATTGGTTAGGCTGAATATGTTTTGTATGCAAACATAATTATGGTATAATGAAGCAAATAAAATATGTTTATGGCCTAAATAATTATATTCACATATTACATTGGGGAAAGGTCCGAAGGTTGGGCCGGTCCGTAGGCTGTGCCACCGCTATTTTTTTGTTTTTTTACACTGGAGATCTTAAAGTTTTAATGGTACATCTCAAGTAACATTACATTCCAACTTTTCGCGAAACTTTGAAGTAAAATGGCCTGTTGCTTATAACTCATCCAGATGAATACTAAAATGTACTCAAAAAAAGTTTTTTTGTTGACTTTTTCAAGTGTGGATTAGGTGGCCAATTTACATTACAATCAAAGTAAAATGCATTAATATGTCGTTAACGAATTTCTTTTTATAGTGTTAACAAGTTTTCTATCAAAATTTGATGCAGAAAAAAATATGTAGAATTTTTCACAACATTTTTTTCATGAAATTTTCATAAAAAATCTTTCAAAAATTGTAAAAAATCTAAAAGTTATCCGATTTTCAAAATTATTTTGTGTGTGAAAAGCTTAAATTGAGATCTTAAGAAAATTTGCTTACATGAGAAAATATCTTGATTAGTTTTAAAGTTATAGAAGCTTTTCCCAAACAAAATAATTTTTTAAATCGGTTTAGGATTTTTTACAATTTTTGAAAGATTTTTCATGAAAAAAATTTCAACTTTACTGATTTTTATCTCCATAACCATTAAAGATACAAACTCTAATTTCAAAACCTAAGTTCTCTCAAGTTTTTTCTGTATAAAACTTTTTATATTTTTTAAATCGATTGAGTGGTTCTGAAAATATTGAATTTCACCCGATTTAAGAGCGTTTGGGCACACTGTGCGTAGGTTGGGCCACCCATTTTCTCATTATTAGAAGGACTCACAAAGATTTTCCTAGCATATAATTGCTCAAACGCGAGTTTAATAGTGATTTTTTAAATATAGAGTGTGAGATCCAAACTTTTTTAGTTGATATTGAATGATTTTTCAATTTAGGGTTTTCGGTTCACATTTACGTATAAAATATTAAAATGAATGATTTTGCAAGTTCTATTAAATGAAAAATTATACAGATAAAATAATTCATTTTCGGTCTTTTTTTGAGAGGTTTTTACCGGTTTTTCGTGGTGGCCCAACCTACGGACCAATTTTTTTTTCTTTTTTTTTTGTTCTTCAGAAAGTAGGCTGTATTTTTTTAATTTTTATGTAACCATTAGTGTTTCTTCTATAAAAAATGCCCATTACATGCACATTAAATTGGTATATATTATTCCACTAACTTGTTTGCACACAAAATATTATGGACGAAATACAAAACTATGTCCAACCTACGGACCTTTCCCCCATTATATTAACATCTAAACTAATTTATTAAAATTGTGAATATATTATATTTAGAACAAAATTGCTAATATATTTATAGATTTTTAAGAACAGATTATATTTGAATTCAAACATATCCAATTGCGTGTTGCTTTATGTCAATATCATGAACGTTAAAAGTTTTCTGGATTTGCTCATATATCGAAATGGATTTACTTTATACATATTAATATGTATGAAGATACTATTATGAAGATATGGATGTTCTTCTTACGTGGTATAAATTTGGTTTCAGTTTAATTAGAAATAGATCGTCTATACATAATTTAGAAAAAACAAATTATTAATACATGAACCATAAGATCAAGGGTCGTACCATTAAGTACTTAATGGGAAATTTTCTTCTGAGTGTACTGGTCAGTCCAGGAGCCCTGTGCGCCGAATTCTGATGTCACTAGCTAGTCAAAAGCTATATTCTCATTTTTTTGATGGAAAACGAATATGATGAAGTGGCCTGTGCACTGACTATGTCATTCGAAAAGTACTGATTTGTGTTTTCCAACGACACTATCCGCTAGTTAAAAGATAATAATAATAGTTTGGCGCTACAGTTTTGTAAAGAACTTCGGCCGAGCTCTCTCACCATTTGAGCTGTGAGTGTTATATTTGTACTCAAATTGGTGGGACCTACAGTTTATTGCCGAACAGTGTTCTCATTCTACTCCGATCGGAGTAGATCTACTCCATTTCATTTGGATTTGTAAAATCGACTCCTCTACTCCAGTAGTAGCATTTTCTAATTCATTCTCATAATTTTCTACTCCCTTTTACTGAAATCTACTCCCTTTTGCAGAAATCGCATACATTTTTTTAATATGATGAGAACAATTTCTTGCGGACCAAATAAATTGTCAATATTATAATTTAAATAATAATTATGAACAGTTATCTGAAAAATAAATATAACATGGTCTTTAAAACGTATAAGTTATAATTAAATATACGTTTGAATCAACTTTATTAAATAAAATTTTGAAAACCCCATGTATTTCATTGGTGTTCCAGATACACCCCAACTCTAGAATAGACCACCCTGTATACATCAACAGTATAGAAAATCCATAAAATCAGGAATGAATAAAAATATTAAAATTAACATATCTAGTAATTTATTTGAATCTAATACACTAATGCCTTTTTCTACTCCCTTTCCGTCAAATTTACTACTGTATTTAATTTTCTACTCCTTTTACATCAAATCTACTCCATTTTGCAATATTTTCAATTCTACTCCCTTTTACTCATTTCTACTCAGCAAAATTTTCAAATCTGCTACTTTTGCATTGGCGAAAAGTGTGAACACTGTTGCCGAATCCGAAAGGCGGGTGAGAGCTTTTCATAGGCAATGTTTTACGCTCGTATGTTTGCCATTTACTGCCGAGAGGTATAGTCGCATAGAAAAATGTTTTCTATGAAAAAGATGCCTTTCGGCTCGTAGTCGAACGCACCGCAAGGATTCCGAACTTGCATTCCAAGTTGCCATTACTTTTACACAAGGATGTCCTAGAGTCAAATCAGTCTCGAAAAACTGATCCCGGGATATCGTTAAATCCCGGGATTTTCGGGGTTTCAAAAAAAGCTATTAAGATCAATTTTTAATAGTTTATTCAAAAGTCTTTCAATGTTTTATACACATTTCGTGAAAAAGTAAATCTAACATTTAATGGACTGTAATCTTAAAACACTGACGTCAATAATAATAAATTACATGCTTTTTGACTTTTAAGAAATTCACAATTGCTAAAAATTACGATACTTTCATCTAATATTATAATCTTTCGATAGTTATGGTTATTTTATGCCTTTGCTATTATTTTTAAATCCCGGGACTAATTCCGGGATCCCGGGAGTAAAATTTTTTAGTTCGGGATTGAATAATAGTCCAGGATTGACATCTCTAGGTACTACCTTCTAGATTACATTCCGATGTAGAAAATGCAGTGACATACATTCCATAACTTAAGGATTCATCAAGCCTACTAAATCTTTAGATTACATTGTAAGTCACGGTGCACTAGAGAAAATTTAAATAAAATTTAGGTGTTACTCGAATCTGTAAACGAATAAATTTGTTTGGATGGTGTATGGAAGATTTTGATACCAAAAAGTAAAAAATCCACTAGGCTCTTTTCTTTTCAAAATTATTCTGAATAAAAAACTTTAAAAAAAACAAGCTTTTAAAAAAATGTGTACTGTAAAATTAAAAATAAATTTACTAAAAACATGCTGCAACACAACTACAGTAATTGACAAAAATTAAACTTGGTACAGTTTTTGCTGCTTAACTTTCTTCTGTGCAGAACAAAGTGAAGTTATAGGTTTAGCTAAGCACAAACTGCATACAAGACCGCTGATGAGGAAGCTTGGCTGCTTCCGAAACAGCTGTACGATCGGCCAACAAGTTTTTGGTTTTTTGTCAATTACTGTTGTTGTTTTTTGAACCAGTGCAAAATACATATTGTATTTGGTAGACCTAGAGCCCGACAAATTAGTTTTTGCATTACTCTATTTATTTTAAGGTCGAATAAAAACAAACAACTTTAAATTTACTAAAAATATAAAATATTTTTTTAGTAGGTATGTACATTTATATTAATCTATGAATTAAATTAAATTTTATTCAAATTATATTATTTAGATATACGTTTATAAGCAACAAATTTTAAAATTTACGAAGAGGTTTGCAAATACAAAAATAAAAGCGTGCGGCAAAATTATTGAATATTACAGTCCAACTCTAGCACTTATAAATTTTACAATTTAATTCAACTTTACAGTAGTTTTCAATATAATTTTGGAGTAGGGGTAGATCTGTATGGAAGTATCTATGAGTTTTGTAGGCAGTGCTGATATCGGAAGCCCAATGATATTTTTTTGGTATGTGTTATGTTTTTACCTCAGGATAATCTGCCAAGTCTTAACTAGAAATACTTATTTATGTACTTAATTTAAGTCATGGAATTTGGTTAAATGATGTAGATTAACGTTATAAATATCTCTTTGCCAGAAAGGATCGTAATTGCACAGAGGTGTGTGGCACCTGTCAAATAGTGATGATCATTTGCAAGAACAAAGCAATAAATTGTAATCTTGTTCTTGCTCTTGTACTTGCACGCTAAGTCTTTCTCTTGTTCTTGCATAGGAACATATGATCTTGTTCTTGCAATACCTTTCTTGCTCTTGCTTGCAAGAATCTTGCAAAATTAAACTTTTTAAATTTTAAATGAAAGATCGACGATCTTTATATCTTAAACTGCATATTATGAAAACTAATAGAATTTGAACACTAATTGTATTTAAGTAAGTTTTTTTTTCATATTTTCAATTTCTTCAACAAAAAATAAATTATTTTACTAACAAAAAAAAATTCAAAAACAAACAAATTTGAATTATATTTTAACATAAATTAACTAATAAAAAATAATTGTATAAATCAAGTGATGTTGACGAGACAATTCTAAATCTCAAGTTCATAATAAAATCAACATTTACATTCATAATAAATAAAAGGAATATTTCGTATAGGCATATTTCTGTTTTCGTCAGAGATTTAAAAAATACGTCAAGAGAACACTAATAATATCTTGCAGGGTAACATTTATCTTTGCGAACACAAACTCAAACGATACATAACGAACACTAACAGAATGAAGATAATACAACAATAACGAATTACGATGCGTATACACACACTTTCACAACAACAACTCTTCGTTGCTATCATGTATCATCGCATGGCAACAAACCGACGCATGACAACAGACATACGCATGACAACAGACAGTCGCATGGCACCACACTGTATGTGTATTAGACTGATTAAAATTTGTATGAAAAATCTAGAATTATTATTTCTTTTGCTTCGCGTCGACATGCTGAAACTAGGACCTCTAAAACTGAGAAGAAGGTTTTAAAACCCAAAAAAAAAGTGATGTTGTAAGCGAGAATCGGACGTAGTCTTTTTGTATTTTACCGTCATTTTACATTATGAGTAGTACAGTTTTCGTTATAAATGTAATGTGGACTACATGAATTACTTTCAGGGTACTTCGCTTAATTTCCTATTGGGTTTTGACTATCGGATTGTGTTGTTGGAAAGTACAAGTCGGTACCTTTCGAATGACATATCAGGAATCAGCGCATAGGCCTCCTATTCTGGCCACAGTGGTCATTTCATCACAACACTCTCTGTTTCTCCGCTGGGTTTGTAGTGGAACGGGTGTCTCGGTGGAAACATTTGGTGTTGGTGTTGGATGCTGTTGATGCTGCAATTAAAATTCGTTGAGCGCGTGCTCTCGTGCAGGGCAGTTTGATGAAAAGACGGGTGGGTTAACAAAGTTAATTAAATTTATTCTTTTCCTTAACACTTACTTTAATATGGCTGCGCTCTGCTCGATCGGGTGTTTGCAAACTCGGGTTGTGGCCTGTGATTTAATTTTAAGTAAAGCAAAAAATTAAAAGCAAAAACAAATGCAATCGTCAATCTGACGTTTGGCTATGGTGAAAATCATCTTTGCAGAGCGCAGTGATTGATTTACTTATGTTGCTAATTGTTGGGTAACATGACGAGTTTTACGATTGGTCGCGTAATATTACCACGAGCGGTGCGGATATCAGCGACGAGATTGTCGTTTCCGGTGTAAACTTTAATAATACGTCCTAAACGCCATTCGGGTGCTAAGTTTTTATCGCGAACTACGACTAAATCATCAATTTGAATATTGTCTACAGGTGTTTTCCACTTAATGCGTTTATGAAGTTCCGATAGATATTCGCACTTCCAACGGATACAAAATTGATGGTGTATGGCTTTGAGTCTTTGCCATCTGTTACAAATTGACACAGGCGTGTCTAAGCACTCGGGTTCTGCTAGGGACATGAGAGGTCCTCCAACTAAAAAATGTGCGGGTGTCAGTGGTTCTAAATTCGATGGGTAGTCGGACATTGGACATAGTGGCCGTGAATTGAGACATACTTCAATTCTATATAATAGTGTTGAAAAACTCCGAAAGTGTAATTCATGTTTCCGGCCACTTTCTTAAAATGAAGTTTAAAACTTTTAACTCCCGCTTCCCACAAACCCTCCATGTGTGGTGCACCAGCTGGAATGAAGTTCCATTTCATGTTTTGGTGAGAGTAGTGGGACGGAACAGAGTCTCTGATAGTGCGGAGTAAATTCTTAAAATGTTTCTTCAGGGTTTTTGAAGCACCGATAAAGTTTGTACCCTATCAGATTATATTTTTTGGGAACAACCTCTGCGTGCTACAAACTGAGCAAAGGCTGGCAAAAATGTAAGGGTAGACAAATCACTCGTGGCTTCGAGATGAATAGGTTTTGTGGCAAAACACACAAAAACGCATATCATTTTGCAAAATAAACTCCAGTTGAACTAAAAGGGCGATATAATGAAGTACGCTCTGGAGGTACTTGTACTTATGAATTGTCGATTTAATTTAGTTTTTTGCTCTTGGAATCCAAAATTGAATACGCAAGAATCTTAACACAAGCTGATTCCCGCCGTGAATAGACAATTGGAGTATAAATTGCACCAGCAATCTTGAAAAATGGCAATCGTAGGGTAGTATAATGGGATGTCGTTCAAAATAGGTCAATGACGGTGACATGGCTAAACGACCACCTACGCGCAACATATTTCGGTTGCACAAAAAAGGGTTAAGTGTGAGAATCACACTTTTATGGTCAATAACCTGTTTATCCAAAAGATCTTTGTATTCCTGCGTTGGACTGCGAACCGAAAGGTCCCCGGTTCAAGCCTGGACTGGGGCTAACAACATCTTTTCATAGAAACATTTTTCTATACCGCGCTACCTCTCGGCAGTAAATGGCAAAGCCTACGAGAGTAAAACATTGCCGCCGTTCGGATTCGGCAATAAACTGTAGGTCCCACCACTTACACGCACAGCTCAAAATGGTGAGAGAGCTCGGCCTAAGTTCTTATAGGACTGTAGTGCCAAACTATTATTATTATTAGAACATTGTCTATTTCGAAATTTTTTAAAACTCGTAGTTTGACAAAAATCTGTTCGGTGACTTGGGTGAGTCCGTTAATAAAAACGAAATACGTAAGTATGATATAATACGTAAGACTCGGGGGAGCGAAGAAAAACGCTCTAGAATATCCTGGTAATTAAAAAAAAATATACAAAATGTGATTGAATGGGTTTACATTACAAAGTTTTTACGAAATCTGTGTTTTGTTTGCACATAGGCCATTCTAGCTTCGTTTTTGGTAACCAAGATGGATCTGACCACCATAATTTGTTCTGAATGAGTTTTTGGGTTTTGACTGCACGGCTAGCGAGATGAGCGGTGTTGTCTGCGGAATCTACATGAAACCAATTCGAATGGCCTACCTTCTCTGTGATTTTACTGACTCTATTTGCAAAAACTTCTCGTTTCGTAAAATGACTTTTATTTTTTGCGGGTTTGGTACTGAAATAAAACGAATCGGTACTAGCGTTCCAACAAATACCTAATGTTTTCACATTGCTCGTGTCATCGAGCTTAAGAAAACTTTCGCAAAGTAAATTCTCTTTTGGAAGATCCACTAGAACTTTCTCACAATTTGCTGTCCACTTTCGTAGCGAAAAACCCGCTCTTTAATGCAATTGCACAGGTTTGTTGACGTGTTCCCTCCCTCCCCTACGCTACTAGCGCGCACGGTTGAGGCTGCACTGAGGGAGTATTCTACGCTGTGGTGAAGGCCTAACACTCATCACGGCTTGACTTACGCTCTCAATTGTTTGTGTCAACTGCTGCGCTTGGTAGTATGTATGTCTGTTTTGAAGTTGCCCAGTAGAAAAAATGTCGCAAAAATTTCGCATAGATTTTTGCAACATTCGTGGGCTGTGGACGAATTTCTTCTCTATATATGCGTATGTGTCCGTTAATAGGTGAGACCCAGGTTAGTGAGGGTGCAGATCCACTGGATTCTCAAATACCTGGGTATCACTTAGTGCCATTATTTTCTGCACATAGGGGTCTCGCTGTATTTATTCGGAGTGACGTTCTGTATCAACTGCAGCAACAACATAGTGTGTCGGATAACGAATTTAATACAATTTAGGTTAAATATAATATCCAAACACACTTCTTGCACTTGTGTTTTTTTTATATAGAAGTCCGAATCTAGACAGGGTTTCTACTTGTAGTAAGTTAGATGCCTTGTCTGATTCGATCTCAAATATATTGGAACAGTGAAATTGTTGTTTCCGGCGATTTTAATGTGCACAACGCCACTTGGTTGAGCCACTAGGGTCTTCCAACATAGGAGGGTTTTTATGTTGAGCTGTTTGCAGAGTGCAATCAACTCACTCAATTGGTGAAGGGACCGACGTACCTCCCACGCGTCGGTGAGCAGAGAAAAAAGTCCTAGACCGTTTTCTGACTTCACATCATGGAAAATATGATGTAAAAGTCCTTGCACCTCTTGGTAACTCCGACCACTGTACTGTTTCAGCTGAGTTTTCGTATTCTAGTTTACGCACCTCTTCGATTAAAGCCCCGAAGAGGGTTGCGTTAATTGATTTTTTTTTCGCAACTCTTATTGGAAATTGTGTTTCGCTGACAGAGACATAACTGCCGCGGCTTTATTGGTACAAAATATTATTTTATTAGGTATGTGGTCCTTCATACCTTCTAAAATAATTAGCATTAAACCCAAGGACCACTCTTAGTTTAATGAGACTGGGGGATTGCAGTCAGGTCGAAAGAGGAAGCCTTTCAGAATTGGCGTTCTAGCAAGAATGCTGATACTGATAGACTTCGTATACAGGCTAGGAATCGCTGTAATGCCGTGATTTCGCGAAAAGTTTCTTCACGAACGCGCGAAAAAGGTCCTACTCTACCACAGAGGTAGTAAACATTTCTGGTAATTTGTACAAAGGGTGTAGAATCAGACGACATCGTCTACTTCAACACTTAATATGAATGGCTAATCTCTCGGCAGAATTATTTGCAAATAATTCAACGATTCCAGAAAATAATCAACCCCTGCCCGTCGTCGATTTTGTTTCTTCTGCAATGCCGTAGATACATTTTCGAACTCGGGCATTTAAAAAGGTTTTAGCAAACCTCAACATTAACAAAGCCTCTGGGCCTGATGGCATATCTGCCCATGTGTTGAAGAAGTGCGCGTCAACGCTGGCTTGTCCGTTGCGTAACCTTTTCAACATCTCCTACACGACAGGAGTTTTCCATCTTGTTGGAAGTTTGCCAATGTCCAGCCAGTTCCGAAAAAGGGCGAGGCAACGAACCATGCCAATTACCGACCCATTGCAATATGCTCTGCATTCTCCAAGGTAATGGAGAGCGTAATTAACTTCCACCTTGTGAACTATCTTGAGCACAACGAATTGCTCAATGACCGACAATACGGTTTCCGTAGGACCAGATCCACAGGTGACTTGATGGCGGTCCTCTCCGAAAACTGAAATAATTGTGTTCACCTTTTCAAAGAGAGCAAGGCTGTTGCTCTAGATATTTCCAAGGCTTTTGATCGAGTGTGGCATAAAGCACTCGTCTCAAAACTAATTGCATATGTCGTTGATGTCGGCGCATCTTTTACTCGATGGATATCGAGTTTTCTCCAGGGTCGTTCAATACGATGTATGGTGTTCTTTCGGAACAACATTCCATCAATTCCGGAGTACCGCAGGGTTCAGTCCTATCCCCGTCCCTATTTCTGGTATTTATCAATGACCTTTTGTCATTGACCCAGAACCCAATTCATTCCTTTGCAGATACAGTAACATTTGTCATTCATATTCGCTCAACAAGCGCCCAACTCTTTGGAGATTAAGAGTAAAAGACGCACTATGAATGACACACTCAATAATGTCCTTAAATCAATCTCAGAGTGGGGTGTTGCAAATAGAGTAGATTTTAATGTAAGCAAGACCCAATGTTGTCTGCTATCTTACAAAAAGAATGGATTCACTCCTCCCTCCCCTCAATATGGATACTGTGGATATTGCACAGTCAGCTTCTCTAAGGTGTAAAACATAATTCACTCCTGCTGACTTACGCACTGTCTACACTACCTATATATGGCCTAAAATGGAATTCAATTCGCACATTTGGGCAGGGGGGAATACAAGGTCGTGTGTTCTCTCGTTCTACTCGGGCGTCAAACCAAGCCAACCCCTTCGTAGTCCACTCGGCTCTCAACAGAACCTCGCATTATAGGGAGAATTCGTTCTTCAGTCGCACGATATGTTTGTGGAACAATCTCCCTGTGTCTGTTTTTCAAGAAATATTTTTTATTGGCAAGTTCAAAACAAACATTCACCGACACTACTCTATCTTTCCCCACTTCTTTTAATCTATCATCCCTTCTTACGGTAAACACTGTGCTTGGCATGAATAAACGTTTCTTGCGCAGCAAGGGATTGTAGCGGTAAGACAAGACTGGTAATCAGGTAAAGATGCCACAGAGCTCTAAATTCTTCAATTTGAAACTCAAGGGTAACAACTGAATGCTCATTGGATGTAATTGTATTAAAGTATGACTCAAATTCAATTAACTCATCAGAGAGTTGGATAAATGCCTTTAGAGTGGCCATTGTACGATAAAAAAACAATAAAAAATTTAATTGAATGCGGGTTGCAAAAATAAACAACAAAAAAAAATTAAATTGGGTTAAAAAAAAAATATATTTTTTTTTTAATCGATGGCAACTATATCGGGTTCAATAAAATTTCGAAAAAACTGAACAAATGAAATTGCTCAGGGGGCTACTCAATTTAAATTGAGTGCAAATATTTAATTACAAAAGAAAAGAAAAAAATAACTTTGAATACCAATTCGAAAATGATATATGGGTATGTTAAATATACAATGTAAAATAATTATAAAAATGAGAAAAAGTTGACGGTTCTTATTTACAATTATGGGATTAAAAAAATCCCGTGAGTTCACATAAAGTGTGTTAACTCTTTTTTAGCCGAAATGATGGCAACTCTGTTTACGAGTTTCTTTTGTTACTCAATTCGCTGCAGTATATACGCAAATTATATATGTAAATAAGAACGTCAACTGCAGCAGTGCATCAAACGAAGAAAAAAAAAATCGACGATACTGTTTTGATTATTTTAATTTAATAATTAATTCAAAATGTTTTCCGTGTTAGCTAATATTTTCGGCGCACAATAATAAAGATAATGTAAAAGTAATAATAAAACTGCTTGTTTTCAGCACAAATAAAACAAAGTAAATAAATTTATTTAATTAATTGGTGTTTTTTTTTTTCTTTAAATTGAGTTTATTTGGTGCACTGCATTTTGGGTTGAGTTTTTTTTATTTTTTTGCACTACTTAAGCAAAAAATACTGGTGAGGTCAACGAACTGCTCGGCACAGAAAAAATGCGAAGTATATAACCGACGTATATACAACCGAAGTATATAAAAAGGGTTCAACGACACGAACAAGTGTTGCAACTTGTTGCTTAATAAATATCTTTTCACTTTTATTACTCGATTTTTTAATACCGGCGATCGCGAATTTAAACAAAAAGGGGATTGCACTGCATTTGCAAAATTGAAAATAATAAAATTACTCACATTTATAGGGTTACAAATAAATGAAATAAATCGCACAATCCGGCTCTTCGAAGACCAATGATTCTCCGCGGGGTTGTAGTGGAGCGGGTGTCTCGGTGGAAGCGTTTGGTGTTGGGTTTGGCTGCTGCACTGCTGTTTCGTTGTTGGATGCTGCTGTTAAAATTCCTTAAGCGCGTTGAAACAACTGCGCTGTGCTCTCGTACAGGGCAGTTTGATGAAAAGTAGAAAGGAAAAGACGGGTGGTTAAGTTAATTAAATTTATTCTTTTCCTTAACACTTACTTTAATATGGCTGCGCTCTGCTCGATCGGGTGTTTAGCGAACTCGGGTTGTGGCCGCTTCGGTGATTTAATTTTAAGTAAAGCAAAAAATTAAAAGCAAAAACAAAATGCAATCGTCAATCAGACGTTTTGCTATGGTGAAAATTGTCTTTGCAGAGCGCAGCGCCATCTTAAGCTAAAATATGAATGTAACCATATAGTACTTAAAATTAGTTGCGTTTGGCGCAAACACTCTCCATATGGCGCAAAGTGTATGTTTTCGGAAAAAAGTCAATAACTTCGGAGCCAATATAGATAATTAAAAGAAGTTTTTTTTGTATTGGTTTTTTGTCTTATTGCGGATCATATATAATATATTTTGCGAATTTACATTTGAAAAAAAATATTATGACACTAACACTAACTTATTACCTAATTATGACATTGATATATAGTGGGCGTACCCGTTAATGAAATGAAACCATTTTAACTTAATTTATAGTTCACTAAAAATTCAAATTTTAAAGTATCGACCAAAATCGACCAAAATTCGATTTCAATGAAATTTGGGCAGCTGATAAAGCTTAATGAGATATGTATTGATAATTTTTTTATTATTTTTTCGACCTCTACCTCCAGAATTACAGTGCTTCAAAGTTACAAAAAATGGACCAAAAATTACTTTTGTATGGTTGTTCATATTTCAATATCTCTTAAAATTGATATGCCATTGATGGCTCGTTTTAAAACTAATAGAACAAGTTTTTAGAGAAATTATGTTGTTACTTCTAAACTTGAACATGTGGCCCGTCGTTAATATCCTAGCGCTTCAAAATTGATGTCCTTAAAAAGGACCCTTTTTAAAATTCTGAAAAAAAACACATATTTTGGTTGATTTAATACAAATATTCTTGCCAAATTTCAAGATGATATTTTGAATGCATCATATTTTAAAAAATAATTTTCTAAATTTTTATTTATTTTTTGCACTGTGTTTACGTAGAACGTAAACACAATGTTTGTGAACACGCCCGCCAGACCCACTCGTTGCAACGATACTCGCTGCATTGAGTTTTGACGTTCAAAAGTGCAAGATCGTCACTCGTTTCGTTTATCTTAAAACGTACACTCTCGACCCACCCGTCTTCGGACTTTTAAACATAAAATACTTAATTCACCCGTCACCGCGACAACTAACAATAACATAAAAACCCGTCGGTCAAAGGCCTCGGAGACACAAACACACAATTAATTAACAAATCAACAATCAACACAAACTCACAACAACAAGGAATATAATACATCACTTCTATAGAAGACGACAGAGGGATTTCTACAACAAATACACTCAACACCCAATTTACATACACACCGATCAACTACTCGGACACTAAGGTAACAAATTTTGTTATATGTAAATCCGCCCAATTACCAACCCGTTCACCATCCGAACATTTGTGGTCCTTCGAGCCGGATTGTCGCGTTTGACCGACGGATTTTTATGTTATTGTTAGTTGTCGCGGTGACGGGTGAATAAAGTATTTTATGTTTAAAAGTCCGAAGACGGGTGGGCCGAGAGTGTATGTTTTAAGATAAACGAAACAAGTGACGATCTTTCACTATTGAACGTCAAAACTCAATGCAGAGAGTATCGTTGCAACGAGTGGGTTTGGCGGGCGTGTTCACAAAAACATTTTTTTTCGACAGTAAAAGTGGCAATAATTTATGAATATAATTCTAACTCACATTATGTGAAATTGAAGTATACGCCCACTATATATCAATTTCACATAATGTGTGTCCGTCCGCTTATACACGGAAAACACGTTAAGAAGAAAACGTTAAATGAATGAATCCATTTTAACATATTTTATACTTACGTATTCACTAAAAATCTAAAGTTGTAAGTATATCGTCGGTGATACTGCAAAACCGCTTATCTGCATCTGCGAATACCGCCTAACTGCATAAAAGTGAATTTTATTGCATTAATTTCATCCAAAATGATATATGTTATAATTTTTAATGTTATTTATCTAATGATATAAAAATTTAAATTAGAAACAGATTATAAGACGTAACTATTCAGATTGGCGGTGTTCGCTACAAATTTATTAGTTTCATTTTTGTAGATATTGCGGTATTTTAAGGAATGTATTCAAGTAACAAAATGTCTAGTAATGAATGAAAATCGCTTAAAGAATGGGTTGCTGTAAATTTAAAGTTGTCTGAGATTGAACTAAGATATCTATTAGGATTTTATTTAATGGTTTATAATAAAGGATTCATATTAGTAAATGAAAATACATTTAAAAAAAAGTAGATATTAGTTGTTTGTTTAACGATTGATATTTATAATAACAATAGGAAATTAAGCAAATAATAAGAATTCTGCGGTATCACTGCTTTTAAAACCTGCAAGTGCATATATTTTGATTGCGAAATCTTTATACGTGATTAAAATTTTTCTTATAATATTGCTGAGTAACATTTTTTCGTTTTGGTATTTCTTTAAATTCCTGGTTAAATAAGATGTATTTGAGATAGAGTTTGCATACAGGTGGTTTTGCTTCCACTTTTGTCATTTGTTGAAATTGTAATGAAAATGTCCACTGAGACATTTTCAAAAGCCAAATTCTAATGTTTACTGCCACAATTTTGGCCAGGATAATAAGTAAATTTTATAAGGCGTTGGTTTGCGAAACACCCTGAAAATTCGGAGTTATTCAGAAAAAACTGTTTTCAGATAGATACTGTTTTGTTTATTTTAATTTAATAATTAATTCAAAATGTTTTCCGTGTTAGCTAATATTTTCGGCGCACAATAATAAAGATAATGTAAAAGTAATAATAAAACTGCTTGTTTTCAGCACAAATAAAACAAAGTAAATAAATTTATTTAATTAATTGGTGTTTTTTTTTTTCTTTAAATTGAGTTTATTTGGTGCACTGCATTTTGGGTTGAGTTTTTTTTATTTTTTTGCACTACTTAAGCAAAAAATACTGGTGAGGTCAACGAACTGCTCGGCACAGAAAAAATGCGAAGTATATAACCGACGTATATACAACCGAAGTATATAAAAAGGGTTCAACGACACGAACAAGTGTTGCAACTTGTTGCTTAATAAATATCTTTTCACTTTTATTACTCGATTTTTTAATACCGGCGATCGCGAATTTAAACAAAAAGGGGATTGCACTGCATTTGCAAAATTGAAAATAATAAAATTACTCACATTTATAGGGTTACAAATAAATGAAATAAATCGCACAATCCGGCTCTTCGAAGACCAATGATTCTCCGCGGGGTTGTAGTGGAGCGGGTGTCTCGGTGGAAGCGTTTGGTGTTGGGTTTGGCTGCTGCACTGCTGTGTCGTTGTTGGATGCTGCTGTTAAAATTCCTTAAGCGCGTTGAAACAACTGCGCTGTGCTCTCGTACAGGGCAGTTTGATGAAAAGTAGAAAGGAAAAGACGGGTGGTTAAGTTAATTAAATTTATTCTTTTCCTTAACACTTACTTTAATATGGCTGCGCTCTGCTCGATCGGGTGTTTAGCGAACTCGGGTTGTGGCCGCTTCGGTGATTTAATTTTAAGTAAAGCAAAAAATTAAAAGCAAAAACAAAATGCAATCGTCAATCAGACGTTTTGCTATGGTGAAAATTGTCTTTGCAGAGCGCAGCGCCATCTTAAGCTAAAATATGAATGTAACCATATAGTACTTAAAATTAGTTGCGTTTGGCGCAAACACTCTCCATATGGCGCAAAGTGTATGTTTTCGGAAAAAAGTCAATAACTTCGGAGCCAATATAGATAATTAAAAGAAGTTTTTTTTGTATTGTTTTTTTGTCTTATTGCGGATCATATATAATATATTTTGCGAATTTACATTTGAAAAAAAATATTATGACACTAACACTAACTTATTACCTAATTATGACATTGATATATAGTGGGCGTACCCGTTAATGAAATGAAACCATTTTAACTTAATTTATAGTTCACTAAAAATTCAAATTTTAAAGTATCGACCAAAATCGACCAAAATTCGATTTCAATGAAATTTGGGCAGCTGATAAAGCTTAATGAGATATGTATTGATCATTTTTTTATTATTTTTTCGACCTCTACCTCCAGAATTACAGTGCTTCAAAGTTACAAAAAATGGACCAAAAATTACTTTTGTATGGTTGTTCATATTTCAATATCTCTTAAAATTGATATGCCATTGATGGCTCGTTTTAAAACTAATAGAACAAGTTTTTAGAGAAATTATGTTGTTACTTCTAAACTTGAACATGTGGCCCGTCGTTAATATCCTAGCGCTTCAAAATTGATGTCCTTAAAAAGGACCCTTTTTAAAATTCTGAAAAAAAACACATATTTTGGTTGATTTAATACAAATATTCTTGCCAAATTTCAAGATGATATTTTGAATGCATCATATTTTAAAAAATAATTTTCTAAATTTTTATTTATTTTTTGCACTGTGTTTACGTAGAACGTAAACACAATGTTTGTGAACACGCCCGCCAGACCCACTCGTTGCAACGATACTCGCTGCATTGAGTTTTGACGTTCAAAAGTGCAAGATCGTCACTCGTTTCGTTTATCTTAAAACGTACACTCTCGACCCACCCGTCTTCGGACTTTTAAACATAAAATACTTAATTCACCCGTCACCGCGACAACTAACAATAACATAAAAACCCGTCGGTCAAAGGCCTCGGAGACACAAACACACAATTAATTAACAAATCAACAATCAACACAAACTCACAACAACAAGGAATATAATACATCACTTCTATAGAAGACGACAGAGGGATTTCTACAACAAATACACTCAACACCCAATTTACATACACACCGATCAACTACTCGGACACTAAGGTAACAAATTTTGTTATATGTAAATCCGCCCAATTACCAACCCGTTCACCATCCGAACATTTGTGGTCCTTCGAGCCGGATTGTCGCGTTTGACCGACAGATTTTTATGTTATTGTTAGTTGTCGCGGTGACGGGTGAATAAAGTATTTTATGTTTAAAAGTCCGAAGACGGGTGGGCCGAGAGTGTATGTTTTAAGATAAACGAAACAAGTGACGATCTTTCACTATTGAACGTCAAAACTCAATGCAGAGAGTATCGTTGCAACGAGTGGGTTTGGCGGGCGTGTTCACAAAAACATTTTTTTTCGACAGTAAAAGTGGCAATAATTTATGAATATAATTCTAACTCACATTATGTGAAATTGAAGTATACGCCCACTATATATCAATTTCACATAATGTGTGTCCGTCCGCTTATACACGGAAAACACGTTAAGAAGAAAACGTTAAATGAATGAATCCATTTTAACATATTTTATACTTACGTATTCACTAAAAATCTAAAGTTGTAAGTATATCGTCGGTGATACTGCAAAACCGCTTATCTGCATCTGCGAATACCGCCTAACTGCATAAAAGTGAATTTTATTGCATTAATTTCATCCAAAATGATATATGTTATAATTTTTAATGTTATTTATCTAATGATATAAAAATTTAAATTAGAAACAGATTATAAGACGTAACTATTCAGATTGGCGGTGTTCGCCACAAATTTATTAGTTTCATTTTTGTAGAT
Source organism: Dryomyza anilis (assembly GCA_951804985.1). Lineage (NCBI taxonomy): Eukaryota > Metazoa > Arthropoda > Insecta > Diptera > Dryomyzidae > Dryomyza > Dryomyza anilis. The sequence continues at coordinate 46,275,315 of OX638130.1, forward strand.
ATTGCGGTATTTTAAGGAATGTATTCAAGTAACAAAATGTCTAGTAATGAATGAAAATCGCTTAAAGAATGGGTTGCTGTAAATTTAAAGTTGTCTGAGATTGAACTAAGATATCTATTAGGATTTTATTTAATGGTTTATAATAAAGGATTCATATTAGTAAATGAAAATACATTTAAAAAAAAGTAGATATTAGTTGTTTGTTTAACGATTGATATTTATAATAACAATAGGAAATTAAGCAAATAATAAGAATTCTGCGGTATCACTGCTTTTAAAACCTGCAAGTGCATATATTTTGATTGCGAAATCTTTATACGTGATTAAAATTTTTCTTATAATATTGCTGAGTAACATTTTTTCGTTTTGGTATTTCTTTAAATTCCTGGTTAAATAAGATGTATTTGAGATAGAGTTTGCATACAGGTGGTTTTGCTTCCACTTTTGTCATTTGTTGAAATTGTAATGAAAATGTCCACTGAGACATTTTCAAAAGCCAAATTCTAATGTTTACTGCCACAATTTTGGCCAGGATAATAAGTAAATTTTATAAGGCGTTGGTTTGCGAAACACCCTGAAAATTCGGAGTTATTCAGAAAAAACTGTTTTCAGATAGATACTGTTTTGTTTATTTTAATTTAATAATTAATTCAAAATGTTTTCCGTGTTAGCTAATATTTTCGGCGCACAATAATAAAGATAATGTAAAAGTAATAATAAAACTGCTTGTTTTCAGCACAAATAAAACAAAGTAAATAAATTTATTTAATTAATTGGTGTTTTTTTTTTTCTTTAAATTGAGTTTATTTGGTGCACTGCATTTTGGGTTGAGTTTTTTTTATTTTTTTGCACTACTTAAGCAAAAAATACTGGTGAGGTCAACGAACTGCTCGGCACAGAAAAAATGCGAAGTATATAACCGACGTATATACAACCGAAGTATATAAAAAGGGTTCAACGACACGAACAAGTGTTGCAACTTGTTGCTTAATAAATATCTTTTCACTTTTATTACTCGATTTTTTAATACCGGCGATCGCGAATTTAAACAAAAAGGGGATTGCACTGCATTTGCAAAATTGAAAATAATAAAATTACTCACATTTATAGGGTTACAAATAAATGAAATAAATCGCACAATCCGGCTCTTCGAAGACCAATGATTCTCCGCGGGGTTGTAGTGGAGCGGGTGTCTCGGTGGAAGCGTTTGGTGTTGGGTTTGGCTGCTGCACTGCTGTGTCGTTGTTGGATGCTGCTGTTAAAATTCCTTAAGCGCAATCGTCAATCAGACGTTTTGCTATGGTGAAAATTGTCTTTGCAGAGCGCAGCGCCATCTTAAGCTAAAATATGAATGTAACCATATAGTACTTAAAATTAGTTGCGTTTGGCGCAAACACTCTCCATATGGCGCAAAGTGTATGTTTTCGGAAAAAAGTCAATAACTTCGGAGCCAATATAGATAATTAAAAGAAGTTTTTTTTGTATTGTTTTTTTGTCTTATTGCGGATCATATATAATATATTTTGCGAATTTACATTTGAAAAAAAATATTATGACACTAACACTAACTTATTACCTAATTATGACATTGATATATAGTGGGCGTACCCGTTAATGAAATGAAACCATTTTAACTTAATTTATAGTTCACTAAAAATTCAAATTTTAAAGTATCGACCAAAATCGACCAAAATTCGATTTCAATGAAATTTGGGCAGCTGATAAAGCTTAATGAGATATGTATTGACCATTTTTTTATTATTTTTTCGACCTCTACCTCCAGAATTACAGTGCTTCAAAGTTACAAAAAATGGACCAAAAATTACTTTTGTATGGTTGTTCATATTTCAATATCTCTTAAAATTGATATGCCATTGATGGCTCGTTTTAAAGCTAATAGAACAAGTTTTTAGAGAAATTATGTTGTTACTTCTAAACTTGAACATGTGGCCCGTCGTTAATATCCTAGCGCTTCAAAATTGATGTCTTTAAAAAGGACCCTTTTTAAAATTCTGAAAAAAAAACACATATTTTGGTTGATTTAATACAAATATTCTTGCCAAATTTCAAGATGATATTTTGAATGCATCATATTTTAAAAAATAATTTTCTAAATTTTTATTTATTTTTTGCACTGTGTTTACGTAGAACGTAAACACAATGTTTGTGAACACGCCCGCCAGACCCACTCGTTGCAACGATACTCGCTGCATTGAGTTTTGACGTTCAAAAGTGCAAGATCGTCACTCGTTTCGTTTATCTTAAAACGTACACTCTCGACCCACCCGTCTTCGGACTTTTAAACATAAAATACTTAATTCACCCGTCACCGCGACAACTAACAATAACATAAAAACCCGTCGGTCAAAGGCCTCGGAGACACAAACACACAATTAATTAACAAATCAACAATCAACACAAACTCACAACAACAAGGAATATAATACATCACTTCTATAGAAGACGACAGAGGGATTTCTACAACAAATACACTCAACACCCAATTTACATACACACCGATCAACTACTCGGACACTAAGGTAACAAATTTTGTTATATGTAAATCCGCCCAATTGCCAACCCGTTCACCATCCGAACATTTGTGGTCCTTCGAGCCGGATTGTCGCGTTTGACCGACGGATTTTTATGTTATTGTTAGTTGTGACGGGTGAATAAAGTATTTTATGTTTAAAAGTCCGAAGACGGGTGGGCCGAGAGTGTATGTTTTAAGATAAACGAAACAAGTGACGATCTTTCACTATTGAACGTCAAAACTCAATGCAGAGAGTATCGTTGCAACGAGTGGGTTTGGCGGGCGTGTTCACAAAAACATTTTTTTTCGACAGTAAAAGTGGCAATAATTTATGAATATAATTCTAACTCACATTATGTGAAATTGAAGTATACGCCCACTATATATCAATTTCACATAATGTGTGTCCGTCCGCTTATACACGGAAAACACGTTAAGAAGAAAACGTTAAATGAACGAATCCATTTTAACATATTTTATACTTACGTATTCACAAAAAATCTAAAGTTGTAAGTATATCGTCGGTGATACTGCAAAACCGCTTATCTGCATCTGCGAATACCGCCTAACTGCATAAAAGTGAATTTTATTGCATTAATTTCATCCAAAATGATATATGTTATAATTTTTAATGTTATTTATCTAATGATATAAAAATTTAAATTAGAAACAGATTATAAGACGTAACTATTCAGATTGGCGGTGTTCGCTACAAATTTATTAGTTTCATTTTTGTAGATATTGCGGTATTTTAAGGAATGTATTCAAGTAACAAAATGTCTAGTAATGAATGAAAATCGCTTAAAGAATGGGTTGCTGTAAATTTAAAGTTGTCTGAGATTGAACTAAGATATCTATTAGGATTTTATTTAATGGTTTATAATAAAGGATTCATATTAGTAAATGAAAATACATTTAAAAAAAAGTAGATATTAGTAGTTTGTTTAACGATTGATATTTATAATAACAATAGGAAATTAAGCAAATAATAAGAATTCTGCGGTATCACTGCTTTTAAAACCTGCAAGTGCATATATTTTGATTGCGAAATCTTTATACGTGATTAAAATTTTTCTTATAATATTGCTGAGTAACATTTTTTCGTTTTGGTATTTCTTTAAATTCCTGGTTAAATAAGATGTATTTGAGATAGAGTTTGCATACAGGTGGTTTTGCTTCCACTTTTGTCATTTGTTGAAATTGTAATGAAAATGTCCACTGAGACATTTTCAAAAGCCAAATTCTAATGTTTACTGCCACAATTTTGGCCAGGATAATAAGTAAATTTTATAAGGCGTTGGTTTGCGAAACACCCTGAAAATTCGGAGTTATTCAGAAAAAACTGTTTTCAGATAGGTTTGAGTATTTATTTAAGAAAAATAGTGAAGCTTTCCAGGCATATAATATTCAAATACTCAAATATTCAAATACTGATAGTCATTTTTCTAAGAATATCTATTTATTTTAAATAAAACAGTCTTTAAATTTTATAAATTGTAAAAGTTATTCGACTTTATTTGAAAAAAAGTAGTTGAGAATAAAAATTTTAACCGAATAGAATGCTTTAAGTAACAGATCGAACAAGCCTATGCCGTCAGACGCTCACACCTGCTTTCCCAAGTTACTCCCCCTCTCGATGATATATGCGCGCAGTGGACTCACGATGACGACAATAACTCCGTCGATAGAGAATACCGGAGCCGATGAGCTCTTCAGCAGAATATGGTCAGAGGAAAGCATGCCAAGTAACTGGAACATCAACCCACCCTAAGAGAGCCAGATCGACACCAGCCACCTTCTTGTCGAGGCGACAGTGTGATACGAAGTCGCCTATACGCCACCATGTCTGAGTTCGGTATACCTGCGAAATACTCGGATATGATGATAGGGCACACGAGCACTCAGAGCAGCATTCTCCAGTTTAGAGAAGGAATCGCGTCGGTCTTACGGTAAACGAGCAATAGACGAAGCACCTGGTGTCAACAAATAAAGAGTCACGGCCTCTTGCACAGTACATCAATATCGACACCCACAACTTCGAAGTGGTGAGGGACTTCATCTACTTAGGAACCAGTTTCAACAAGAATATTAAGAATAACTCTTGCCAACAGGTGTTACTTTGGGCTCAGTAGGCCCCTCTCACGATGGACAAAAATTACGCTCTATAAAATTTTCTTTAGAAATATGTATACATATATATTTGTCTTTAAAGAAATTTTTTGTTCATTGTGACAAAAGTGGAAAAACCCAAAAAAAAAGAGAAATAGATCAGATATTCTTATTAAATTCACCACTATTTTTATACGCACATGTCAAAAAGTGTATTTGCTCAGAAAGCTACATTATTCTTCTTTCTAAAATCATTAAAAATTTGAAATCGAATATATTACACGTTCTTAGGTAATCGAACTAACCCCAAAACGTGTTTTTCCGAATAACTCGGAATTTTGAGGGTGTTTCCGAAAATTTTAAAACTGACTTCTGATGTCCTCAACAAGGCCTACAACCCACACTAAGTCGTTTTTCAAATATATAAAAAAGGGCTCTTTTGTAACAATGTGTAAATGAAAGTTAAATGATAATTTATATTCTATGGTTACATTAATTTTACACTTTAAAACTAATGTCAACCACAATATAATCATAAATATGAAACTTTTTCCCACCATAATCATTTTTTTTATTTTATGTGTAAAGTATTAAACATCCAAGTTATAATCTGGAAATTGTTAGTTAGAAGGGAATACAATCTACTACAGATATGCGGTGTTGCATCGACATTTTTTGATAATGTAGATAGGCGGTATTACTTTAAATGCCATTACATTAAAACAAGCATCAAACGATGCGCCTCAATGTTGCCGACATCAGGTATACCAAATCTCAATTTTGCAACTAGGTGCAGTAAGGCGGTATTGTCACATGTAGTTGAACGGTATTGTAGTATCACCGACGATATATCTCCGTTAGTTTTCTTCTTAACGTGGTTTACGTGTACAAGCGGACGGACATTATGATGATATCACATAATAATAAAAAACATAATTTCATTCAAAACATTAAAATAAATATATTTTGATGATCAGCGTACGAAATATATTATCAATAATATAAAATTAATTTAATAATATGTATGTTTATTTTTTATTCTACTAAAAATTCTTTTACAGCATTATATAGTTCAAGACATTTTTTATTAGGTTGACGTCGAAGACTCGTTATATACGGATCCGACGATATTAAAATTCTATTAAAAATATCGTAATGTAAAAACTAATTTGTCGGTCTCTAGGTCTACCAATTGCATTATGTATTTTGCACTGGTTCAAAAAACAACATCAGTAATTGACAAAAAACCAAAAACTTGATGGCCGACCGGACAGCTGTTTCGGAAGCAGCCAAGCTTCATCATCAGTAGCTAAACCTATAACTACACTTTGTATAATGAACAAAATGCGAATTCTGTTCGGCACAAAGCAACGAGTAGGCAAGCAGCAAAAAAACACACCAAGTTTAATTTTTGTCAATTACTGTAGTAGTGTTGCAGCAAGTTTGTATAGGCTGTAGAGTTCCTACTGTGTTCAAATACGAGAACTGCAATTTGTATAAAAATTAAATCAATGGATTTGTGTATTTTTATGCGCCGTGCCCTTGCGTCACAATTTAACAAACAACTTTATATTAAAACCAGTTGGGAAGGTTAGATCACATGGGAAATTTTAAAGTAGGTGTAATTATGATAGTTAGGATTATCAAAATTATAGTCGGTCTAAGCCGACTATAAATACCCTACACATATGTGTGGTTACCATTCAAAGTGATATATAGGTCACCAGAGTATACGAATCCTGAAAATAACTACAAACATTCAATCGCTGAAGAATTTCCATTCATTTGATACCCATATTTACAAATGGGTAGGTGTACCGAATTTCGATTTTTTTTTGTGAACCACAAGTCTTTTCGCCGGAAAACATTATTATCATGTATTTGAGCATGATGTCAATATATATTTGACCAAAAAAGTTTACCTAAGCACGTATACATAAAAATTGATCTTTATATGTACATTTTATATGAGGTATTTGAACATAAGTGGTCGGATCATAGGTCACAATGGACCGATCTCGCCAATTTTTTCGCACATACAGCGTAGGTATATTAGTAATCTAAGTTATAAGTTTCATTTATCTAGCTCTTCAATTTTAAAAGTCTTAGGGATTTCAACAGACAGACAGACAGACAGACAGACGGACAGACAGACGGACAGACAGACGGACATCGCTAAATCGACTCAGGAGGTCATGCTGATCAAGAATATATATACTTTTCCATACCGGAGATGCTTCCTTCTGGGTGTTACAAACGGCGTACCAAACTGAATATACCCTTTCACTCTTAGTGTAGGGTATAAATATCCGTATTTGTTAATATTCTTTTACTTTTTCTGGCATACATAATAAGTCTATATGTTTTATAATCTTTATTTCTAGCCTCTTCTACTTCTTGTGAATACAAATGGGCAACATTGCGACTTGAATTATTTCTTTACCATGCATTAACATTTATTCAACCGTAACAGGCATATTGTACCAATTATATTCCCGTACAAAAATTTGGGCAGTTTTATATGCATCTCCAAATTTGCTTCCATCAATATTTTGCCCACTTCCTCAACTCCGTTCAGATGATCCTGAATTAAATACTCTAAAATTTGGCTGTTTTTTGGGTTAAGACACAAAAGTGCTAACAATTATCGGGGTCGCAAGTGAATTTTGTAGAAATAGAAAGTAGACATTCTACACTTAATTTTGATACCAATTAGTCTGGATAGGTCAGGATAGCTAACAAAGAGGTTTTCTACTAATTGGTTTGAGAAGTTTTAGATTTTAACTGTTAACATAAATTGAAATTTTATAAATATTTACAAATAATTTTGAAATTAAATAATAATAGTTTGGCGCTACAGTCCAATAAGAACTTAGGCCGAGCTCTCTCACCATTTTGAGCTGGGCATGTTATATTTTAACTCAAAGTGATGGGACCTACAGCTTAAGGCCGAATCCGAACGGTGGGTGAGAGCTTTTTATAGGCAATGCTTCACTCTCGTAGGTTTGCCATTTACTGCCGAGAGGTAGCGCGGTATAGAAAAATGTTTCTATGAAAAGATGTTGTTAGCCCCAGTCCAGGCTTGAACCGGAGACCTTTCGGCTCGCAGTCCAACGTACTAACCTTGAGCTACCGATTTATTTTCTTTTAATAAGAAAGTACAAGGGTCACTTTTATTGTTTACAAAAAAAATATTTTAAACAGATTATTCACATTTTTCATTTTTTCATCAATTTTTACTACACTAATTGTATGCAACTTTGGCGATTTTTATAAAAAAAAAAACTAAACATTATATTGTTAAACCGTGAACGGTTTATTATCATTTTAAGTTTTTGCTACAAAAAAGTTTGTTCGGATTTTTGAAAAAAGGGTTTAAAAAAAAAAAACACTGTGGCTGTATTTTTATTTAACAGTTACAAAAAATATAGTTTGTGTATTCGCTAAATTCGCGAAATATTTAACTTCACATACTTTTCTTATAAATACGTTTTTTAAAATTTTACCTCCAAATTATTTTAAAACAAATGTTTTATGTTTTTTCTACTTTCAGAATTATGTCCTAAACCAAATGATACCAGAACATCTCTATCAAAAAAGTCTCATGTTGAAGATTTCGAAGGTGTTCCAGAACTTTTTAATGCCCTTATTTCATCTCCACCCGAATCATTAGACTGGCAAATTTTAACTTTTCAAATCGATTTCGATACGGTGTTATCAGGACCAAAATTACAACATGATATAAAATATTACTTGAGTAAGTAAACATTATTTGAATGTACACACGGTGATCTAGATGCAGTCACAAGTATGACAAAAATGGGTCTAAAACGAGTTGGGAAAGTTAGGTCACATGGGTAAGTTCGGTCACATGGGGCGGATTTTTATAGTCGGTCGGGCCCGACTATGGAATACCCTACACCTTTGGTGGGGATATTAATGTGGGATATTTAATTGCATACCTTAATTTTAAAGATTTTAATTATGCTGAACCTCCCCACTCTCAGAATATTATTCACATATCAGAAATTTACGTCTTATATCCCCATAAATTAAAAAATGTATATAAAAGTATAAAAAACTAATAAAATAAATAGAAACATATAATTGGGCGGACAACGTCTATATTTAAAATTTTGAAAGGCTAATATTTCATAGATTTGATTTTAATAATTAACGGATCAAATTTTCACTATGAAAACCCGGGAAATAATGAAAAAAACTGGGCGGATTAAGCCCATTTTTGGACCACATATTTTTAGGTGAATTATAACAATACGTTTTTTTTTATACCTATTTTATACCTATATCTTGAATACTTTTCGAGTTATTAGTTTCTAAAGAGTTATATAAAAGTGACTTGTATGGGAGGTGGGCGTGTCCGTTGACCGATTTGGCTCATTTTCAAACTAAGTTCCTACTTTTGGCTAAAATAGAGTAATACGAAATTTGATCGCATTCCGATCAGTATTTCTCAAGTTATTCTGTATTCGGACAGCAAGACAGCAAGACGGACAGACAGACAGACAGACAGACAGACAGACAGACAGACAGACAGACAGACAGACATACAGACAGACAGACGAACATGGCTAAACGGACTCGGGTAGTGATGCTGATCAAGAATATATATACTTTTCCATACCGGAAACGCCTTCTAAGGGGCGTTACAATATATGCACAAAGTTAATATACCCTGTACCTCATAGGTGTAGGGTATAAATACGATATTCATCTTCATTTCTATTTTAAAAATCCGTTTGAACCAAAATCCTATTATTTCCCAAGGTTGTAAACGAGCGGACTAAAGTCCATTTCTTAACTAATTGTGTCGAGCGAAGAAGGTTGAGCGAAGAAGGTTGAGCTATGGTCGATCTCTCAAATGAGCGAAGAGCTTTGAGGGAATATCGATCGCTCAAATGAGCTTGAGCGAAAAGGGTTAAGAGATTTTTGATTGCTCAAATGAGCTTGAACGATGTGGTTTGAGCGATGACCAACCGCTCAAATGAGCTAGAGCGAAGATGTTCCGTTCGCTCAATTTATGAGCGCCGCTTAAATATTTTGATATTTCAAAATTTTTTTAGACAAATAGATAAAATCAGCTTAAAATAGACGAAATTTTTGAGTATTTTATGAAAAAATCATGAAGTTTATATACAAAATATTTCGTAAAAAGATATTTCGTAAATTTATGAAATTATTTCGAATTTTATTTGTGTATGTTATGAAACTAATCGTATATTTTATCTACGAAAGTTATTCGTACATAATATGAAAGATTGTTATTTGTTCGTGCTTTATTGAATATTTTTGTACGTAGGCATTACATTATATTTCCTCGTTGAAAATATAGAAGTTTTAAAGTAGATGTTTTAAAAATTTGAATTAACCCTTAAATGCATACCGTACCATAAATGGTCCTTGACTTTATTCTTACGACAATCTAGCCAATAAATGTAAACCGTGATATTGTATGCTCTAAATTGAAGTAAACACTTCATACAAATACCGTTTCAGGTCTAATGATTTTTTTTAAATTCAAAGTTGTCGTATGTACTTTTTGGGCATAATTTCAAAAGTGAGTTTCAATAATAAAAAAATAGAAAATATTTATGATTCATGTGGAAATAAGTATTGATGAGTACATTGGGCTTTGTTTTAGCTAATTATAGTAAATATTTTTCAAATTTGATGTCTTGGAATAGTTATTTTTCCCATTTTTCTATGTACCATATATGGTACATCATACATCTGCGATGTCGTCTAGAACTTCAATATCAGTTGATTTGTCTATGCATCCACGAAAAAAGATTAAATTGATGGTTTTACTGATAATGCTACCACCGAAAATGCTCTCATCAATTAGAATGATCAGTTGGGCCATGTAAGCGAAGAATTCTGCAAGTATAAGGACGTTGATGTTGACATAACTTCCAATGACTTTGAAAGAGCTTGTTGAAAAAAAAGAAACATACAGTTGTACGAGGAGCATGCATATATCTTTTGGACATAGATGATTCGTCAACTTATTACGGTTGTTACAGTAGTTAATCACCGACGAACTAATGGCGATAATAGTACACGAGAAATAACAATCAACATTTCTTTTTGATACCCTGGAACTCGGAAAATACATTGGCAATATTTATTATATGCGAATATTGTAGTCCGTATGACCCGTGACGTTTCCCGTTTTGAGAATTTGAGATTTATCTGTAGACCCAAGGCATTCACAGCATTGAACTCATCAAACGTAACCTGAACTAAAGGCTATGATGAAAATGAATAGAGGCGTTTCGGCAGAATTCACAGCTGTGCAGTTCACAAGGTGTGCAGTTAACATCAATATCCTGGAAAGATAACAAGATCGTCCACATGTGTGCACTTTCGATGGCATGAAACCATTTCTTCCGGAAAATAGTGTTGATGTTGACGTCCCAACTGTTGAACGATGGTAATTACTATTCTCTGCCCCCAGATCAGCAAAGAATACAATATGCACATGGGCGGTGTAAACCTTGTGGCTTCTTTGGGTAGTTTAAAAATTGGATTAAAAAGCCGATGTTTGCATGATCATAGCATGACTACTTTTTAAAAGAGCAAACCCTTCAATCACTATAACCCAAAAAACGTTCCGTCTGTAGGTATTAGGGATGTCAATCCCGGACTATTTTTCAATAACGAAAAATAATAGTAAGGGCATAAAATAACTATATCTATGTTTGAATAATAAACAATTATAATGCTTAAGGCTCAAACCAAACTAATATATTCAAATGCATCTATTTTGAGTTTGGGTATCCAAATATAAATACAAAATCCGCGATATATAAACCCTAGTTGATCATCAATCATTTTTATAATACTTTTTTTTGAAAAATTATTTTTTAGTACAAATATAAGAATATTTTAATTTTGAATGAACAATCAAATGTTTATTGGGATATTGGTTTTTGGTGGAAAACAATATTTTATAAAAAATTATAATTAAAAAAAAAAATACTTTCTAGTGGACACATTTTTTTAACCCTTCTGTACAAATTGGGACAAAATGACTCAATTTTTATCGAAAATCACGATTATTTTTATTTATAAATATTCGTATTGGGCCGAAACTTCACGATGTCTTCAACTACATATAATATATAGTTATGGATATAAAAAAAAATAAAAAATGTGTTTTCGTTTTCTCTCTTTTTGTTTTTTATATACGTGCATTCAAATTGTGGGATTTTGAACTAGATAATGAAAATGCGGAATCACAATCAGAAGACAGTATATATAATGTATATTATTCCGCAAAAGATATATTTGTAATATGGCACCAACATCCCCCACGCCCAATTTTCCAAACAAGAATGCACAGTGAAAATTTCAAGATGCCTATGATTCTATAGCTCTGAGAAGAGAGAAGATTGACTAAGTCGTGATAAATTAGCATCAATAAGATGTATTTGGAAAAAATTGAATAACCATCTTAAACTTTATTACCATCCGCGCAATAACGTGATTATCGACGATAAATTAGTTTCACTTTGCGGTCGCTGTAGTTTTAGACCTATATACATTAAAAGCCATTCAAATAAGACATAAAAATATGTGCTCTTTGTGACCCAACTGGTAAATACGCACGGAATATGGAAGAAATATTCTACAAACATTTCAAGGAATGGCACATGATAATACAGCAAGTACTTACATCATAAAACAACGATCTCACTTCTGACCACACACAAAAAATTCGAAAAAATATTCTACGGTTTGAGACAGATGCGAAAAAGGGTTCCAAATGAGCACAGCGAATGATGTGTTATGTCTGAAAAATCTTGATTTTTTTTTTAAATTTCTTGTATATATTCATTTCTGTTTCCAATAATTGAAGAAACTTAATTAAATTAAATTAAATTAAATTAAATTAAATAAAATATGATTTTATATCCAATTGTATATTAAAAGTAATGGGTGGGTCAATTTGACCCAATTTGTATAGAAGGGGTATGTTTGCAATTTGTGCAGAAGGGTTAAGTTATATGTGATTTTTAATTAATAACAATTTTAAAAATTAATTCAATTTAGGAACGTGGATTTATTTATGTGAACTCAATCGTTTGGATTTTATACTGTTAGTTTTCAGATTTCGAATTCAGATTTTATAAAAAGATTTTTTCTCCGTCAAATCGATTTTATATGATTAAAATTTGTAGTACGCACAATTTCATTATAATGAATGTGAAAAATTTTAGTTTTAGACCCAAATGAAAAAATGTTAGGATGTTAAATTATATTTATTTATGTATTTTGTTATTAATAAAGGTTATATTCATAGATAATGGTTCCAGTTTTATCGCTATTCGAAACCGGGATTTAATTCGCTAGCATAGTTGATAGTAAATCTTTCGACTGTCTTTAAAATAAAAATTAGTTTAAAGCGAGTTGGGAAAGTTAGATCACATGGGTAAGTTCGGTCACATGGGACGGACTTTTATAGTCGGTCGGGCCTGACTATGGAATATCCTACACTCTTGGTGGATATATTAGTGGTATAATTGTGGCATAATTTACGACTAAAATTTTCACTACAAAAAAATCGGTAAATAATGAAAAAATTCAAATGTGGGCGGATCACGCCCATTTTTGGAATATATATTTTTAGCCGAATTATAACAATATGTTTTAAATTTTATAAATATTTATCTAATACTTTTCGAGTTATTGCTTCCTAAAGAGTTCTATAAAAGTGACTTGTATTGGAGGTGGGCGTGTCCGTTGACCGATTTGGCTCATTTCCGTATACAGAACCTTTTTTTGGCTAAAACATATTAAGACCAAATTTCATCGCATTCTGACCAGTATTTCTCAAGTTATCTTGTAGTCGGACAGACAGACAGACGGACAGGGCTAAACGGACTCGTGTAGTGATGCTGATCAAGAATATATATACTTTTCCATACCGTCCACGCCTCCTAAGGGGCCATACAATATATGCACAAACTTAATATACCCTGTACCTCATAGGTGTAGGGTACAATGAGACCGTCGTGATATTATAATTATTTACTATTTTTAAGTACTTTTTGTATTTCTAATCGTAAGATTATAATAATTATTAGACAAAAGTATCGTAATTTTTAACAATTGTAAATTTGTTCAAAAGTCAAAAAGCCATTATTATTATATGAACATATAAAAAGTCATTATTATTGACGTCAGTGTTTAAAGATTACAGTCCATTAAATGTTAGATATACATTTTCACGAAATGTGTATAAAAACATTGAAAGACTTTTGAATAAACTATTAAAAATTGATCTACTAACTTTTTATACCCTACACTAAGAGTGAAAGGGTATATTCAGTTTGGTACGCCGTTTGTAACACCCAGAAGGAAGCATCTCCGGTATGGAAAAGTATATATATTCTTGATCAGCATGACCTCCTGAGTCGATTTAGCGATGTCCGTCTGTCCGTCTGTCTGTCTGTCTGTCTGTCTGTCTGTCTGTCTGTCTGTCTGTCTGTCTGTCTGTCTGTCTGTCTGTCTGTCCGTCTGTCTGTTGAAATCCCTACTACTTTTAAAATTGAAGAGCTAGATAAATGAAACTTATAACTTAGATTACTAATATACCTACGCTGTATGTGCGAAAATTGGCGAAATCGGTCCATTGTGACCTATGATCCGACCACTTATGTTCAAATACCTCATATAAAATGTACATATAAAGATCAATTTTTATGTATACGTGCTTAGGTAAACTTTTTTGATCAAATATATATTGACATCATGCTCAAATACATGATAATAAAGTTTTCCGGAGAAAAGACTTGTGGTTCACAAAAAAAAAAATCGAAATTCGGTACACCTACTCATTTGTATATATGGGTATCAAATGAATGGAAATTCTTCAGCGATTGAATGTTTGTAGTTATTTTCAGGATTCGTATACCCTGGTGACCTATATATCACTTTGAATGGTAACCACACATATGTGTAGGGTATTTATAGTCGGCTTAGACCGACTATAATTTTGATAATCCTAACTATCATAATTACACCTACTTTAAAATTTCCCATGTGATTTAACCTTCCCAACTGGTTTGTTTGTAATCTCGAAAATCCCGGGATTTAACGATGATCCAGGGATCAATTTTTCGGAACTGATTTGACTCAAATACCGGGCTCCCGGGATTGACATCCCTAGTAGGTATCCCAGGTGCTGACAAAAATAACACAAAATAAAAATGTAGTCAGCCGGAAGTACCTTTGCCAGTCTTTCGCACACAAAACAAACAGCAGCCATCTAATGATTTGCGATATAATGGTATCGATCACTTCTAGTTATTGACGGACGAACTCGGTGAAAAAGTATAAAATGTCAAAAAAAATATATCCGTTCCATTTTCAAATGTAAAAAGTGCAATGTACATCTTTACTTGAATGAAAAACGCAATTGTTTTGTCGATTATCATACTAAGAACAAATAATCATTATTATTTTCATTCATTTTTACATATATTTTTTTCAATATTTCTATAAAATAATTCCCTCCCTAAAAAATAATTCCCTCAAATAAGTATTTTATTCTAAATTGTACAGAATGCTTAGTGTACCATATATCGTACACAGAAAAAATACTGTATTTAAATATGAAAAAGACTTAAAATATCACAATTTTTAATTTTCCAGAAAAACGATTGCTCAATTAGTGTTTAGCGAGCGATTTTACATTAGGTTTAGAGGTATTAGTAATTCAAAATATTTAAAATAATAACTAAATATAATTTGTAAGTTTCTATGTCCAGCGGCACTGCGTTAAAAAGTTATGATTTTCAAAAATTAGAATTGAAGAAACTGTAAATTTTTAACCACTATTTTTTGTTACCGTCTAAATCAAAAATTTGTAATTCAAAATGTTTGGTGACTCTTACTACTATAACGACGACATACACCTGTATGCATAAAATAGTATTGGTCACCTATAATTTAGATTATCGCTTTTTTGTCGCATTGTGGCATAAGAACAACAGTTTTATTATTTAGAGGAGACCGCGGCTAAGTCGACACTTTTTTTATCAATGCTAATTTTGACCACCATATCAATGACATAGGACAAAAATAATAATACAGTTGGATATATTGATTCATTAGCTAAAAATTTTTCATAAGCTGTAAAGATCTACAATATTATTCCACGAAACAAATGCGACACAACCTCAAACCTGCTTCTGCAAAATATGCATTCCCACGAATGCACCTTTTTGCTGATGTCTTTAAATTTGATTGAATTATATATTCCAAGATAAAACTATTCGTGCTTCTTTATTCCGGTCCCGCGAAATTGTTTGACCATTATTCATCTTATTCACATTTTATTTATTTTTTGCAATAACTTCTTAAATCATGGTCAACTGATTGACAAGTCTCATTATATTGTAAGAATGGACTATTTTGTAAAACTCATGGAACAATAAGTTTTATAGATTGTATTTTCGCGGAATCCACTTTGACCAAATGCTTATGTGTCGACTTTACCCCACGAGACTTTGTCTAATATTATTGGCATAAAAATGCGAATTGAATGGAAAAATAAAATAAAAATTAACACGACATGATAAGTGAACCCCTTAGTACATCAAACTCACAACAAAATATATAAATAATCAAAACTTTAATGGCAGGTACAAGTTTACTGCGTTATCAATATGTAACTTTTGGAGTCAAATAACATATTTTATTACATAAAACAGCACAACATGGATTTATCTTCTTTGGTAACAGTGGCATCTAATGTTACGTGTACAGTATCAATTTGAAGTTGATCTAACATCCCATTCGTGTTTTAAAGCAAATATTGACTTTGCCCCGATGTCGACTTAGCCCCGGTCTCCCCTAATTTTTGTAATTATACCCTACACTAAGAGTGAAAGGGTATATTCAGTTTGGTACACCGTTTGTAACACCCTGAAGCATCTCCGGTATGGAAAAGTATATATATTCTTGATCAGCATGACCTCCTAAGTCGATTAAGCGATGTCCGTCTGTCTGTCTGTTGAATTCACGATTACAGAAAAAGTAGAAGAGCAGCTAGAGCTATGAAACTTTAGATTTAGATTACTTATATATCTAAGCTGTCTGAACAAGACAGCTTAGATCGGTCTATTGTGACCTGAGGACCGACCACTCATGTTCAAATACCTCATATACAATTTACATCTACAGATCAATTTTACTGTATACGTTCTTAGGTAAACTTTTTTGGCCAAATATATATTGACATCATGCTCAAATACATGAAAATAACGTTTTCCGGCGAAACGACTTGTGGTTCCCAAAAGTCGAAATTCAAAATCAAATGAATGGTAATTCTTCCTCGATGGAAAGTTTGTAGTTATTTTCAGAATTCGTACACCTTGGTGACCTATATACCACTTTGAATGGTAACCACACATATGTGTAGGGTATGTATAGTCGGCTTCAACCGATTATAATTTTGATAACCCTAACTATCATAATAACACCTACTTAAAAATTTCCCATGTGATCTAACCTTCCCAACTGGTTAAAATTACATATTATATTTGATATGATTTGTTTTATTATAAATGGATTGATGTGTGAATTTCATTAGACCCAAAAACGGTATTCTAGTAAAACACGAAAAAACCATGAAAATGTCTCCTGTCAAAAATGATAACTAAAGTATGAACTAATAAAAATATTGTGGTTTAACTTTAAAAATATATCAGTAATTTACATGTTTGAATTTGATTTTTCATTTATGTAACCTATTATGTGGCAGACATCAAAGTAAATTGAACTTAGTAAGCAGATCGATACATTAATAACTATAGAACAATTAACAAATAACTTTTGTCTGTAATATTTTACTAGGTCCCAAATTTTATTTGTGGTCTTCTCGCAGTAAAAAGTTGTTTTATAACGGTTAATCTATCTATTTAGATATTTTTGTTTCAATTAATCTCACTAATACAAATAAAAGATTTAAATTAATATCTTTAACGAAATATTTTGATTTTGTAAAATATTCGGAAGCACTTAGTGATGGGCAAAGTTCAGTAACTGTTACTGACTGTTATTTCTACTTTTAAATAACAGTTTAAAATACCTGTTACTCAAATAACAGTTATTTTGATCACAGCTGCCATACTCGCAGTAACAGGCAAATACCAATCACTGTAGTAATTATTCGAATGAAAACGAACAGCATGTTATAGAAATTCTCCAGTAGTTGTGAAATCACTGTAGTAAGTATTCGAATGAAAAAGAACAGCCTGTTATAGAAATACTCCAGTAGCTGTGAAATCAGTGTAGTTATTTTATTATTCGAATGAAAATGAACTGCCTGTTATTCAATAATAAAATATCACCCTGTGATTCACAGCTACTGGAGTATTTCTATAACATGCTGTTCTTTTTCATTCGAATAATTACTACAGTGATTGGTATTTGCCTGTTATTGCGAATGTTCACAACAAATATATCAAAGTAGAAATCACTGCTACTGGAGTATTTTGATAACAGGTTGTCCCCGTTACTTTTGAGTAACGGTGAAAAATAACTGTTACCAAAATATCGCCACATGCCTAGTAGCACTACTATTATTTTTAACATCAACATTAAATCGTATGCACAAGTTAAGATAATTTTTTAAAATGTGTTAAAAATATTAAAGAATTCTACGTCATTTTATCGCCAGTTTTAAGTAAATGCAAATAATAAAAATATACTTTGTTGTTCTTATGCCACAACGCGACCAAAACGGCGATACCTACTTATACTTTAAAAAACCATTGTGTTAAATGTAGACAATTTCACGCTATTTTTGGTGATAAGCTAAAATAAGTATTGCAAAAACAGCTGTTTTTTAAATGTACGCCATACATAGTGTGTTTTTAATAATTTTTTGAAATTTGAGTAATTTTTGCTGCTCCTTTTTTACAAAACGGTGAAAGTAGTGTATTTTTTCGTTGTCAAACATGAACCTCTGAACGTAAGTAGATACTCATATTGTTATTTGATAGCATTTTCTTAAACGGTATTGAGAGTTAAAACATATAATCTAAGTAATTTAGTTTACATCGTATTATCGTTACTTTAAAATGGTACATCGACTCCGATCACTCAAATGAGCTTGAGCGAACAGAACATTTGGGCTCAGGTCTCGCCCAACTCTCTTCGCTCAAGCTCATTGGAGCGATCAAAAATCATTCAACATTCAGCTGCAATTTGTACTGCATCAAAATTATTGTAATAATATTTTTCTGAGACTTTATTCAAACTATTATTCGTTATTATAATAATAGTTTGGTGCTACAGTCCTGTATAGAACTTCGGCCGAGCTCTCTCACCATTTTGAGCTGTGCGTGTTATATTTGTACTCAGAGTGGTGGGACCTACAGTTTATTGCCGAATCCGAACGGCGGGTGAGAGCTTTTCATAGGCAATGTTTTACTCTCGTAGGTTTGCCATTTACTGCCGAGAGGTAGCGCGGTATAGAAAAATGTTTCTATGAAAAGATGTTGTTAGCCCCAGTCCAGGCTTGAACCGGGGACCTTTCGGCTCGCAGTCCAACAATTAGTATTCGTTATTAGTAGGCTTATATTTCAGAAATAGTACGTGTTGGAGAAGACCTCATTTTTAAAGACGAACATTTTCTCCAAAGACATTAGGATAGTTTTCTGACTTTTTCTTAACGGAATTGTTATTAGAAAACCATTAAAATAGTAGTTAATCTTTAAGATATAAACATTAAGGGCCAGTTTTTCAGTGCTCGTTTAAACGTAGTTTAAACTCCGTTTAATTAATCTGCTCTTTAAATTAAACGTCGTTTAATTTTGTTAGCAGTTTTTCAGTGATAGTTTAAAATGAAGACAGACCAAGACAATACATATGACACCACAGCCAAATAACAAATAATTCTCTCGATTTTGACTTCTGATAAATGTCATTAAAAATTAAATAAATAAAAAAATTGTTTCAGAAAAATAAAATTAATGTATTTTTAGTGCACGTGAGACTTTGTTTTAATGCGTAGTGTGCAAAAATACACAAATTAATAATAATTTGTGAAACAGCGCAGCGAAAGAAAATAGTGATAAATGTTGTGAAAAAATTCATGTCAAAAACTTTAAAAATTTAAACGTAGTTGCAACCATCAGCATCAGTCGTTTAAACTAACTTTAAATGATGGTTGAAGTTACTGAACCACAAACAAAGTTCAACTAGCACTGAAATACTGGCCCTAAGTGTTCAGTGTAATCATCCTTAGGATGTTCCTAATAATCGCTCCTTAGACAATAAAAACGTACGATAGATACACAGCGCCTAACCCAGACGTGTAGGGGTATATGAATATACTACAATTTTATCAGTAGACCATATAGAAGCACAAAATAAAAAAACATCTGAGTTCAATTAAAAAAAATTACATTTTACTGCACTGTGGAATATAGATTTAATAAGAAATAGAGAAAAATTGAAAAAAATATTAGAAATTGAAGGTAAATGACGATATCTTGAGAAAAGGATATGGAAGGATTTTGGTTCAAACTGATTTTTTAACTAGAAATGATGATGAATATTACCCATTTTGTACTTTTTAGACCCTTTTTTATCATACTCTTGTGACTGCTTCTAGATCACCATGTGCACACACACAAAATTCCTATGGTGATGTTAACAAAAATTCCGTCTAAATTAACAAAATATTTGTTAATATACGGTCATCAAAAAATACTTGTTATATTTACAAATATTAACAATTCCTTTTTTATTGTTATATAAAAAAAATTCCTTTTTCATTCAACAAAGTCATATTATTCCAGTAACAAAGTAAATTTATATGATAAACAAATGTATTTTGTTCGATGAACAAATTTATTTTGCTTGAATAACATTTATTTTTGTTTAACAAACTATTTGTTTTTGTTTAGTTTACGAAGGTTATTGTTTAGTAAACCATATTTATTTGTTAAGAGAACAAAATGATTTGTTGCGTTTATTAATTTTTTTTCTTAATATAACGAAATAGCATTGTCATAAAAACAAATTATTTTATTGCCCTAACAATATCAATTGTTAAAACCTGCACCTATATAATTATAAAACAGAATGTTTTAAAAAGCTTAATCAATAATTTATTTATATTAGCAAAAACATTTTATTGTATTAGCATAAACATTGATTTAGTGATAAAATAAATTATTATTAACACTAAGAACATACAATTTAATGATAATATAAATGATTATAATAAAAAGTTAAAGATATAATGTTTTCATTGCATGTTATATAAGACATTTACTTTGTAAGAGTTCATGTTTATAATACATGTTTTTTTTATAAATTTTACATTTAATTTCTGATTTTAAATCACATACATTTTTATTATATTTATATGAAGTTTTATATGTTTTTATCTAAGATAAAAGGTGCAATGATAAAATAAGTTATTATCTTTAAAAAGAGATCATGTTTTATACAATGTTCTTATCGAATTTACTTTTAAATTGTGTTATTCAATTCATAACGAATGAGTTTATAATTGGATAATTCTTATCATATTTAGATGAAATTTTATAATCATACTTTTGTATAAAAGACCATACTAGAAAATATGCAAATGAATACTGTATATCAAATATATGGAACATTTCAAAACAAATATTTACTGCATGAAAAATACTATATAATTTGTATCTGATGCCGTTAAAATATACAATGATTTCTTTGGGCACAAATATATAGTAAGTTAATAAAATAATCGGTTGAATAAATTTGTTTTTATCATTTATTCTCAAAAGTTTACCTTCGACTTCTTGAAAAGTTTCGCCAAGCAAAATAAAAGAATATTGTGAATCTTTAATAGATGGTTTAATGTGCATTTTTTTCCTCCATCCTTCTTCATCTCCTGGCTTTTTGGCACCAAACAACCGTGCAACAAATAAAGAATGCATGCATCAGATAGATCTTTATTTTTAAAATCTGAAAACAAATTTTTACATGTGGAACTTAAATGTTCCTCGTAATTTTTTTTCAATTTTGGACAAATTAGCATGAAGCTTGCAGCATTTTCGTGAAGTATTTTAAAATCGATTTCAATCTGTGGTTTGAAAAAAGAGAAATTATTATTATTATATATTTGAAATCAAATGTATATATTTTAATTTAAATTTATATATTTTAAATTATATAATTTAAATACTTGTTTTATAAAGTAAAGTATTGGCCTAGAAAGGTCAAAAGTTGAAAATTTAAAGACAACTAAGTTTCCATTCACATTTTCATTGCAAATACTAAAGCGAAAAAATGTGTATACATGCAAATTTGTATATGCAGTTAGGGCTTTTGTGCTTTCAAGAAACTGATTGTAGATAGGGATTTTTTTGTGGATGTGTATTTAGTATACGCTAACAAAAACTGCAAAAAATACATTTCAAAAAAAAAAAAAATGTATACAAACGGTTTGGAATTTGATATAAAAAATGGTTTCAAGATGAATTTAAATCGTTTAAGCCAAAGCAAGCTAATTGAATTCATTCTAAAAACAAATATTTATATATTCAATAACATTTATTTAAAAATGTGTGTAAATATGACTTTATGAAATATTTTTTTTATATTAAAACAAGTGACAACAAAATTGTTTTCCAGTTTTTTTGGCAAACTACTTTTGTAGAGTTCTGTAAAGACAAAGCTAATTTTCGTAATTTTAACGCGTAGTTCGAATCTAAACTTGTAAATATAATTTTCTTAAAACTGTTACTTGATATCTTTGTATGTATATACAATTATATATAAAAACACATATGTATATGTAAAATTCACTTACTAAATTATAGCTTAGTGGCACTTTATATTGCAGCCATTGACCAATTATTATCCCTGTTGATGTAGCATTTTTTATGGAATTCAATCTATATGTTGCAGTTGCAATGTCTTTTTATATTTGTCCAAGAACAATTGTTTTTCGCTATGGCTTCCAAACTAGCATCTATATTTTCGTCTGGTTCATCTGTGTAAAATAATTTAATTCAATATATAACAAAAAAAATATTAAATAAGTATTTATACTTTTTGATATACTTTCTAAAATTCTTTCAACCTAACGAATGTTTTACAGAAGTCAGTTTTCACAACTTCTACAGGTGGGCCCATTAATTGTGTCAAACATAAAATTTGATATTCGCTTTTTAATGATTCAATATGCAACAAAATAAGCATCATAAGCTGTTTGTTTAATTTCTTGACAACAAATTGAGCCATTTAATGCTTTAATAACATAACACACACTATATAATGCATTATCCTGTTTAAAAATAGCAACGTAGAAGAAAATAATGTTAGAAGAAACTGAACGACGCCGCCGCCGCACAAACAAAAAACAAAATGAAATCCAGAAGAAAACAAAAAAAACAGTGTGGCAATTTAAGAAAATGAATAAATCAAAAGTAACAAATAAAAGTAGTTAATACTATTTAAGATTTAGTTGTATTGAAATTATATTAAATTTATTCCTATTAATATTTTAATTAAAAAATGTGTAAATACAATTAATTAATTAGTAAATACATTCATATTTTTAATTGGAATACGATTTTGTTTGCTATTAATATACATTGTTATATATACGTACAATATTTTTTTCTGTGTAGGGCTTATATCGCTTGGCGTGGTTATTTTTTTTCATTAGTCCGCTGTTTTTTAGGTTCTTGATCTGGTTATAGTATTTGGAATACATTTTTTCGTAAACTTTTCTCTTATCTCTTAAAAAATATAAATCCTATAAAATAGGTAAATACAAATTATTATATTAATAAAATGCAATACATTATATATTTAAGAATGTACTTACTTTTGTTTCAGAATGAAAAATAATGTGTATTTTATCCGCAAGATCTTTAGCCACTACTACAGTCATTTTAACGTCATTTTGAATAATAATTGTTCCACTAGAATTGTCCTCAGTCCATCAGTTAATCGAAAATTATTTTACATTTTGATCTTTAGTCATTATTGTCATATGGTAAGTTTGGCTTAACAACTCTAGTTAAAGATTCTGAGTTGGTTGATGCTTGCGTCATTTGCCACACTCAGAAGAAAATGTCCCATTAACAACTTAATGGTACGACCATTGTTCTTATGGTTCATGTATTAGTAGTTTTTTTCTTTTTAAATCAAACGTTTTCTTATTAATTTGACAGTATTCGAAAAATTCAGCACCATAGATTTAAATATTTCAATATTATTTTAATGGTTTCCTCCTATAATAATAAAAGTGGCAAAAAATACGAAAAAACGAATAAAAACATGTTCGTTTTGTGCGTCATTCTGCGTGTTTACTCAAAATGGTCGCATGTATTTTTTGTGATATTCTAATCCACATTATTAAACACGTCATTGGTAAGGACTTAATGTATTTAATGTAAATCCATTATATTTAAACTTATTGTTTTATTTATTACAGAAAAAAAAATAATACATCGAAGTTCTATTATGGCAACGGATTCAAAAATATATGCAGACTCAAGTATTACAATCAATTATTGGAAACTGAAGGGAACATTAACTTTTGCAACGAGAAGTGTCTTTTTATGTTTGTGATTAATATAAAAGTGAATTTCAATTTCGACAAAAATAAAATATTGTAAATCCATTCCATAAATCCATTTTTGTTTTAATAAATTATTAGGAAAATGTAATTCGAGACTATACCATAAAATTAATATTACGTATCATTTGATATTTATAGTTCTTGCTTATTGTAATTAAAATAATATATTATAAAATGTATGGTACAATATCATATTGTATTAAAAATTTGAATATTATTAAACTAATGGTACGCTTCCTATTGACCAATTTTAATAGTATAAATAATTGTTTTTCTATTGAAATACTATTAATTTATCATGATTTTTTTCTGGGTGCAGTTCATTACGTGATGTTCAAAGCGTACCAATGTTGGAAGTTTGAAATCTGTTGTAAGCAATTCGCAGTGCCTTCTTGTCATATACTTTAGGGTGTCCATCGTAATATCGTGTTCTGCAAAAATTAGGGAGTTAATTATGTATCTATTACTGATATGTATCTACTTTGATGTTTTACTACTATTTTTTTATAAATTATTATATCGTCGTTGTAGAAGTAAAAGTTTGCAAATACATTTTTGAATATTTGATTTTTAGTTATAAAATATATGAAAATATACAATATAAAAAAATATAGACGAATTTTCAAAAATGCTACTTGGTAACTTTTTTTACTTCTATAATGACTATATATTTATTTATATATTACTTATATTATTACCTTAACATTGAGTATAAAATTCTTTTACATCCCATTTGGTTAATAATTGAAGTAATTCGGGATTATCCAATGTATTTGGTTTTATAACTGAAAATTGTGATGCCCGATCTTCGTCATTTGGTTGTAATACTATTTTTTTATTTTTTTTTATTTATTTTATTTATTTCAACATTTAAAGCTAGAAAAGCCAAACAAATGTAGTATTTTTCATATCCATGACATAACAAAATAATTTCATATACATTTAAATACTAATCTTAATTCTAATGACAACTTCAAATGTTAACCGAAAACATCGATATTCAGATATTTCAAATATAGAGAATTAATTCAGCAGCAAGCGACAATTTATAAATTTTAAAATGTCAAATTGCATGTGTGCATATGTTTAGTTATTTTTTTTATTTTAACCATTTTATTTACTTATTTCTTTAATTATTATTATTTTTTATTTTTTTATTTATAATAAAAAATAAAAAAACAAAAATTCTAAAATGATAGATATAATGCGAGCATGTGAGTGTGAAAAATGGCGAGAAGTAGTTGGTATAATATTATTCCATATTCTGCGCACCCGAATGTGGAATGAATGCTCCATTATAGAGTGATGGTAATGTGGTATGATC
Organism: Dryomyza anilis; assembly: GCA_951804985.1. Taxonomy (NCBI): domain Eukaryota; kingdom Metazoa; phylum Arthropoda; class Insecta; order Diptera; family Dryomyzidae; genus Dryomyza; species Dryomyza anilis. The sequence goes on from OX638130.1 coordinate 46,300,908, forward strand.
AAAACCCTAGAATTGGAACCTATTTACAATATAGCTGGGTGAACTTGTTTGCATCGCCTTATAAAAGAAGACCAAAACACGCAAGGAGTCATAGTTACAGAACGTAGAACCCAGAAATGATTCAACATACGCAGAAGTGTGATCACTAAATCGCAACCCATATACAAACCGAATAAGCCGATTAAAGACCTTCTTCAGCCGATCGAGGTTTAAAAAAGTTGTACCCGATATAACTTCCAAACCATAATTAAATAAGGGCATTAGCAACGCATTAGCTAGTTTTAACCTGATATCAAATGGCAAGTGGTAACCAATACTGTACAGTCGACAAAGTGTAAAGTTTACTTTTGCTACAGTCAAATTGATGTGGGTCTTAAAATTTAGGTTATTATCCAGCCAAATATCAAGTGATTTACAAGAACCAACCATACATATATTTGCACAAATTATTATTATATTAGGTATTATAGAAGTAGAACTTGGAATAAGTATAGACTTGGTTTTGTATGGATTTAAGGAAATGCCGTTTTTTCTAGACCATTTCACAATTTTTGACAAATCACTGTTTATTTGTGACTCAAACGTAATATGATTTTGCGTGATATCCGATGTAACCATTTGCACATCATCATATATATCCATTTTCGAAAATTGAATCGATTTCGTGATATCATTTATGTAACACATAAAGAGCAAGGGTCCTAATATAGAACCTTGAGGTACATATTGGTAAATATTGTATTAAACAAATGGAGAAGTTGATTTAACATAATAGAAAACGATTTTAAGAAATTTTAAAGAAATATTATCTGCTCCTAGAGCATTTGATTTGAGTGAGTCGAACGTTTAAAAAGTTCGTCAACGTCAACATTTTTGAATGAGAAAGAGTCGTTAAGTTCAGGAATGGTTGAATAGTCAGGAATAGAACTGGTTGATATGAGAGAACAAACGAAGCTATCGTTTAGCAGGTTTATATCACATATAGAACTAGAAGTACCTGCAGATTTATTGAGGGCACCAATTTCCCTAAGCTTTCTCCATAATCGTGTTGACGTACAATCTTTAAACAAGTTTCGAGATTCTCGGTCTCTACATATATTTCCTATAAATGATAAGGTTCTGTTGAGTTCTATTTTCGTTTAAAGCTCTCAACGCCAGATCTCCCAAATTACTAGCGTTTTTGACATCAGGAGAAGACATGAACTGGTTTGTTGATTATTTCGAAACTTTGTTATTTCTAAGAGGCACATTTTTCTCAAACACTTTGTTAATACAACTATAAATATACGCGATCTGTCTATCCACATCTGATGAATAAAACTCTTCAAAATCAAATTGAATAATATCATTAGCCATTCGATCATAATCAACCGCACTATAGTCTCTAAAAGATATATACTTAATATCATTAGAGGTAATAATATCATATGCCAGAAATATGAAAGCGTGATGTGATGTACCAGGGCATTGAAATTGATTTGACATGACTATTTTACCAGGCTCAGACACAAGAAAAAAATCAAGTAGAGTAGTAGTTTTATGAAAAAAATCAATGTTAGTGGGAATATTATTGTGCTCTATCGACAAATTACTCCTGTTACATAACTCAGTAACATGCAACATATTCGATTGAAGCAAAATGTTATAATTAAAGTCTTCCATAATTAGCACACTTTCATAACGCGCAGAAATGTCCTCAATATACTCCTCGCAAGTAAAGAAGTTTCCATGAGGGAGGTAAATAAGGAGTGCGTCATTAGAAACTTGTGCACGCTTTTTCTACTGTTACTTTTTTCATTGAAATTCAAAACAAAATTTTTTAATCAAGTTAGGTTTGAAAAACATGTCGGAATATGTAGTATGTAACTTTTTGTTGGTTTGTTATTCAGCGAAAAAATGGGCGATGAACAAAAAGTGCGTGAGGAAATTATAAAAAAATTCTTAAATAATCCTCACTTTACATATAAAAGGATTGCAAACATTGTAAAAGCTCACCGGAACACTGTATCAAAAGTACTTCAAAAGTTCAAGGCGGACCTTAGCTATGATAGGAAGCCAGGTACAGGCAAAAAGAAAGGTTCTGGTGACCGAAACAAAGCGAAGACGGTGGTTACCGTGCTGAAGAAAAACCCGAATCTCTCAGGACGAAATGTAGCTCTCAAAGTTGGATGCTCTAAGTCTTTTGTACGGAGAGCGAAACTCGAAGCTGGTCTGAAGACATATAAAGTTCAAAAAGTCCCAGATCGGAATGCAGCAAAAAATGTTGAGGCAAAAAAGCGTGCTAAAAAGATTAAAAACAATTTTGTGAAAAAGTACGAATGTTGCATTATGGATGACGAAACATACGTTCTTTCCGACTTTTCTCAGCTTCCTGGCCAAGAATTTTATGTTGCCGATGCTAGAGGAAGTGTCCCGGATAAATTTAAGACCAAAAGAAGAGCAAAGTTTCCAAGAAAATTTCTCGTGTGGCAAGCAATTTGTAGTTGTGGCAAACGAAGCAAAATTTTCGTGATCACTGGGACAATTAACACGGAAATATATTTGAAGGAGTGCTTACAGAAGAGATTTCTACCATTTTTAAGACAACATGAAGTGTCTACGTTTTTTTGGCCTGATCTTGCTTCGTGTCACTACAGTAAAGCTGTCTTGGATTGGTACCAGAAAAATAATATAGTGTTTGTCCCTAGAGAAGCGAACCCACCGAATTGCCCAGAGCTCCGGCCAATCGAGAGATATTGGGCTCTGGTAAAAAGGGAATTGAAGACCACCAAACGGGTATCGTTGTAAATTTTCGGCGTCAATGGTGTGCTGCAAGCCAAAGGATCGAGGAAGAGACTGCGAATGCCCTAATGATAGGAGTTGCAGAAAAAGTTAATAATTTTATCATTGGTTAATTATTTTTTTGTATTTTTTTTTTTTAAATTACTATGAATAAAATTTACTTTAATAAAATGTTAACTTTGAAGGAGTGCTTACAGAAGAGACTTCTACCATTTTTAAGACAACATGAAGTGTCTACCTTTTTTTGGCCTGATCTTGCTTCGTGTCACTACAGTAAAGCTGTCTTGGATTGGTACCAGAAAAATAATATAGTGTTTGTCCCTAGAGAAGCGAACCCACCGAATTGCCCAGAGCTCCGGCCAATCGAGAGATATTGGGCTCTGGTAAAAAGGGAATTGAAGACCACCAAACGGGTTATCGTTGTAAATTTTCGGCGTCAATGGTGTGCTGCAAGCCAAAGGATCGAGGAAGAGACTGTGAATGCCCTAATGATAGGAGTTGCAGAAAAAGTTAATAATTTTATCATTGGTTAATTATTTTTTTTTTGTATTTTTTTTTTTTAAATTACTATGAATAAAATTTACTTTAATAAAATGTTAACTTTTTGAAAATTGACAAAGTGGTTACTGAGATATTTTTATTTTTCGATGCACACATTTCTAATGACGCACTCCTTAACACCTACCAAAAGGATATTATCCAAAAAATTTATTTCCACAAATATAACTTCAACTATACCCTCATTACATACCTCCAAAACGACTTTCGCGGTATACTTTTTCGATACAAATACACAGACACCACCACCTCTCGCATGAAGCCGATCATTTCTAAAAATATTAAACCCAGCAATTTGAATTGATTGATCGGAGACAAAAGGCTTAAGCCATGTCTCTGTAACCCCAAACACATCAAGCAAAGACCCTTCTAGAACATTACGTATTTCATCTATTTTAATTTCTCTGCAAGAGAGCTTAATGCTTTGCACGTTCATATGGCCTACATTAAAATTATTCTTATTGAGAAATGACGTTAAGACCCAATTGGACCCAGTGTGTTAATGGACATCAATATTTAAGCGCACACCTGAAGTTGTCATTTTACAAATAATATAATACGTAACTAAAATATACTTATATTTATTAGAAGTTATAATAATGTTCATAATTTTTTTTTTCTTCATACCGCTTAATGTTCAACATCACCGATAATAATATAGATATAAAAGAATAGATTTAAAAAAGATTCAGTAAAAGATATTTATTCAACAATTATGATTCATTTTATTAACGTAAACATGAATATTCTAAAAATTGTTAATTTAGTTCAATTCAATTAAAGAGAATTATAGAAAGAGAAAAAAGATAAAAAAGATAAAAAGTGACAGATTAAAGATTTTTGTGTATTTAGTTTTTGTTTTTATAAATACTCAAACTACAGCAGCCTCCTTCACAGCAGCAACAACCTTCTTCACAACACCCTCTTTCGCAGCAACCTCCATCACAGCAACCTCCTTAACAACATCAACTTCCCCCACAACAGAAATATTAACATCATTACCAGCAGCAGAATTTTCCGCACCTTCTATGGACACTTCATCCTCTGACCCATTAGAGATATCCGGCAGATTAGATAATTCAGCATATTCACGTATACGTTGATCTGATATACGCGTATCATTTCCCTCTGCGGTAATAGACGTATTTATTTGAGACAGGAGCGACGTATCTTCACCAGCACCCTTTTCAACTAGTAAAGACAAAACTTCTCTAATAGTCATCGAAATTTGAATCGCTGTATTTTTTTAGCTTTCTTGAGTCGACGACATGCATAATTAAGACGCGCTGCTTCCAGGGACAGATGATCATTCATGTATATTCTTGATTCAATATCAGTGTGAATGACTTGTTTCAGGTGCAAATTTCGGGAGGACATATACGACATATGTCATTTGGGATTATGTTATGTCCAAAACTGAAGCAATTTTACACATAATATCAACCAAATCAACCGTGCTCGCTGGCACGCCTTGCACAACAATATTCCCTCTGTTCATTCGACGTCGCAGTCCAGAATTCTCCATTTCCAAAGCTTTAATTCGTTTAGTGATACTTTCAACCACTTCCACTTTTTTCAAACATAGATTGACCTCTGCTTTGATTTCTGCTAACTGGGTGGAGTGTTCGGACTCTAGTTCATCACATAATGTTTTTAACTTCTGCTGAATTGTATCCAATCCTTGCTTCAACTGCCTATCGATTCGCTCTCCGATAATAAGGCTTTTTGGTGCATTCAGAGCATTTCCAAATAAGTGCATCATTTCTTGTTGATAAGGCATTGTAGATATCACTGGAAACATTAGCGCACTTCTTGTGAAACCAATAGTGACAAATTCCGCAGCGAATCCCACCTAAGTTTTTTTTGCAACGTTTTTTTTTGCACGTTGGGCATTTGCAAAAAGTCATGCCGACAAAATGTGAGGTTGTGTCCGATTGTGTAAAACTCAAATTGTATTTTTTTTTCGTTTATATGCAAAAGTTCTAATGCTTTTTACAAATTTTTATACACGACGCTGCTGTATGTTCTTAGTGATCACTTTAATGATTATTTATATGTTTGTTGGCATTAATATCTTCAACTAACTATATTTTTACCGGCGACATTAACTTTTTGCGTTTACACGTGGCGTTGCCAGATTTTTCAGACTTAATAAAATGTATTCTTCATCATCTGAGTCGATATTAATACTGGACTCCTCCAAATAATTTGCTATTTTGTATTCAACAAATAATTTTACTTAGCGTAATTTTAAATGTTAATTAATGTTAGTTAACTTAATGGAAAAAGTACTCTATTAGTATGTATAAAATATTAAAAATAAAAAATGTATGTAAAAGTTTTTAATTAATGTTTGGAATGGAAGTAGTATTTTTAAAAATTGTGGTTAATTCTTATCATTTATTCTCCAGTAGCAGTTTTTATTTCATTTAATGGTGGTTTCAAAAATTCGTCAATACAACAAACAACATGTTCAGTTACAATTGATAGTGATTATTAAATCGGAAAACACGAATTTCATTCAAATGAAAGTAAATGTTAACATTATCTATAACGAAAAATCTTTTATTTTATCTTTTAGTAATTATTGTATGATAATGTATTAAATTGTGGTGTTTAGGTTTCAGCGTGTCTTTAAATAACAACACATATATAGAATTGTGCTCTATAAAGTAATAAATTACTTTTATTAAAACTATCAGAGAGAAGAGTATATATGATTTTTATTAAACACAACAATAATTTCAACACAGGATCACACTCCGGTACGAGGTCCCCGATCATAAGTGGAAAGAAATGTATAAAGCACCTTCACTTGCAGTCATTTTTAAATGTTTTTTTTTAAATCGTTAATTTTTATAGGACCTGAAATACAGTTCTTATTTAGTTCACCATAATTAAATCTCTGTTTTCTATTGATAAATGTCTCCAGAGAAAATAGTTTTATTTCTTGTGTAAAATATTGCAAAATATGACATAAGTCATAATGACAAACACCTTCAAATAAATCATGCATTATAACTAGGCAGTAATTTTGTCCTACTTGAAAACACTCAATTTGATTCAAAGCGAAATTTTTCACGATTACTGTTTCTTCGAAGCACTTTCATTAACATCAATATTGTAATTTTCTATATTTCTTAAATATTTCATTTTCTCACTACTCAAACTATGCGCTTCTTTTTTATGACATTTACAAAAACGAAAATAATAATTACTTGCGAAGGATCGACTAAAATCGCAAATTGAATTAAGGCCTAAATTATCGCCAACAATTAATCCCAAAATGAAATGAACTTTTCTAGTAGTAGTGGACGTACATATTAAAATGCCATTATGACCATGATATTTAATGTTTGTATTAAATATTTTAAACAAGCGTCATTACCAAAAATTTTAAAATCTAATGCTTTTGTAAAACCTGCCACATAAATGTTATGAAGTTATGAGGAATTCTGCAATGATGGAAAGCTGTAATAAATTCCTGATATTGCTCCTGTATTATTTATTTCAAAATCAACAACAAAAATAAAATATGGAATACAAATTTCATCCTTATATTTTTCATTTTTTTTTCCAAAGCTTTCCCTCTATAAAACTTGATATATGGCTTTTATTAGAATTTTCTAAGAATTTTCTAAAAAATCGTTATGCTCAAATATCTTTTTAAATTGGAATTTTATAGGCAACAGAGTGCCTTTAGTATTTACCTCTGCATAAACTGCCTCGCCATTCTGAGGTACTACTCATTTCATTTTTTTTTCCAAAGTTTTCCCTCTATAAAACTTGATATATGGTTTTTTTTAGAATTTTCTAAGAATTTTCTAAAAAATCGTTATGCTCAAATATCTTTTTAAATTGGAATTAAATAGGCAACAGAGTGCCTTTAGTATTTACCTCTGCATAAACTGCCTCGCCATTCTGAGGTACTACTCTTATTTCTTTATTAATAGAAAATTGAAAAACTTCTGATGCTAAGTCTGATTGTAAAAGCTACTTTTTCAGAAAAAAATACGAAGAGGTCAATTTAAAAGGTTTTTTTTTAAAGCTTTTCGTAATTCATGTAATTTAAACGCCGTATTAATCTCTATGTTATCATATTCTAGTAATTGATCAACATACTTTACAATTGTATCAAATAACTTTTCAGTTATATTATTTTGAATATTTGATACATCACTTCTACTAAAATTATTACAATTATGCAGTGCCAGAGTAAATGAAGCAGCAGATTCATGAATTGTTTTTTGAATATCTTCGTTCTTATAAATATTGGTACATATTTCATCTAAAATAGTACCATTATTATCAACACTAGTAAAAACCATTTCTGAACAAAATCGTTGAATCTTTTTTTCGTGGAGTCTTCTGTTTTTTCCATCTCTGTTTGCTGTGTTGAACAACAGCAGCAACAACAACAAAAATATTTGCGGCAGAGTTGTTCTGATGTATGAAAATCTTTCTCCGAGAGTATCACTAACCACAGTGAGCGCAATCAACTGCAGTTTTCTTCTTCATTTGGTTTGTGTAATTTAGCTTTTAGCTTTTTCTGGCATTATTTGTTCTAAAATTATAAAAACTAAGTATAGCATGCAGTACATCTAATTAATACGATTCGTTTGATACCAGTATCATTAAAATCTGTTCTGAAATACTGCCGGTTAGTGTAAGAGAAAAAAACACGTTTTGTTTTATTAATATAGATTATTCATATAAACTCATTACTTTTTTTAAACAAACCTTATTTATTAAATTCGAATCATGCTTTCTTTTTAAATGCTTTCTAAACTATCTAAATTGCTAAACGATTGAGAACATAAATCTTCATAGCACTCATATGTACTATCTACAGAAAAAGAATGAAATGTTTTTAGATGAAGAATTAATGATTTTCATGATAAATTATTAGTTTTACACAAAAATATATATAATAATGTAAAATAATTATGTAAAATAGAAAAAATATATAAAATAAAAAAAACCATTTAAAATACAGTTGAAAAAGTTCTGCAAAAACACAAAATATATTTAAATTAATATTTTAAATTATATACTCTACCAGAGAGTATGTATTGGAAGAATGTAAGGACTGCGTCGAATAAAATTGTCCGCTACAAAAATGAAAAAATCTAGAAATCTAGTAATCGAATTTTTATAGAATAAAATATTTTATTTTGCAAGTTATTTTTAGATTTAAAAAAAAGGTATAAAAAACCAGAAATTAATATTTTTTAATAAAAAGTTTTAATTTTTCCGGAACCCCTTCCATTAATGTTGTAATGGTAGTGTCCGACACCCTCACAACTGCTGAAGACCACTTTCTTTTAAAGTCTTGAAGGTCTTTTGCCACTTTTTTTGTTGTCTTCATCTCCCTTTTTACTAAAGCCCAGTATCTTTCAATCGGCCTGAGTTCTGGACAGTTTGGTGGATTGGCTTCTCTAGGCACCAAAATCACTGCATTTTGTTGGATCCACTCTAAGGCCGTTTTGCTATAGTGACATGAAGCGAGGTCCGGCCAAAAAAATGTGGACACTTCATGTTGGCGTAAAAATGAAAGCAATCTCTTTTGCAAGCATTCCTTCACATATATTTCGCTATTAATTGTACCCGATGTCACGAATGAGCTGCTCCTTTTTCCACAACTGCAAATTTCCTGCCAAACAAGAAATTTCTTTGGGAATTTTGTAATTTTTTTTTAATTGAATTTTTCAGCGACATTTCCTCGAGAATCGGCTGTATAAAATTCCTGCCCAGGTAGCTGAGAAAAGTCCGCTAAAACATAAGTTTCGTCGTCCATTATGAAGCAATCGAATTTTTTAATTTAATCTTGGTTTTTAATCTTGGTTCAGCTTTTTAGCTCGTTGTTTTGCGGTTTCATTCTTGACGGCATTTCTATCCGGAACTTTTTGTACCTTGTACGTCTTCAGCCCAGCTTCTTTCTTAGCCCTGCGCACGAAAGATTCTGAGCAATCCGCCTTTCTCGCCAATTTCGTTCCGGATATGCTTGGAACCTTCTTCGACTTTTCACGATCATGTGGTCCTTTTTTTTACGAGAACCTTTCTTCAGATCAATACTCAGGTCTTCCTTAAAGCGATTGATAACGCGAGAAACTATAAGAACTAAAAGAACTAAAAGAAGTTAAAGAACTAAATGATCTAAAAGAACTAAAAGAACTAAAAGAACTGAAAGAACTAAAAGAACTTAAAGAACTAAAAGAACTAAAAGAACTAAAAGAACTAAAAGAACTAAAAGAACTAAAAGAACTAAAAGAACTAAAAGAACTAAAAGAACTAAATGAACTAAAAGAACTAAAAGAACTAAAAGAACTAAAAGAACTAAAAGAACTAAAATAACTAAAATAACTAAAAGAACTAAAAGAACTAAAAAACTAAAAGAACTAATAAAACTAAAAGAACTAAAATTGTTTTACCTTTTCTACCTCCTTGTCAATTTTTTTAAAAGACCAACTAGGTTTTTGAAAAATTTTAATTATATTTTCTCGCACTTCCACTTCGTTTGCCATTTTCGCGTTAAATAAATTTTGTATTGACTATAACTGACACAAATTATTTTCTGCCATTTAATTCAGAGCTACTATGATCAAATTTTCTTAATTTGAATCTTGCAATAGCACATTATGGGAAGATATGTAACGGACAATTTTATTCGACGCAGTCCTTAGTTTACCGAACGCCTCTAAAAATTAAAGAAAAATATAAAAATTCCCACGCCCCTTTTAATAAAAATTGTCGATTTTGTCTCTGAAACCCACCCATAAAATCGAGGGCTGCTAAATATTGGTTTTTTAACTGTACTGCATATGTCTTTAAAAATTAAAAACTGCCTTTTTAGAAAACCCTATTTTCCGAAAACAGGGTATGTAAAAAAATAAAAGAGACCTGCTTGAAACGAAAATTTTGTTAACAGATACCTTTTATAGGCACAAATTTACATTCTTTTTGCCGCATTTTTGCCTAACATATAGTTCAATATATAGTTCAAATTTATTAAGCGTTGGATTTTTATTTCCTTTGTAAGTTTTGTTGCAAATCATCCATGCACTGTTCCAATTTTGTAAACTGTTTTTCTTTGTTAACTTTTATTTGTACATTTTCGCCTTCATATAGCCAATGTTTTCGGCAGCGCCACCCGTAAATTTTTAGACAACTCTATGTATAATACATATCTCGAACTCCATAAGAGCCGCCAGTGCAACAAAATGACATAAAATATTCCTTATTATTCGGCAGCCTAGGATATTTCAATCTTCTGTATTTTTTGGCAACCCAAGAATCTTCCAATTATCTGATATTTTCGACAACCCAAGGATTTGTCAATTTTCGGCAGCAGTCCAACTGTTTCCTTCACCAGGATTACACTATTAAAGATATATTTTATATTAAATTATTTGATTAAATTATTTGCACACATATTCCAATGTGTTACAATTTGTCAATAAAATATAATGGCCAGTGATATTTTTATATTGGGTACCAAATACTGTATTGTTATCTGTTCCAACAAGCGCCTTAACCTGCATTGGTTTAATTAAACAATTAACATTTAAATTGCACTTAAGAAATTAAGCGAATGCAAAAAGGGTAGAAAAGAATCGAAGCGTCATGACGCGTTATTTTTTTTTCTATAAATTGTAAAATAAACAAATGGTCTGTGTATGCAACAAACCAATTGTTCATATAACAAAGACACAAACGGATCTGTTCATATAACAAATATCCGTTTTGTTCATATAACAGAGAATTATTGTGAATTGTCTTATTTTAACAAAATACAAAATAATAATGATTTTTTTCTATTAACAAGTGTAAGAATTTCTTTTTGGTTATATACACAAATGAAAATTAGTCAGATTTACAACTATTTGTTAATATAACAAGTACTGAAAAATGACATGTTCGGATAACAAAATATTTGTGGGATGAACAAAAAATGTTAACAATCGATGTTTAATAAACAAAAACATGTTTAATGCAACAATGAGGCGTTAACAAATTTTCATTTGTGAATGCTACCACAGGAATTTTTTGTGTGCAACTAATTACACCGTTAATAGCATCGTTAAAATAACATAATTTCTTTAAATCACTCGTCCAACATAAACATTATCAAAATGAATATAAGCAACCTAATTCCGCCCAAGTGCCTAATTCCGCCTTATTTTGTTTTAAATATTAATAATAAGAACATCCCGGTAAAAAATATATATTAATGAACACAAAAATATGCAACACTGTTTTTTTTTCTATAAAAATCAAATTTCACCTCAAAATCTCGCGTTATTTATTTATAAAAATTCATAGTTGCGTCACTTTTTAGTAAATTGTGCAGAATTGCTCAGATTTCTTACGTAAAACATTTCTAAAAGTTTTTGGTAAGTTTATATTTATTTTTTTATAATTATGTGGTCTTATAAGTGTATTTACTACTTATTTATTTAAAAAAAAAATATGATTTTCCTTATATTTTAACAACAAATTGATGATTTGTGTTAGGGCGGAATTATGCGCTAACAAATGAATGAGTCTTCCCGTAGGACGGAATAAAAATTTATAATACATTTTAAAAATATATTTTTTAATTATATAATTGTTAGAAAATAAATAATTGTGGTTATTATTAAACTAGAAAAATATAGAAGATTTCGTAGACCTAATTCCGCCCTAAACACTTTCGAACAGAAATCTTATTTTTTAAACTTCAAAAATAAGTTTTTGCTTAAAATTAATAAAATTTATAAAATTGTGTATTATTTAAAAAGTATTTAATATTATATATTGCGATCATTTTGTTGATATTTATACTTCAACCCTACACAACCCAAATGCAAACAACACTGTATTGATTCCGAATATGAATTGTCAAATTAGTACGGTTACTATTCTTGTAGTTTTGTTGATTTCTTTTTACTATTCTTCATTTTAAATGAGGTTACTTGGATTGCAAAATAAATTGTATTTGGTATTGATGCATTTCATTGCACAATTAGACCCAAATACTCAGAATACATAAAAGTTTAAATTTGTCTAAAATAAAATGTCTGGAGCTGTGCCGCAGTGGAAAAATTGAATGGCGAAAATTATGCTACGTGGTGCATACAAGTGAATAGCTTGCTAATAACGTTGGATTTATGGAATACCATTTTGGAAGGTTGTCCAGAGGATGAAAGAGAGGCAATTAAATGGATTGTAAATGACGGAAAAGCACTCGCAACAATTACCTTAAGTGTAAAGCCAAGTGAGTTAATTCACATTAAAAATTGTCTTACGTCTAGCTAAGAGTTCCTGGGATATTTTAAGCGCAGTGTATAAAGCTGATACTGCATCAAGAAAAGTTAATTTGTTCAAAAATATGAATCAAAAGTTTTCAATGCAATTAAATGATTTTTACTCAACAATTGATGAGTTAAAAGAAATTAAAATCATTTTGAATGATGATTTGTTGTCGATTTTGCTGTTATGCAGCCTCCCAGAAGAAATGGAGAGCTTTGTGGACCATTTGGTGTTAAATCTATTGGTGGATCGTCGTACTTTATAACATTTATAGATGACTTCTCACGTTATAACTCAACATATTTAAAAAAAAAGGGATGCATTTGAGGCATTTACAAATTTTGCTGCGATTGCGGAGAAGCAGACAGGCCGCCGAATAAAAGTTGTTCGAAGTGACAATGCAAAAGAATGTGTTAATTCTAAATTTAATGATTTTTTTTTTGCAAAACATGGGATTGTACATCAAAAAACTGTAAGCTATTCGCCACAACAAAATGGTGTTTCAGAAAGGGCGAATCGAACTTTGGTTGAAATGGCGCGGTGTTTATTAGAAGCATCTGGATTACCACAGAGCTTATGGGGCGAAGCCATCAATACCGCAACATACTAGCGAAATAGTGCTCCAACTAGAGTTCTTAATGAGGTTACTCCTTATGAAAAGTAGTGTGATAAACAACCGTCAGTATTTCATTTAAAGACATTTGGTTGTGATGCAGTTGTACTACATAAAGGTCCAAAACCAAAAGGTGGTAAATTTTTGCCGAAAGGTGCAAAAATGAAATTTGTTGGTTATTAACTATATACAAAAGGTTATCGTTTATATAACGCCAGTACACGTCAAATTGTAATTGCTCGTGATATCATATTTTTTGAGCTATCGTTTGAAAAGATTTTAGTTGATGGAGATGAAGAACAAAAGATGTTTTACGATATTTTAAACACAAGCCAATGAATGAAGATGAGATTAATGCAGTATAACATGATGATAATGATGACGATGGAAAACAACAACAACATGCTGACGATGACTTAGATCAACAAAATGATGATGACGTTGTCGTGGCGAGTGCTTCTAGTAGTGAAGCAGAAAGATAAGATACAATTATTATTGAAAATAAAAGAAAGCGTGGTAGACCTAAAATTGCTAGAACAGGTGGAATGGGTAGGCCTCGCAAAGTTTATGTCACTGAAGAAGGGCCTGAAATGTTAAATTCAAAACATTCAAACAAAGTTTGTAAATTAAACAAAGCATTATACGGTTTAAAAGAAGCCGGACGCGAGTGGAACAAAATGATGAATGATATTTTATTGAAAATGGGGTTCCACAGGTGCTAATCCGATACTTGTGTGTATGTTAAAAGAAATGGCAGTCATCTGAATCTTATAGCCATATATGTCGATGACATGTTACTAGCGTGTTCGTTCGAGTGAGCCGGAGATGAAAAATATTATCGCAGATTTAAACAAATGCGTTGATGGAATTGATCGTGGACCCTTATCATTCTATTTGGGAATGGAAATAAATAGTGATGGTTTGAGAGGTGATATTAATATTCATCAGAAGAAATACTCAAACGATGGGGTATGATAGATTGTAAACCGACAGCTACTCCATGACGTGGAACGAATTTGGTGAAGTGTGAAAAACATTGCGAAGATTTGGATACAACAAGCTACCAGAACCAGAGCTTAATTGGTGCCTTGATGTATCTAGAGGAAAATACGAGACCTGATCTGATCCATGTGGTGTCGAAACTATCTCAGTTCAATGTTCATCCACACCAAGAACATTTTTCAACTACAAAATATGTTCTTAGATATTTGAAGAAAAATAATATTGGTAAAATTACATTTTCTAATAAATTCCGGAAATTTTGAATGTTTCACAGATTCAGACTGGGGTTGTGATACATACACTGAGGGAAAAAAGTAATAAAATAAAAAAAGTAATAAATTTAAATACTTTTCGACACGTGAAGTCTTTTTATTAAAATTAAATACTTTTTATTTAAAATTGAAGTAAATACTTTTATTTAATTTTATTAGGTACATAATGCAATATAATGTAAATACTTTTTATTTAAATTTATTACGTAGGTAATAAAATTTGATGTTAATATTTTTAATTACTTTTTATTAAGAAAGAAACTTTTCTCTAATTCAAATACATAATTTTATTTAAAAGAAGAAAAAATTATTTTTCAGGATTGAATACAATTTCTTCAAATTAAAGAATTTATTTCTTCGTTTTATGTAATCATTTTCTTCAAACTAAAGAATGTTTTTAAATGATTTATAGAAAATATGTTCTCCGTTTAAAAAAATGTTAATATAATTTTAAAAGAAAAAATTATAATTTAAATAATACATAAAATATTGTGCAATTTTTAAGTAAAAAAAATCTTTTATATTTTAAATAAATTTATAATATTTTCTTAATTATTATTATTTTTTTATTTTTTTTTTATATTTAGCACATTTTTGGTTTGTTTTCGTTTTTCCTCTGTCTGAGAAAATCCTGCACTTAGTAAACATTCACGATATACCAACGTTTCTATTTTTTGTTATTAGGCTCATATACAAATTGTTTTCTGAATTACAACCTGTTATATTCCGAACAGTCCATTCAATGTAACAAATTTAAACGTTTGAACAAAACAGTATGAAAGCTTTGTTAGAATTAAACAGTTTGAGAGTAAAATTGGTTAAAATATTCGGAAGTGAATAAAACTGTGGAAGTATTTCCTCAATTTTAGGAAACTCAATTTAAATAAAAAAAAGTTTACCAGAATTATATAAAAATATGTATTTTATTTGTATACATTGGTTTTTTGCTGTTACTCCGAATGAAGTAATTTTTCTTTGGACATAATCAAATTTCATATTGTAGAAAAAATACTTGAAACGTCGAAATAATTATTGCTTCCAATTGAATAACTTTTTTATTTGATTAAAATACAACAATTTTTCTGGGTGAAGCAGAATATATTGCTTTATGCCAAGGTACGAAAGAAGTCGTTTTTCATCGTGCTCTTTTACATGAGATGGGATTCGAGGATTATATCGTGAGACCTACTCCTATTCTATGTGATAATCAGGGTGCTGCGTTTCTGGTGAAAAATCCAACAGTACAGAAGAAGAGCAAGCATATCGATATACGTTATCACTACACTAGGGAGAAGTACGAAGAAAAGGATATTGATATAAAGTACGTGGCGTCAGATATTTTAACTAAAGTATTAGCCAAGCAAAAACATATATCTGGCTGTGATCTTTTAAAGATGTAATATTTTTATTTTGTATATGCATTTTGGCTTGAGGGGGTGATTGTTGATATTTATACTTCAACCCTACACAACCCAAATGCAAAAAACACTGTATTAATTCCGAATATGAATTGTCAAATTAGTACGGTTACTATTCTTGTAGTTTTGTTCATTTCTTTTTACTATTCTTCATTTTAAATGAGGTTACTTGGATTGCAAAATAAATTGTATTTGAAGTTGAGCACACGTGTTTTATTGGAGTTGGTATTGATGCATTTCATTGCACAATTAGAGTTTTCTGCTAACACATTTTATAACAAATTACTATTTTAATTAATAGCAATGGTCTTTTACTACAACTTAAATTTGTTAGTAATATAAAAAAAGTAATTTAAGCTCCAAAAAAGGGCGGAATTAGGAAAGTACATATTTGGAATTTTTATTTATGGCGCCCTATAGGGCGCCCTAATCCGCCGTAATTTTTTTTTGTTATTCAGATATTATAAGATAGTATAATAATTACACATTATATAAGGGCCATTCCACACCAAATCGACCAGCGGTTGGAACTAATCTCCTTCGATTTCAATGAAATTTGCACAACTGATAAAGGGAAATATGCATTGATCAATTTTTGTTTTATTTTTTCGCCCACTACTTCCAGAGATACAGTGTTTCAAATTTACAAAAAATGGGCCAAAAATCACTTTTGTATGGTTGTTCATATTTCAATATCTCTTAAAGTTGAAATACCAGAAACTCCGTTGATGGCTCGTTTTAAAGCTAATATCCAGCTTTTATACCAATTAAGTTGTAACTTCCAAACTTGAACATGTGGCCTTCATGCACTTTAAAATGGATGTCCTTAAAAAGGACCCTTTTTAAAATAATGATAAAAATCTCATATTTTGGTTGTTTTAATATAAATGTTCATGCCAAATTTCAAGATGGTATTTTGATGGCATCATATTTTAAAAATTATAAAAATTAAAATTTATTTATTAAAAATTATTTTTTAAAATTTTTACATATTTTATACCAATTAAGTTGTAACTTCTAAACTTGAACATGTGGCCTTCATGCACTTTGAAATGGATGTCCTTAAAAAGGACCCTTTTTAAAATTCTGATAAAAATCTCATATTTTGGTTGATTTAATATAAATGTTCATGCCAAATTTCAAGATGGTATTTTGATGGCATCATATTTTAAAAATTGTTTTTTTAAATTTTTACATATTTTTTATATTGAAAAAAAAAATATATTTTTTCAAAAGTAAAATTTGCAATAATTTTTCAATGATTTTGTAACTCTGATTTCGAAAATGGCTTCAGTTTCATCAAATTGAGATATATACCATTTTTCGAAAATCGTAAAAACTATATGCCAAAATTAATATCTCAAAAACTATATTGAATATGATAAAAAATATAAAAAATAATAAAAATTTAAAAAATGATGTTTTAAAATATGATGCCGTAAATACACCATCTTGAAATTTTGCATGCACATTTATATTAAATCAACCAAAATATGTGATTTTTATCAGAATTTTAAAAAGGGTCCTTTTTAAGGACATCCATTTTGAAGTGCAAGGATAATGACCACGAACCACATGTTCACGATTAGAAGTTACAACTTAATTTTGCTGAAAGCCTGTTTTCTAAGCTTTAAAACAAGCCATCAATATAGTTTCTAGTATTTCTAGTTTAAGAGATATTTAAATATAAACAACCATACAAAAGTGATGTTTGGACCATTTTTTGTAACTTTGAGCCACTGTATCTCTGGAAGTAGTGGGCGAAAAAAATAAAAAAAATGGTCAGTACATATCTGGATACCCTTTATCAGTTGCACAAATGTTATTGAAATCCAAAAGGTAAAATCGCAAATTTGACTTTTTGGTCGATTAGGTATATATATTCGCCACAGAATACTTCCCAGTAGAAATCTTCGCAGTAAAATTATTCCCCATAGAACGCTTTACCGTAGAATTCTTCCCGGTAGAACTCTTCCCGGTAGAATTCTTCCCCGTAGAGTTTTTCCCAGTAGAAGTTTTAGTGTAGTTAGTTTTAATGTGGTGAGTTTTAGTGTTTTAGTTTAGTGAATTTTTAGTGTGGTGAGTTTTAGTGTGGTGTGTTTTAGTGTGGTGAGTTATGGTGTGGTGAGTTTTAGTGTGGTGAGTTTTAGTGTGGTGCATTTTTAGTGTAGTGAGAAATCTTCGCAGTAAAATTCTTCCCCATAAAACGCTTTACCGTAGAATTCTTCCCGGTAGAACTCTTCCCGGTAGAATTCTTCCCCGTAGAGTTTTTCCCAGTAGAAGTTTTAGTGTAGTGAGTTTTATTGTGGTGAGTTTTAGTGTGGTGAGTTTTAGTGTGGTGAGTTTCGGTGTGGTGAGTTTTTAGTATGGTGAGTTTTAGTGTGGTGAGTTTTAGTGTGGTGAATTTTTAGTGTGGTGAGTTTTCGTGTGGTGAGCTTTATTGTGTTGAGTTTTAGTGTGGTGAGTTTTAGTGTGGTGAATTTTGGTGTGGTGAGTTTTAGTTTGGTGAATTTTTAGTGTGGTGAGTTTTAGCCTGGTGACTTTTATTGTGGTGAGTTGTAGTGTGGTGAGTTTTAGTGTGGTGAGTTTTAGTGTGGTGAATTTAAGTTTTTTGTTTCATCTTTTTAGATTGTGTATGTGCTGAGTTATGTCGTTTTGAAAGTTCAGGTTGTATGGGAGGTACCACGCCCCTTTGTCCAATCCCGCCCATATATAGCCTATGACACCCTCCGGACTCCATAGTATCCATAGTATCAGTTAAATCGGTTCAGCGGTTTAGACGTGATGCTGGAACAAACAGACAGACAGACCGACAGACTGACAGACGGACCACGAGTTTTATATATATAGATATACATATATAGATATACATATATAGATATACATATATATATATATAATATATATATATATATATATATATATATATATATATATATATATATATATATATATATATATATATATATATATATATATATATATATACAACCTAAACTTTCAAAACGACATAACTCGGCACATACACAAGCTTAGAAGATGAAACAAAAAATACAATTACAAAAAAAAAACACAAAAGCAAAAACACAAAAACAAAAGCAAAAATCAAACACAAACACAAAAACAAAAGTAAAAGCACAAAACTTAAGCAATAACTCAAAAACAACAGAAAAATAAAAAAAAGATAGAAAACAAAATCAAACACATTAAAATTCAACCACAAATAAATAAATAAAATAAAACAAATAAATAAATAAAATAAATAAAATAAATAAAATAAATAAAATAAATAAAATAAATAAAATAAATAAAATAAATAAAATAAATAAAATAAATAAAATAAATAAAATAAATAAAATAAATAAAATAAATAAAATAAATAAAATAAATAAAATAAATAAAATAAATAAAATAAATAAAATAAATAAAATAAATAAAATAAATAAAATAAATAAAATAAATAAAATAAATAAAATAAATAAAATAAATAAAATAAATAAAATAAATAAAATAAATAAAATAAATAAAATAAATAAAATAAATAAAATAAATAAAATAAATAAAATAAATAAAATAAATAAAATAAATAAAATAAATAAAATAAATAAAATAAATAAAATAAATAAAATAAATAAAATAAATAAAATAAATAAAATAAATAAAATAAATAAAATAAATAAAATAAATAAAATAAATAAAATAAATAAAATAAATAAAATAAATAAAATAAATAAAATAAATAAAATAAATAAAATAAATAAAATAAATAAAATAAATAAAATAAATAAAATAAATAAAATAAATAAAA
>OX638130.1:46328150-46330650 GCA_951804985.1 Dryomyza anilis
TTCTTATAATATCCGCTGTCATTGATATTGCTGCGCAGCCGCAATATATATATATATGGAGGTTATGGAGCAATTTTCTTAATATAAATAACATTTTTATTATTTATATCAGGGACCCGTGGACGTATTTTTTATTGGTTTTATAAATGTAGTAACTAAAACCAAACTAATTCCCCGCTAAAACAACTGTTCTCATACACAATTCTTTCTCAGACTGTGCTTCCCCGTAGAATTCTTCCCAGTAGAATTTTTTCCCGTAGAATTCTTCCCCGTAGAGTTTTTCCTAGTAGAAGTTTTATTGTGTTTTTATACCCTACACTAAGAGTGAAAGGGTATATTCAGTTTGGTACGCCGTTTGTAACACCCAGAAGAAAGCATCTCCGGTATGGAAAAGTATATATATTCTTGATCAGCATGACCTCCTGAGTCGATTTAGCGATGTCCGTCTGTCCGTCTGTCTGTCTGTCCGTCTGTCTGTCCGTCTGTCTGTCTGTTGAAATCCCTAAGACTTTTAAAATTGAAGAGCTAGATAAATGAAACTTATAACTTAGATTACTAATATACCTACGCTGTATGTGCGAAAAAATCGGTCCATGGTGACCTATGATCCGACCACTTATGTTCAAATACCACATATAAAATGTACATATAAAGATCAATTTTTATGTATACGTGCTTAGGTAAACTTTGTTGGTCAAATATATATTGACATCATGCTCAAATACATGATAATAATGTTTTCCGGCGA
The DNA here is from genome assembly GCA_951804985.1 of Dryomyza anilis. Taxonomy (NCBI): domain Eukaryota; kingdom Metazoa; phylum Arthropoda; class Insecta; order Diptera; family Dryomyzidae; genus Dryomyza; species Dryomyza anilis. The sequence goes on from OX638130.1 coordinate 46,328,899, forward strand.
AAAGACTTGTGGTTCACAAAAAAAAAAAATCGAAATTCGGTACACCTACCCATTTGTAAATATGGGTATCAAATGAATGGAAATTCTTCAGCGATTGAATGTTTGTAGTTATTTTCAGGATTCGTATACCCTGGTGACCTATATATCACTTTGAATGGTAACCACACATATGTGTAGGGTATTTATAGTCGGCTTAGACCGACTATAATTTTGATAATCCTAACTATCATAATTACACCTACTTTAAAATTTCCCATGTGATCTAACCTTCCCAACTGGTTTTTTTTAGAGTGGTGAGTTTTAGTGTGGTGAGTTTTAGTGTGGTGAATTTTAGTGTGGTGAGTTTAAGTGCAGTGAATTTTATTGTTGTGTGTTTTAGTGTGTTCAATTTAAGTGTGGTGAATTTTAGTGTAGTCAGTTTAAGTAGATGAGTTTTATTGTGGTTAGTTTTAGTGTGGTGAATTTTAGTGTGGTGAGTTTTAATGTCGTGAATTTTAGTATGGTGAATTTTAGTGTGGTTAGTTTTAGTGTGGTGAATTTTAGTGTGGTGAGTTTTAATGTCGTGAATTTTAGTGTGGTGAATTTTAGTGTGGTGAGTTTTAGTGTGGTGAAATTTAGTGTGGTGAGTTTTAGTGTGGTGAATTTTAGTGAGGTCAGTTTAAGTGGGTCAATTTGAATGTGGTGAATTTTAGTTTAGTGTGGTGAAATTTAAGTGTGGTGAGTTTTAGTGTGGTGAATTTGAGTGTAGTGAATTTTAGTGTGGTGAATTTTAGTGTGGTGAGTTTTAGTGTAGTGGATTTTTGTGTGGTGAATTTTATTGTGGTGAATTTTAGTGTGGTGAATTTTGGTGTTTCACCACACTAAAACTCACAACACTAAAACTCACCACACTAAAACTCACCACATTGAAACTCAGCACACCAAAATTCACCACACTAAAATTCACCACACTAAAATTCACCACACAAAAATCCACCACACTAAAACTCACCACACAAAAATTCACCACACTAAAATTCACCACACTAAAACTCACCACACTAAATTTCACCACACTAAAACTCACCACACTAAAATTCACCACATTCAAATTGACCCACTTAAACTGACCACACTAAAATTCACCACACTTAAATTCAACACACTAAAACACACAACAATAAAATTCACTACACTTAAACTCACCACACTAGAATTCACCACACTAAAATTCACGACATTAAAACTCACCACACTAAAATTCACCACACTAAAACTAACCACACTAAAATTCACCATATTAAAATTCACGACATTAAAACTCACCACACTAAAATTCACCACACTAAAACTAACCACAATAAAACTCACCACACTAAAATTCACCACACTCAAATTTATCTACTTAAACTGACTACACTAAAATTCACCACACTTAAATTGAACACACTAAAACACACAACAATAAAATTCACTGCACTTAAACTCACCACACTAAAATTCACCACACTAAAACTCACCACACTAAAACTCACCACTCTAAAAAAAAAAAAACAATAAAACTTCTACTGGGAAAAACTCTACGGGGAAGAATTCTACGGGAAAAAATTCTACTGGGAAGAATTCTACGGGGAAGCACAGTCTGAGAAAGAATTGTGTATGAGATCAGTTGTTTTAGCGGGGAATTAGTTTGGTTTTAGTTACTACATTTATAAGACCAATAAAAAATACGTCCACGGGTCCCTGATATAAATAATAAAAATGTTATTTATA